>ONZH01015928.1:0-86259 GCA_900303285.1 Rhinella marina
AATAAGCGTCAGCCTGTCAGCGCTGTCAATTCACAGGCGTGTACGCTTATCGGTGATGACGCCACTAGCTGCACTGAATACCCGCTCTGACAGCACGCTAGCGGCAGGGCAGGCCAGCACCTCCAAGGCGTACAGCGCCAGTTCAGGCCACGTGTCCAGCTTTGAAACCCAATAGTTGTATGGAGCAGAGTGATCGGTCCGGACGTTGGTATGGTCAGCTAGGTACTCCCTCACCATCTTTCTGTACAGCTCCCCCCTACTCTGCCTAGACTGGGGACAGGTAACAGTGTCTTGCTGGGGTGACATAAAAGTGGCAAAGGCCTTGGAGAGCGTTCCCCTGCCAGTGCTGGTCAAGCTGCCTGCTCGCCTCCTCTCCCCCGCTACTTGGCTCACAGAACCATGCCCTCTGCCGCTAGCGGCGTCAGATGGGAAGAATTGTTTCAGCTTGTGCACCAGGGCCTGTTGATATCTATTCACTCTCATACTCCTTTCCTCTGCAGGGATGAGAGTGGAAAGGTTCTGCTTGTACCGTGGGTCCAGGAGAGTGAACACCCAGTAATCGGTGTTTGAAAAAATTCTTCTAACGCGAGGGTCACGGGATAGGCAGCCTAACATGAAGTCTGCCATGTGCGCCAGAGTCCCAACACGTAATAATTCCCTCTCCTCACTGGCCTGACTCTCCATTTCCTCCTCCTCCAAGTCCTCCTCTTCAGCCCATACACGCTCAAGAGTTAAGGACTGAGCACTGGTACCCTCTACTGTCTTGCCGACATTCTCCTCCTCTTCCTCCTCATCCTCATCCCCCTCCTCCGATACGTGCTGAGAAACAGAATGGAAGGTGCTCTGGCTATCAAGCGACGTATCTTCCTCCACCGTCTCTTGTGACAAGCGCAAAGCATCCGACTTGATGCTGAGCAGTGAGTTTTTCAAAAGGCAAAGCAGCGGGATGGTGAGGCTGATAATGGCGGCATCGCCGCTGACCATCTGTGTTGACTCCTCAAAGTTGCTCAACACCTGGCAGATATCAGACATCCACGTCCACTCCTCATTGTAGACTTGAGGAATCTGAGAGACCTGACTACCAGTTCTGGTGGAAGATGACATCTGGCAGTCTATAATCGCTCTGCGCTGCTGGTAAACTCTGGATAACATGTTTAATGTGGAATTCCATCTCGTGGGCATGTCGCACAACAGTCGGTGAGCGGGCAGTTGTAGGCGGCGCTGCGCTGCCCTGAGAGTGGCAGCATCTGTGTTCGACTTGCGGAAATGCGCACAGATAGGGCGCACCTTGGTGAGCAAATCAGACAGATTGGGGTATGTCTTGAGGAACCGCTGAACTATTAGATTGAACACGTGGGCCAGGCATGGCACATGTGTCAGTCTGCCGAGTTGCAGAGCCGCCACCAGGTTACGCCCGTTGTCACACACAACCATGCCTGGCTTAAGGTTCAGCGGTGCCAGCCACAGATCGGTCTGCGCCGTGATGCCCTGTAACAGCTCTTGGGCGGTGTGCCTTTTGTCACCTAAGCTCAGCAGTTTGAGCACCGCCTGCTGGCGCTTACCCACGGCACTGCTGCTGCGCCTAGAGCTACCGACTGAAGGCGCCATGCCCACGGATGGTAATTCGGTGGAGGAGGAGGAGGGGTCGGAGGAGGCATAGTAGGTCTGAGAGACCGTGACCGAGCTAAACAGTTGCTGCTGATGCACCAGCTCTGGCCCTGCTTCTCTCTCTGGCCACACCACTGCCTCTTACAACCTGTTCTGGTGCAGCACTCGCCTCCGCCTCAGAAGCACTGTCTTCACTCGGCATATCAACCCAGCTTGGGTCAGTCACCTCGTCATCCTCCGATTCCTCAGTCTGCTCCCCCCTCAGAATTCCTCCCCTTACAACAACTTCACCACTGTCTGACAACCGTGTCTCCTCATCCTCCGACACCTCTTTACAAACTTCTTCCACTAACTCAACATTGTCATTATCATCATCATCACCCACAGACTGCGACTGTTGGAACACTTGGGCATCGGGAAAGAGGTCAGCAGCAACCTGAGAAGTGGTTTGTGACTCAGGGAAGGGTCCAGAAAACAGTTCCTGAGAGTATGCCGGATCGCATTCCAAATTTTCCTGGGAGGGGGCAGACTGGGGGGAAGGAGGTTTAGGTGGAGGAGCCAGAGGAGTGCTCCCTTGGGTAACGTGGGTGGACCGCGTGGAAGACTGACTGGCGGACAAATTACTTGAAGCATTATCTGCAATCCACCAGATCAGCTGTTCGCATTGTTGTGGTTTCAACAGTCCTCTACCACATGTCCCTGTAGGTTGAGACATGAAGCTAGGGAGTGTAGCTCTGCGGCGTTCCACAGCTCCCTCATCAGCAGGTACTGTCTCACCCTGCCCAGGACCACGGCCTCTGCCCCCTGCAGTAATTTACTGCCCACGCCCTCGTCCTCGAACCTTAGCCCTGGGGTTCAACATTTTCTGTATATAATTGTATTCTATAAAAAAAAATAAAATAAATGGACCTGGTTTACTGAAACCCACAAACTTGTTCAGTCTGGTTTTGTGATGTACAGAAAGTGTCACCTGGACAGTATATACCGTTTGGAGTGAGTATGCTGAACTGCGTCACACAGAAAGGTGACACGCAGCTGTGTGAAATGGATTTGTATCACTCAGCTAAAACAACAAAAAACTAATTTTTTTTTCTATATTTTTTTGTAGTTTTGTTCTTTTGGGAACGTGACGTGCAGAAACTATCGTAGAGCTAACTGACACCCTACTGACGGTAGCTATTTAGACTGCGAACCAGACAAATGTCGCATAGAGATTTTTGGGATAAAGCCATACACGTGACAGGCAGCAAATGACTTGGTTGTATTCGGTGACATACAGAAAGTGTCACCTGGACAGAAAATAGTGAGTGTATTGAACTGTGACACACAGAATGGTTCCACACTGCTGTGTGCAATGGATTTGTATCACTGAGATATAATATAAAAAAAAGGGGGTTATATATGGCGATAGTTGCACTACTAGTGCCAGCCAAGTGACAAAAAAAAAAATGTCTTCTAGCCCTTAGAAGGGCTGTTGTGTTCTTTGTGGGTGATCCCTGCCTAACAGACAACTAAATGCAGGCCCTAACACTGTCCCTGAAAGGCAGCAGCTCTATCCCTAACGACATCCAGACGGCATCTGAGCCGAACACCGCGGCCAGTTGGTAGTATATTCCAGGGTGACCTGATCAGGCCAGCCAACCCCTGCTATCGACATGTAAGGGCCCCACGTGATGCTGGGTGGTACGCAGAGTCTCCTGGCTTGTGATTGGCTGTGTTTTTAGGCGCCAAAAAAGCACGATGCGGAAGTTGCCATTTCCTCGAGCATGGCGAGATACTCGTCCGAGCAGCGAGCACTTACGAGTACCCTAATGCTCGAACGAGCACCAAGCTCGGACGAGCATGCTCGCTCATCTCTAATCCAGGCCCCTCTTGAACTTTTTTAGTGAACTTACCATCACCACCTCCTCAGACAGAGACTTCCATAGTCTCACTGCTCTTACCGTAAAGAATCCTCTTCTATGTTTGTGTACAAACCTTCTTTCCTCCAGACGCAGAGGATGTCCCCTCGTCACAGTCACAGTCCTGGGGATAAATAGATCATGGGAGAGATCTCTGTACTGACCTCTGATATATTTATACATAGTTATTAGATCTCCCCTCAGTCGTCTTTTTTCTAAAGTGAATAACCCTAATTTTGATAATCTTTCTGGGTACTGTAGTCCACCCATTCCAGTTATTACTTTAGTTGCCCTCCTCTGAACCCTCTCCAGCTCTGCTATGTCTGCCTTGTTCACAGGAGCCCAGAACTGTACACAGTACTCCATGTGTGGTCTGACTAGTGATTTGTAAAGTGGCAGAACTTTGTTCTCATCACCGGCATCTATGCCCCTTTTGATGCAACCCATTATCTTATTGGCCTGCAGGATTATTAGTCTGCAGGTATTTCCTTCTCCCTGTGGCAGTAGCGCTGCACTCCCACACGCAGACTTAGGCCTGCCTCTTACCGTTATCGCCTCTCACTGTCCATATGGGGCACTCTTCCTCCAGCTCTTATAAGACATGCACACCCCGTTTCTCTCCAGCCTATGGATGTCCACCTTATTTAAATCACCTTCCCCTGTTAGAAGGTGCCTGAGCAATAGGTTCTATGTCTCTCCCTAAAGGCTGTATTAGACTGGTCAATTGTCGGCCAGTTTATCGCTACTGAGCATTAGCAGGAACGCTTGTTAGCGAGGATCTGGCAGTGTAAAACTGCCACCAATTACCCTTGTACATCGGGCAGTTGGAATTATTCAGCATGCCTAAAAATCTTCGTTTGTCAAAAAGTAGATAGCATGGGGACGAGCGATGGCATAATAATTGGTCCTCTCTATGCTGTGGAGATCGGTGCATGTAATAGATGCGGGCTTCTCCACTGCCAAGCAGAAGATTGTCGGGAAGGAAAGCTTCCCTCCTGACAATCGTCAGCCTCATCTGCTGGTTTAATACAGGCCTTAGTCTGTGTACTGTATGAGACTGCATGCTGTGAGAGGAGAAGAAGGAGGAGGGAAGATCATGTCACAATTGTTCCACAAAAACATAAGCTATGTCTGCAAAATGTGGACCACAGACCCACTGAAAACAATGGATCCACAAATAAAATGCGGACAGCACAGGGACTGCATCATGTGCATGAGGCCTAACAATTATGGGTACATGGGTGGCACTTCTTTAGCTGGAAGTGATTTCCATGGATCTGTTTGGGAACACAGAGTTATAGAAATCTTAAGCTAATGCTGATGAAGGTTAGATGCACTGGCATGTCTTGCAGCTCTTTCATTCAGAAAACTGTCCTGCTTCACAAACCCGATGTATGTTATCACAGAAGACAACCATAAGTGGAAACCACTTATAAGAATTGTCAGCCATGATTACCGTACTCCCACCACCATTTCAGTAAATTGAAAGCAATTCCCTATTATAATGTTATCAAAATTATTTCCATTAGTATGAGGAGCGCTGGGTATTGACTGGGCAGCTACAGGGTACAGGCCTATTACACATTCACCAGTATATACAGTGCCTTAAAAAAATTTCCATCCCCGTGAACTTTTCCACATTTTACCTTACACCCACAAACTTAAAGGGGTTTCCAAGTTATGAAAAAAAAATAAAAAAAATATAGCACTGTAAATGGGCAGCAATATATAGCTAAGTTAACCCTTTCATGAACGGGCCTATAAAAGGCCTGAATGTCCAGGCAACTTTTTGTGATTTGGGCACATGGTGGTTTAGTGACCCTATTTTTTTTTTTTTTTAATTTTTTGAATACCAAAATAATTATTGCAATTTTTTTTACCAGACACTTAGGACTTTTTATTAGGATGTTTGTTGTTTTTTTTTGTTTTTAGAGATTTTTTATATTCTATTAGGTTTACTTTGGATGAATACCGGTAATTCTTATTTTAAAAAAAGTAATTATTTTTAATTATAGATTTTTATTTTTTAAATATTAAAACTGACACAAAAATTAATTATTTCAATGGGTTCCCTATTTGAAAACTTATTTATTGATTTTTTTGACACATAATATGTCCCCCAGGAGGTCTTTAAAAGACTTCTGGAGGACATAGATTTTTTTTTTAACACTTTTTTTTTCACTGTTTCCACTGCAATTGGGGCATCCACAGGAGCCCCAGTTACAGGGGAAAACAGCCCCCTGTGACCGCTGGAACCAACACAGGATGTTGCTCTGCCGCTTCCTTCCATCTCCAGCATGACCTCAGGTACCGTTCTCCTCCTGCACAGGAGAAGGCAGAAGCAGTAATAAACCGCTCCTGTCTACTCCTTAGGGTCCCCACTCTGTCTATGAGCGGAGACCCGACCTGCTCCTGCTAGATTGTAGCATGATAAAATGATCAGCACTGGGATTAGAGCGCTGCCTGCATGTGTCTATATGTCCTATCTGCACGAGGCATGTGCAGATAGGACGTATATACACAGTTGGCAGTTGTAAAGGGGTTAAGCAAGTTTTAGGCAAAAAAATTATATATATTTCCTCATTTTCCTGGTTCTCTTCTGGCCTTTGTTTACATGCAAAAACAACAATCTCTGCCCCTTGCCCTGCTCTGCAAAAGGAGTGAATACAAGTGCTGCCCTGAGTGAGATGTTTCTCTGCTAGGATAATCAGTAGCATGTTGTATGTGTAGGGCTACAAGTCCCAGCTGTACAATGACACTGCTGATACACACAGGATCTTCCCCCTACCTGTTCTTGTGCAATACTGTACTCAGGTCTTCTTTAGTCTGTCGGCTCCTGTGCCCAGCATTTGTCTCCTCACTGCCTGCAGCTTTCAGCCCTGAGTGTGTCCTGGCTGAAGGGGTTAAAATCTTACCTGAAAGAATCCAGGGAGAAAGCAGCCGGCAGTGCAGGGCACGTGGCCTGCACAGTGGCGTCTCGTGTACAGACTCTTTTCTGTACAGACTCTTATCTCAGGGAGAGAAACTGACATCATAGGTCATGTGAATGAATGAAATCTGAGAAAGGGGACACTGAAGTTAAAGTAAGTGCATTGAAAAAAACATTACATTTGCCTAGTTAGAAACATACAAAGGACAAAAAAAATATAACTTGGACAACCCCTTTAAATATATTTTATTGGGATTTTATGTAATCATCCAACACAAAGTAGCAAATGTGTGTGAAGTAACATGAAAAATCTGGAAAGTGTGGTGTGCATTTGTATTCGGCCCCCATGAGTCAATACTTTGTAGGTCTTTTTGGCTAGGTCTCCACCAGATTTGCACATCTAGAGGCTGACACTTTTGCCCATTCTTCTTGGCTAAATTGCTCAGACTCACAGTCACATTGGATGAAGAGCAATTTTCACGTCTTCTCACAGATTCTCAATGGGATTTAGGTCTGGACTGTGAAAGGGCCATTCTAACACATGAATATGCTTTCATCTAAACCATTCCATTGTAGCTCTGACTGTATGTTTAAGGACCCCTATAGTGTTTTGAATTTTGGCCAAAATGTTTAACTTTGGTCTCATCTGACCAGAGTACCTTCTTCCAGTTGTTGCAAACTGCAGACAGGATTTCTTATGTCTTGCTTTCGAAAATGGCTTTCTTCTTGCCCCTCTTTCATAAAAGCCGGATTTGTGTAGTACACGACTAGTTGTCCTGTGGACAGATTCTGCCATCTGAGCTGTGGATCTCTGCAGGTCCTCCAGAGTGACCATGGGTCTCTTAGCTGCTTTTCTTATTAGTTATCTCCTTGTCTGGGCTGTCAGTTTAGGTAAACGGCCCTGTATTGGAAGGTCTGGAGTTGTGCCATACTTCTGCCATTTTCTGACACTTCTCCACAACTTTATCTTTGAATTGTTTGGTGTGTTCCTTTGTTTTCATGATGTCATATAGATACCGTATTTTTTGCTTTATAAGACGCACCCCAGATTTTAGAGTAGGAAATTAAGAAAAACATATTTTTCATCAGATCCTCATATCAGACCCCCCATAAATATCAGGACATCACATCACACCCCCATATCAGCCCTCCATGTCAGAACCCCATCAGCCCTCCATGTCAGAACCCCATTAGACCTCAGATCAGCCCTTTCAGACCCCCATCAGCCTTTTCAGACCCCCCATCAGACCTCAGATCAGCCCTTTCAGACCCCCATCAGCCTTTTCAGACCCCCCATCAGCCATCAGATCAGCCCTTTTAGATCCCCCTCAGACCTCAGATCAGTCCTTTCAGACCCCCATCAGCCATCAGATCAGCCCTTTTAGATCCCCCTCAGACCTCAGATTAGCCTTTTTTAGACCCCCATCAGGAATTTCAGACCCCCATCAGGCTAAAATAAAAAATCCGCTTACCTCTCCTGCGCCACAGCTCATCTTAATATCACCAGCAGTTGCGCTCCTTTTTCTCACCTGACTGTGTGTAGCATCCGGTGATAGTGCGCACACTACGTCCTGACGCTGTATGGGGTTAGGACAGTGCAGCGCCAACAGGAGCACCGGCCCCAGCAAGAAGACCAAGGAGGGTAAGTATCTTCTCCGCTCCCAGCACCTAACGTATTCTAGTGAGCGCTTCCATAATGGAAGTGTCTCTACTGGGAATGAAAAAAAAAAGTTTAAAAAGTTCAATAAACTTTTTTAGAACAATATAAAAACTCCATGTATAAAGGCAAATAAAACACAACCCCTTTCTCTTACAATCTCAGTTCGGGCTTGTTCACATCACCGTCTGAAACCTGTTCTGGCTTTCCGTTATAACGTTGTTATAATGGAAAAAAACGGAATACACAAGATTCCGAACTTTGTTTTCCGTCCAGCAAAATAGAAACCAGACGGATCCGTTATGATTTCCTATATACCTCTATTATGATGGATCAAGACGGAATGCCTCTAAAGGTTTCCGTTTTGATTTCCGTCTTGTGGATTCCGTTTTTTTCCGTTATAACAACACAACGTTATAAGCCAGAATGGAATCCAGATGGTGATGTGAACAAGCCCTTATTTTCACAAAAACATAATAAAAGTTAAAAAAAAAAACCAAAGCAACACATTTGGTATTACTGCATCCGTAATGACCTGTATGATAAATTGAACATGTTACTGATCCTGCACAGCAAGCGCCTGGGAATGAAAAAAAAAGCTCCTGAAAAAAAGGAATAAACATTATTCAATAAATCCTATGTACCGCATAATGGTACCAATGAAAACTACAAGTTGTAATGCAAAAGAACAGGCCCTCACACAGTTAAAGATCTTGGAATGGCACAACACAAATGAAATGATTACAAAACTATATGAATACAAAACATTTGGTATTGCCATAAATATAGCAACTCACAGAATAAAATTAATACCATATGGTGAACAAAATTTTTTAGCAGAACTGATTTTTTTCCCCATCGCACCCCCCCAAAAAAAGTATTCAGTATTCAATAAATATTGCATCCCAAAATGTCATTATTTAACCCCTGTCAGAGGCTCTCTCTGTTCTCTGATTGGACCAACCCCTCGGCGAAACTTTTACATATTTTTTTTTTATTTACATATAAAAAAACAAAAAAACATAATTGACATTGCCGCATCTGAAATCATTCATATTATTAATATAGAAAAATGTATCCTGTGCGGTGAACTTCGTAATGGACAAAAAAATAAAATGCCTAATTTGCTGTTTTTTAGTCACCTGCCAAACAGTGATTCAAAAGTCATATGTACAAAAATGGTACCAATAAACTTACTCGTCTTTTCACAGCTCTCTATAGGGAAATATAAAAAAAAGTTATGGGTGTCAGATGATGTATGAAAGGTGTATGAAAATACAAAGGGCATTTTCTCAAAAAGCTTTTATTTTATTTTAAACCAGTAAACCATAATAAAAACTATATAAATTCGCTATAGCGGTAATCATACTGATCCCCAGAATAAGGCCATCATGTCATTTTTAGTGCACAGTGAATGTCGTAAAAACACAACCCAAAAAACCATGGCGTAATTTAATTTTTATTTTCAATTTTATCCCAAAAACAATTTTTTTCTCATTTTTTAAAAGATATAGTAAATTGAAACATTGACTGTGTGAAAACCTTTGTGCAATACATACAGTGCGAAAGTATTCGGCCCCCTATAACTTTTCAACATTTCAGGCTTCAAACAAAAAGATAGAACATTTTAATTTTTTAGTGAAGAATCAACAAGTGGGTCACAATTGTGAAGTGGGACGAAATTTATTGGATCGTTTAAACTTTTTTTGTAATAATAAAACTGAAAAGTGGGGCGTGCAAAATTATTCGGCCCCCTTGTTGCGCCACCTTTTTCTGCGTTTACAGCTGCGGTCTCTTGGGGTATGTCTCTATCAGTTTTGCACATCCAGAGTGATCATGGGCCTCTTGGCTGCATCTCTGATCAGTCTTCTCCTTGTTTGAGATGAAAGTTTAGAGGGACGGCCGGGTCTTGGTAGATTTGCAGTGGTCTGATACTCCTTCCATTTCAATATGATCACTTGCACAGTGCTCCTTGGGATGTTTAAAGCTTGGGAAATCTTTTGGTATCCAAATCCGGCTTTAAACTTCTCCACAACAGTATCACGGACCTGCCTGGTGTGTTCCTTGGTCTTCATGATGCAGAACCCTGAGACTATCACAGAGCAGGTGCATTTATACGGAGACTTGATTACATACAGGTGGATTCTATTTCTCTTCATCAGTCATTTAGGACAACATTGGATCATTCAGAGATCCTCAATGAACTTCTGGAGTGAGTTTTCTGAACTGAAAGTAAATGGGCCGAATAATTTTGCACGCCCCACTTTTCAGTTTTATTATTACAAAAAAAGTTTAAATGATCCAATAAATTTCGTTCCACTTCACAATTGTGACCCACTTGTTGTTGATTCTTCACCAAAAATTTAAAATGTTATATCTTTTTGTCTTTTGTCATATTTTGTGAAAAAAAAACCTTCAAAAAGTTCAAAATTTCATATGCAAAAGTTTAAAAAGTGGGCATAGCATACCCAAGCGGTGTGGCCTAAAATGTGGCCAAGCCAATGGTCTTACAAGTTTGCTGCCAGGTTATGGAGGTGCCTTTCCCCTGCTGGTGTGCACAACCACTGCCTTGTTCACTCGTACTACCGTCCCAGGGCTCTGGCAGTCTACAGGCATTTCCTTCCCCCTGCCCGGCAGTCTTGGGCGTTGCAGTAACACTGCACTCCCATCTGCAGACTGAGTCCTGCTTCTTGCCGCCATCGCCTCTCACTGTCCATAGGGCACACGCTTCCTCCAGCTCTTAAAGGAACAGCACACCCTTTTTCTCTCCAGTCTATGGATGTCCACCTTATTTAAGGCATCTTCCCCTGTTAGAAGGTGCCTGAGCAATAGGTTCTAGTTCGCTAGGTTCCTGCTTAGGTGTGCTATTTGTTCTTTTGCCTGTTCCGTGTACTGACTTCTGCCTCACCTGACCCTTGCCTGACTTCTGTACTGACCCTGTGCTGCTCACCCTGATCTCTGACTGTTCATCATACCTCACTCTGTGCCTGATTAAGGTTTTTGCTGTTCCCTCAGTGCTCCGCACCAGTTTCTCTTGACCTTGTGGGTCAGCAGTCATTTGAACATAGACTACTCCAAGAGGTAGCAGCCTGGTGGTTCACATGCGGCTGAGTCCAGATCCCTGTACAGGGGTCAAAGGGTGAAGTCCAGGGGAAACACTTATAGATAGTAGATAGACATCTGGACTGCCTTCTACGGAAGTCGGTGAGAGGGCCTGGCTAAAATGCGTATTATGTGAGGGTCACGGGAAAGGCAGCATAACAAAGTCAGCCATGTGTGCCAGAGTCCCAACAGACAAGGCTTTGCTCTCCTCACCAGGAGGATGACTCTCAATCTCCTTGTCCTCTTCTTCGGCCCATCCACGCCCATAAACTTGCTATGGGTACTACCCTCTGTAGCGGGGGCAACCGTCTCCTGATCCTCCTCCTCCAATTCGCGCTGAGAAGATGAACCGAGGGTGGTCTGACTATCACCCTGTGTAGGGTCTTCCCCCATTTCCACCTCTTCCACAAGCAAAGCATCCGCCTTTATTGTGAGCAGTGAGAGTTCAGTAGACACAGAAGTGGGATGGTTACGCTGATAATAGCATTATCGCCGCTCACCATCTGTGTAGATTAATCAAAGTTGCGTAAAACTTTACAGAGGTCAGACATCAATGCCCACTCGTCGCTTGTGAAGAGCGGAAGCGGCCATGTTGCAGGTGGTATTTCACTACTGCCCTCTGCTGCTCACAAAGCCTGCCCAACATGTGGAAGGTGGAGTTCCAGCGCATGCTCAGGACGCACAGCAGTCGGTGACCTGGCAAGTGCAAGCGCTGCTGCAGCGTTGCCAGACTGGCTGAAGCTGTAGGCGACTTTCGGAAATGGGCACACAGGCGACGCACCTTCACCAGCAGCTCAGGCAAATTGGGGTAGGTTTTGAGAAACCGCTGAACCACTAAGTTGAAGATGTGGGCCAGGCATGGTATGTGTGTGAGCTTGCCGAGCTCCAAAGCCGCCACCAAGTTGCGGCCGTTATCAGACACAACCATGCCTGGCTGTAGGTTGAGTGGCGAGAGCCACAGCTCAGCCTGGACCCGTATTCCCTGCCACAGCTCTGTGGCGGTGTGCTGTTTGTCACTTAAGCAAATACGTTTCAGCATAGCCTGTTGCCGCTTCCCGACTGCTGTGCTACACTGCTTCCAGCTACTGACTGAAGTCTGACTGGTGCTGCAAGATGAGAATTCTGCGGAAGAAGTAGAGGAGGAGGTGGAGGAAGAGAAGGAGGGATTGCAGCCGCTACAGTAGGTGGTGGCAGAAATCCGGATGGAAGTAGGGCCCGCAATCCTTGGCGTGGGTAGGACCTGTGCCATCCCAGGGTACGACTCGCTCTCAGCCTCCACAACGTTCACCCAGTGTGCCGTCAGGGAAATGTAGCGTCCCTGGCCAAAAGCACTTATCCATGTGTCAGTCATTAAGTGGACCTTCCCAGTAACTGTGTTGGTCAGGGCACGGGTTATTTTTCGGGACACATACTGGTGTAAGGCGGGGATGGCACACCGGGAAAAATAGTGGCAGCTGGGGACTGCGTAATGAGGGACAGCCGGCGCCTTCAGGCTGCGAAAAGCCTCAGTGTCCACCAGCCTAAACGGCAACATTTCCAGGGCCAGCAATTTAGAAAGATGCGCGTTTAGTGCAGTGGCCTGTGGGTGGGTGGCTGGTTATTTTATTTCCGCTTGCGTTCAAATGCCTGGGGTAAGGACATCTGTACGCTGCGCTGGGACACTGAAGCGGATGTGCTCGCTGATGGTGCTTGTGAAGGTCCAGGTGCAGGGCGGGAGGCATTTGGGCCTGCGTCTTGGACAGCACGTAACACAGGGGAAGAGGAGGCAGTGGTGTGACCCGCAGACACCGATCGTGGACCCAGGCGTTCGTCCCACCTATTAGGCTGCTTTGCTGCCATGTGGCGGTTCATGCTGGTGGTGGTCTGGTTGCTAGTGTTCACACCCCTGCTCATTTTGGTACGGCACAGGTTGCAAATTACAATTCTTTTATCGTCAGCGCTTTTCTCAAAAAAGCACCAGACTGTGGAACACCTACCCCTTGGCAAGGGAGATTGCCGCAAGGGGGTGCTCTGGGGAACAATTGCAGGCCTGTTTGGTGTGGCCTGCCTTCTCCCTTTTGCCAACCCACTGCCACTTCCAGCCTGTTGTGGTGCTGCGGACCCCTCCCCCTCTGTACTGCTGTCCTCGCTCGGCTTGCCACCTTCCCAGGTTGGGTCAGCGATTTCATCGTCCACCACCTCCTCTTCCGCTTACTCACTCTGGTCCTCCTCCTGACATGGTGACCTAACAAGAACCTGACTTAACTGCATCTCATCCTCATCATCAACCTCTTGAGACACTAATTGCCCTTGACTTATTGGCAACTGTGTCTCATCATCATCATACACCTCGTCAGACACTAATTGCCGTTCCCCACCGTCATCTTCTTCAGACTGTGGATACTCATGAGTTTGGGAATCAGGGTACAACATCTCATGTCCCTCTTCAAGCGGGCTTGGCGAGAGGCCCAAATCAAGGAACGGCGATTAAAAAAGCTCCTCGGAATATCCAACTGTGGGATCACTTGTTTGCCCAGATTCTGCATGGTGGGAGGAAGAAGGATTAGGGTGAGGATGCTGTTGTCCAAACTCTTGGCTACTGAGACTGGACTTTGTGGAAGAGGGGGTGGTGCTTAACTGACTGGAAACATTATCTGCTGCAATCCAACCGACTACCTAGTCGCACTGGTCTGGCGTCAAGAGTGGTGTCTTGCGCTGCCCTGCAAACTGGGACATGAAGCTGGGAGTTTTAGATGACTTTGTTTCTTGTGCTCTGCCAGCAGGCACAGTTTTACCGTGCCCAGAGCCATGGCTTCTGCGTGCACCATCAGCAGCACACCCACTTCCCTGTCCCTTACTGGTCGCCTTGCGCATATTGAATGGTATATATGCAAGTTTGTCACAAGTACAGAAGAGCAGATTTTTTTTTTAGTGTATGAGCAGAAAAATTACACCAAATGTCAGAAATATTTAGGATACACAAACGTTAAACAGCAGACGCAGCGCAGGTAATATCGCCTTGATTAGCGGCAGGAAAAAGTTCACCAAATGTCAGAAATATTTAGGATACAGAAACATTATACTGCACATGCAGCACAGGTAATGTCGCCTTGATTAGCGGCAGAAAAAAAATACACTGGATTTCAGGTATTTAGGATACACAAACGTTATTCTGCACATGCAGCACAGGTAATGTCGCCTTGATCAGCGGCAGAAAAAAAATACACTGGATGTCAGGTATTTAGGATATAGAAACGTTATACTGCACACGCAGCACAGGTAATGTCGCCTTGATTAGCGGCAGAAAAAAAATACACTGGATTTCAGGTATTTAGGATAGAGAAACGTTATACTGCACACACAGCACAGGTAATGTTGCCTTGATTAGTGGCAGGAAAAATTTCACCGAATGTCAGAAATATTTAGCATACAGAAACGTTATACTGCACACGCAGCACAGGTAATGTCGCCTTGATTAGCGGCAGAAAAAAATACACTGGATGTCAGGTATTTAGGATACACAAACATTATACTGCACACGCAGCACAGGTAATGTTGCCTTGATTAGCGGCAGAAAAAAATACACTGGATGTCAGGTATTTAGGATACACAAACATTATACTGCACACGCTGCGCAGGTGGTGTTAAGGTCAGACAAACGTGCGCTATTTTTGCCCCCCCCCCCAAAAAAAAAAAAAAAAAAATCAAAAATAGCCAATTGTAGCCAGATATAACAATAGTCTTTAAAAGGACTTTTGGGTCTTTTAAACAGAATAACTAGCCCTGCCTAGCCAGTTTTTATCCCTACACTATCTGTCCCTCCTTGCGAAAACGTTATACAGCAGATGCAGCGCAGGTAATGTCGCCTTGATTAGCAACAGAAAAAAATACACCAGATGTCAGGTATTTGGGATACACAAATGTTATACAGCACACGCTGCGCAGGTGGTGTTTAGGTTTATAACAATAGTCCTTAAAAGGACTTTGGGGTCTTTTAAACAGAAAAACTAGTCCTGCCTAGCCAATTTATATCTCTACACTATCTGTCCCTCCTTGTAGCAGCTCTCCCTGACTCAGACTGCGCCGGGTCACATGTCACCGGGTGCTATATAGCACGCGTGATGTGTCAAGCACCGCCATGCTCGGCCGAATACAGTGTTTGGCCCAACACTACTTCTAAGCCTTCTTACGTCCCAAAAAAATAAAATGTCATTTTCAAAATGATCCAAACATTAAAAACACACTTTAAATACAACTTGTCCTGCAAGAAATCTACCATCATATGGCTATGTGAACAAAAAAGTAAAAAAGTTATGGCCCTTGGAAGGCGGGGAGGAGACTGGTGATAGGAGGGGATAAGTAACTTCTCAACAACCCTCTCCCCATTTAACGCCAAACCCATTTATGCCGTCAATAAAGACACAACACTATTTATCTTAGTAAGTGCCATAGCGCCTAGCGAGGGCACTTTTGACTGAGGAGATGCAGTTGTGGAGACAAAGGAGTTAAACTTGCCCTGTCTTCCACTTGATGTTTATTCCATTCTGGCCAGTAGGGGGTGTTTTATCATAGGCTGTATCCTGCATTAATGAGTGGTGTAGTCCCCCCCCCCCCCCACTCGGGGATTTGAAAGTATGGTTCCCTCCTGCTCCACCCCTATAGTCAATAAATAGGAGGGCTTACCCTTTTCCCGGCCTCTTTCACCGGTACCTCATCCGGAGCTCTTCCCTCCCTCCCTCCCTGTTTTTTGTTGTTATAATTTGTAATATTGGTATGGTTATATCTAACTATACAAACTACATTTGTGAGATGGGAATACCCCTTTAAGGTTTCCTGGCAATGTTAAGTTATGGTTTGGTGTAAGCGGTTATATTAATAAAGCTGTGACCGACCCTCACTCCAACAAAAAATCCTATGCCTGTGTCTTTATTGTTTAAGGGGAAGACAGGCAATTTTCTGGGGGGTTATCATTCTCTGTAAAACCACATACGGAGCGGTATGCCAACCACCGGACTCCCAGCGGGCAAGTCCGCCATCCGTCTCTCCACATCCCGTTCTATTGAACTGCCGCCTGCTGTGACTTGTAAGAACTTCAATAGCAACCATTGCACTACAAAACAGAAAAACTGTGTAAGCAAATCACAAAGTAACCGAATAGTGACGGTGCCTCAACCAAGAACCCAAGGGAGGGAGGGCGGGACCAGAGCTCTTCCGTGCACTGAGGGGAAGAGCTGGGGGGAAGGAGGGGTTATTTATTAACTGAGGGAGGACTGTCCAACCCTATATGAGGGACCAGCTCAGGCAGGGAGGGGCAGCAAGTTGACCCTTTGTGAACCAGGGAGGAGGGGGCATCAACAGTCCCTGTGCACCATCCCTACACTGTCAGGTGCCCTCCAAAAAATGAAAACGGGCCTGGTCCTTAAAGGGGTAGGATATGCTACCACTGTCAAATAGGTGTGTTGACGCATGTATACTACAGTCAATGTTCAATCACAGAACACAAATTGTATTATGCAAATTAGTAGGACGCCTTATTGATAATAATCCATATTTGTCAAGGCCAACGTTACCGTTTCGGTCCTCCCGGACCTTGATCACGGCCTATAACATATATACATTAACCATTGGTAAGTAACAAGATATTAAACAAAACAAGGTATTAGAAACATTACAAGACAGATGGACACTACTATCATACAAAAGGACATACCGTATTTTTCGCCCTATAAGACGCACCGGCCCATAAGACGCACCTAGGTTTTAGTGTAGGAAAATAAGAAAAAAATATTTTTCAGCAGATCCTCTTATCAGACTGCCCATAAATTTTAGGACATCACATCAGACCCCCATATCAGCCCTCCATGTCAGAACTCCATCAGCCCTCCATGTCAGACCCCCACCAGACCTCAGATCAGCCCACTGTGCCCCCATACCATCTCACTGTGCGCCCACCAGACCTCAGATCAGCAGAATGTGCCCCCATCATACCTCAGATCAGCAGAATGTGCCCCCATCAGACCTCAGAGCAACAGTATGTGCCCCATCATACCTCAGATCAGCAGAATGAGCCCCCATCAGACCTCAGAGCAACAGTATGTGCCCCCATCAGACCTCAGAGCAACAGTATGTGCCCCCATCAAACCTCAGATCAGCAGAATGTGCCCCCATCAGACCTCAGATCAGCAGAATGTGCCCCCATCAGACCTCAGATCAGTAGACTGTGCCCCCATCAGACCTCAGAGCAACAGTATGTGCCCCATCAGACCTCAGATCAGTAGAATGTGCCCCCTTCAGACCTCAGAGCAACAGTATGTGCCCCAACAGACCTCAGATCAGCAGAATGTGCCCCCAACAGACCTCAGATTAGCATATTGTGCCCCCAACAGACCTCAGATTAGCATATTGTGCCCCATCAGACCTCAGAGGTAATTACAAACATATACATGTAATATCCAAATAGTGTGATGTTAGGCTGATAACAAGTGCAATTCAAATGACAGCGGTACGCAGAGTGAATCCATAGTACATATATAAGGACTCAGCAGATATCTAACAATGACCTGGATCTCTATTCCCTATGAGTCTCTGTAGCAGCATCTGGCTAGTATAGAGCTGTATCTAGCGGCATGTATATATCCCTCTCGTCCATGAGGGAGTATTGTATTAAAGCCTAGATACATACTGCCAGTAGATGAACACAGTTAAATAACAACAAAACCGGTAAGTATCATATTCCCAGTATTAAAGTTACCATAGATAAATGTACATACCGTTGGTGGAATAGTGGGGCTGTGTAGAAAGGCGTCCTTGCGGCTGTGGCTCTGCCGCGCCGCTATTTAAGCTAGAGGAAGCCGTGCTCTGAATCGATGACGTCGCCGGTCACGTAACCGCGCGTCAATGAGCGTGCGCATGCGCATTTCTACTAAGGGCAAGCTAGTACCTGGAACTTTGTCCATACTTCCATTCTGGCGTTTTAAAAGCTCAAGTGTTCTAACTATAACATTACAGGACGCGATTTCTCAGCCGTCTAATCTGATATCATGGTCAATAAAGGGGAAGATAGGCAAGTATCCATTGATGGTGTTAGTGATGACAAACTACAGTATTAATGCATATAATACGGTGGAGTTACCTGGGGATGAAAAAGGTCCCGGATAAGGGGTCTGGAAAAGGAAGAGTATGGAAAGATTACATAGAATATAAATTTACATATAGGGAGAGGGAAAGTGGAGCAAAAGAACAGTTATGAAATATGTAATTCAAAAATCACGGTTTAATCCTGCTGGAGCCACGGTTTGTAATTTGTGGATCCAGAAGGACTCCCGTGTATGCAATTTTAACATGCGATTACCTCCTCTACGTGGAGGGGAAATGTGTTCAATTATTTGGAATTTCAACTGACTAACGCTGTGACCAGTTTTGACAAAATGTTCAGGTATAGGAAGATCTGTCTTTTTACAGCGAATGTCAGATTTGTGTTTACTTATGCGGTCTCGCACACACACTGGGAAGTTTCCCCAATGTATGCCAGACCGCACGGGCATTTAATCAGGTAAATCACGAAGGACGTAGCGCATGTAAAGAAACCCCGAATGTTATAAACCCTGCCAGAATGGGTGTGTGTGAAGGTTTGGCCCTTCCTTACATTTGTGCATTGTGCACAAGAAAGGCATGGATATGTTCCAGATTTCGGAGTGGAAAAAGTAATTTGTCTCGAAGATGGTTTCTGGGGACCTATGTCTGCTTTAATCAGCGAGTCGCGAATATTTCTTGGTCTTTTATAACAGACACGTACTGGTACAGAGAACTCTGGTATTGTTGGGTAGAACATTATTTAGGATGTTCCAATGTTTCTGGATAGTTTTTTGAATTTGAGGCATAATAGGGTGATAAGTAACTGCTAATGGTATCCGAGGAGTGATGGATTTCTCCTGACGGGGACCTTGTTGGTGTATAGAGACCAACTCTTTTTGTAATAAATCGTGAGGATATCCACGGTCTTTGAATTTTTGGGCCATTTCTGTAAGACAAATGGTTCTAGTGTCTGAGTTACTCACAAATTCAAAAAACTATCCAGAAACATTGGAACATCCTAAATAAGTTCTACCCAACAATACCAGAGTTCTCTGTACCAGTACGTGTCTGTTATAAAAGACCAAGAAATATTCGCGACTCGCTGATTAAAGCAGACATAGGTCCCCAGAAACCATCTTCGAGACAAATTACTTTTTCCACTCCGAAATCTGGAACATATCCATGATTGAACTCACAACTTGAAGTGGGTTTTTACCCGATCACTGAGCACCATTCGGAAGTGGTGTGCCTACCAACTTTTTCATACTACAGTCAATGATCCTGATGCCACTTGAATGGAAGCTGAGCTGCAGCACCCCAACACGGCCACTGCACAGTGTATGGCGCTGTCTGCATCCAAATGCATATCTCTTAATAATATAAAAATGAGTTTCTGTCTGTCTGTCTGTTCTCTATGCGCGACCAAACTACTGGACGATTTTCACCAAATTCGGCACACAGGTACATCAGGTGTCCGGGAAGGTTTTAGACCAGGTCTCATCTCTCTAGGACATACCGTTCCTGAGATATTCCCAAAATATGATCTCCATTAGCCAACATTACAACTGGGAACTTTGGTTTTAAACTCCAACTGCCATTCTCTGCAAAGGCACACACGGGGAGGGTTTCCATAACAACCAGGTAATTATCAGCAGCTGAGGATCTCATCCATTTCTATTTACTGACACTGTTAGGGGTTGTTCACACATCAGTTATTTGGTCAGTTATTTCCATCAGTTATTGTCAGCCAAAACCAGGTGCGGGTCAAAAACACAGAACAGGTGCAGATCTTTTCATTATACCTGATCTCTGTTTAGTGTCCACTCCTGGTTTTGGCTGACAATAACTGATGGAAATAACTGATCAAATAACTGATATGTGAACAACCCCTTAAAGGTATTCCGGTTACCATGTTTTCTATTACTACAGTTCAGTAGTAATAAAAGATGTTTTCCTCCACTGCTGCCTATTGCGTGGGCTCATAAATAAGCATGGTATCGACCTTTAATTCAGGCCACCCTAAAAGAAGTACTTAAAACCCCCGCCCCAGGTCTCACTAAGCCACACCCCCAACTCTGTCAGGCCACACCCCCTTTCACTCCGCAGCCAACAGAGATTGAAAAAATAAAGGTAAAAATCAACTTCTGTCAGCTGCAGGGATGGGTGGGAGGTTGACTTTCTTTCTGCAACGACACACAGAAACATTAAATGAAATAGATTAAATACATCCATGTGAAGCGTCTTTCTAATCCAAGCCCCCGACTCTGTCAGGTTACGCCCCCTCCCACTCCGCAGCCAACGGGGGTTGAAAAAATAAAGGTAAAAATAAACTTCTGTTTGCTGCAGGGGTGGGAGGGTGAATTTCTCTCTGCAACGACACACAAAAATTTTAGATAAAATAGACTAATTATAGACTACAACTGTTCAAATCGTCTTGCTAAGTCACACCCCCAACTCTGTCAGACCACGCCCCCTCCCACTCTGCAGCCATTCTGCAACGACACACAGAAACATTAAATGAAATAGATTAAATCACCTATACGAAGCGCTTTGCTAAGCCACGCCCCGACTCTGTAAGGTCACGCCCCCTGCCACTCCGCAGCCAACAGGGATTGAAAAAATAAAGGTAAAAATCTACTTCTGTCAGCTGCAGGGATGGGTGGGAGGTTGACTTTCTTTCTGCAACGACACACAGAAACATTAAATGAAATAGATTAAATACATCCATGTGAAGCGTCTTTCTAATCCAAGCCCCCGACTCTGTCAGGTTACGCCCCCTCCCACTCCGCAGCCAACGGGGGTTGAAAAAATAAAGGTAAAAATAAACTTCTGTTTGCTGCAGGGGTGGGAGGGTGAATTTCTCTCTGCAACGACACACAAAAATTTTAGATAAAATAGACTAATTATAGACTACAACTGTTCAAATCGTCTTGCTAAGTCACGCCCCCAACTCTGTCAGACCACGCCCCCTCCCACTCTGCAGCCATTCTGCAACGACACACAGAAACATTAAATGAAATAGATTAAATCACCTATGTGAAGCGCTTTGCTAAGCCACACCCCCAACTCTGTCAGGTCATGCCAGGGATTGAAAGAATGAAGGGAAAAATAAACTTCTGTCAGCTGCAGGGGTGGGAGGGTGAATTTCTCTCTGCAATGACACACAAAATTTTAGATGAAATAGACTAATTTCAGACTACAACCGTTCGAAGCATCTTGATAATCCACACCCCCAACTCTGCCAGGCCACGCCCCCTCCCACTCCGCAGGCAACGGGGATTGAAAAAAATCAGCTGCAGGGGTGGGAGGGTGAATTTCTCTCTGCAACGACACACAAAAATCGTAGATGAAATTGACTAATTTTAGACTACGACCATTCAGTAATAATAAAAGATGTTTTTTTTCCACTGCTACTCATTGCGGGTCCCCATAAATTACCATGTCATCGACCTGTAATTCATGCCACTCTGACCCCCGCCCCAGATCTCGTGAAACCACGCTCCGACTCTGTCAGGCCACGCCCCCTCCCACTCCGCAGCCAACGGGAATTGAAAAAATGAAGGTAAAAATCAACTTCTGTCAGCTGCAGGGGTGGGAGGGAGGTTGGATTTTTTTCTGCAACAACATACAGAAACATTAAATGAAATAGATTAAATATACCCGTGCAAAGCAATGTTTTCTTCCACTGTTTCCCATGGCGTGTCCTCATAAATTACCATGGCATCGACCTGTAATTCTGGCCACCATCAAAAGAAGGACTTAAAACCCCGCCCCAGGTCTTGCAACGTCACGCCCCCGACTCAGTCAGGCCATGACCCCTCCCACTCCGCAGCCAATGGAGATTGAACAATTCAAGGTAAAAATCAACATCTGTCAGCTGCAGGGATGGGAGGGAGGATGACTTTCTCTCTGCAACGACACACAGAAACATTAAATGAAATAGATTAAATATACCCGCGCAAAGCAATGTTTTCTTCCACTGCTACCCATTGTGTTTCCTCAAATTACCATGGCATTAACCTATAATTCAGGCCACCCTGAAATGAAGGACTTAATCCCCCCCCCCGTGTCCCATTAAACCACACCCCCTCCCACTCCGCAGCCAATAGGGATTGAAAAAATGAAGGTAAAAATCAATTTCTGTCAGCTGCATTGACTTTCTCTCTGCAACGACACACAGAAACATTAAATAAATAGATGAAATATACCCAGGCGAAGCCGGGTCTTTCTGCTAGTACTGTATAGTTTCTGGCCCCATGGCTGCCCGAAACAGCTGAATGTGGGGTTGCCGGGTGTCAGACCCTCACCGATCTGATATTGATCACCTACTGGATGATAGGTCATCAATATCTGTAGCTCAGCCAATCCATTTAAATAGAGTTAATTTTCTGTTGGTTCTTTTATTAGTTATTAGTTTTTGGATCTTTTATTAGTCGGTGTACTGCAGCCAATGTGAAGAATAAAAATTTCAGCATAATGAAGTTTCATCCTTGACATTTACTAAAACATTGACTGTGTGAAAACTATGTGCGCCATTATCAGTGAGCTCCGCACCTTTGTGCATTACATAACTAACACCAAGCTATATTGTCCTTGGAGGGCACAATATGCCTTAACCATATTATCTTCTTCTTTAGGCTACCAGCTGCTTTTGTGTTAGAATTTCTATAAACAGTCATATTTTGTGCAAAAAAACCTTCAAAACGTTGCAAAATTTCATATGCAAAAGTTTAAAAAGTGGGCATAGCATACCCAAGCGGTGTGGCCTAAAATGTGGCCAAGCCAATGGTCTTACAAGTTTGCTGCCAGGTTATGGAGGTGCTGCGTGTCCACTGCTGGTGTGCACAACCACTGCCTTGCTCACTCGTACTACTGTCCCAGGGCTCTGGCAGTCTGCAGGGATTTCCTTCTCCCTGCCCGGCAGTCTTGCAGTAACACTGCACTCCCATCTGCAGACTGAGTCCTGCTTGCCGGCATCGCCTCTCACTGTCCATAGGGTACACGCTTCCACCAGCTCTTAAAGGACGTGCACACCCTCTTTCTCTCCAGTCTATGGATGTCCACCTTATTTAAGGCATCTTCCCCTGTTGGAAGGTGCCTGAGCAATAGGTTCTAGCTTGCTAGGTTCCTGCTTAGGTGTGCTATTTGTTCTTTTGACTGTTCCGTGTACTGACTTCTGCCTGACCTGACCCTTGCCTGACCTCTGTACTGAGCCTGAGCTGCCCGTCCTGACCTCTGACTGTTCATCATACCTCACTCTGTGCCTGCGTCTAAGTCCAGATCTCTGTACAGGGGTCAAAGGGTGAAATCCAGGGGGAACACTTAGATAATGTCCTTGGAGTAGCCCTTGGTCAAACCAGCTCAAGTGACACTGCTGTTCCACATCTGCTTCATTATACGCCAACTTGCGTGGCCATTGGTTGATGCTGGTGAGCAAGGCTTGGCCGTGTAGATGCACACCCTTACACAGATTTATTAATATTAAATCCAGAAAATTCTGCAAATTTCGGTAGAAATGTACACTTGTTCATAGCTTTACAATAGATTTCATTTTCGGACCATTAATAAATTCATTAGAATAATGCATATATAAATGCATTTGGCATAATTCACTCCAATTATTTTTTTTTAAACTGGCTTATGATCTAATAAATATGGCTAGGGACCTATGCCAACCTAGTCAAATATATAAAATTCCAAAAATCCCTTTTATCCTCTTTTTCTACCAGGTACCATTTCCCGGCTCTTCTCCAGGGTCCGGAAATCCTGTGATTCTGCACTGGGACGAGATTTGCTTTTAGATACTCGGCTAACATAACATACTGCACTGACAGGTGCTCAGTACAGAGAAGCCTCCATATGACACGACAGCGGAGCAAAACGCAAGTAACCCACACTGCAGAGATGCCATCAGGTCTGTGCCAGGATCTGAGGCTGGTACAGTATGTGGGAGGAGAGAAAATACATGTCGCTTGTCTCTGTGTCAATGAATCTGACAGTTATAAACAGCTCTGTCACGGACGCAAGGGCACTGCGGACTTGGATTGTGAATCTCGTAGATTTCTCTCGAATGCTTGAATCTCGAAGAATTTGACGCAATGCAGAAAGTCACAAGAGGAGACGATCGATCATACTGATGATAAAAAAAAATTAGATTTTGCATTTTTATCTGTAAGGGTGTATTCACACATTGCAAATATTGTTGTAGAAATTTCCGAAAGTTCAGTTCCATTCACCTGAATGAGGTTTGCAGAAATCCATGCTGCCCCATTTAAATGAATGAAACTGATTTTCAGTAGCGGAAATTTCTGCAACAAAATCCACAGCATGTGTGAGTGCACCCTTGCACTCTCCCTGTGTCCCGGTACGGAGGAGGTATGTCCCGGTTACTGGCAGCTGTCCCTGCGTCCATAGGACACAGAGACAGTTGCCTGTATGGTGATGAAGCAGAGAGCTGGCATCAGCTCACTTCTTCATTCATAATCCCTCCCGTCCCCCCTGCAGGCTCTACATACCTCCCTGCCGCTCTCCACACCTTTGGTCTGGGCGGGGCCGTCCGTCAGTCAGCCTTGGCTCCGCCCCCTCCAGACTAAAGAAGATGATGTCCTGCTGGTACTGCTGCTAGGATGAAGGTAAGTATATGGTTTTTATTTTTTTTTCAATTTTCTGTGAGTAGCACAGTATGGGCATATTACTGGGGGAACAGCATTACTGGGGAGCACAATGTGGGCATAGTACTGGGGGAACAACATTACTGGGAGCACAACATAAACTGGGGAGCACAATGTGGGCATATTACTGGGGGCACAACATTACTGGGCATATTACTGGGGGCACAGCTGGTCATATTACTGGAGGCACATAACTGGGCATATTAATGGGGGCACATAACTGGGCATATTAATGGGGGCACATAACTGGGCATATTACTGGGGGCACATAACTGGGGAATAATTACTATGTGGGACAGAAAGGGGACTGGGTGGGATTAGGTGTATAGTTATGTTATGGGCGGAGTTAGAGGCGTGTTACTGTATATTTTAAATGTATCACTGTCATCATCGTAGATTTGGAGCTCTGTATCAGAAAAACGGTGCTCAGACCGCTTTAATAATGTATATTAAAACATTAACACAGAATTCTGAAATTTAGATAAAACAATCAAAAGGTATTTCTTGCAAGGGGGCAGAACGGGATTAGAAATAATGGTCTGCACTGCTTTTTTATTTCATAAACAGCGCCTCTCTTGTCCATGGGCTGTGGCTGGTATTACAACTGTGAATGGGGCTGTGGTGCCGTAGGCACAACCTATGGTCAAGGGAGATGCTGTTTATAAAAAAATAAGAGACTGCCTAAAAATGTTTTAAAATATACCTTCTTTTTAAAAACTGCTCAGAATAATATAAAATAAATATAAGAAGTAATATTTTACTCATTCCCTGCCATTCCAATGCCAATGCATCCTGGACTCCGTGACAACCCTTTTATTTCCTGCTCCAGTGATGACACCAACATGACATGACCGCTGCAGCCAATAACAGAGACACATTGCCCTAGAGCAGGGAGTCTCTCCAGCTGTTGCAAAACTGCAACTTCCAGCATGCCCAGACTGCCTACAGCTATTAGCCTACAGCAGGGCATAGTGGGAGTTGTAGTTTTATAATAGTTGGAGAGGCACAGGTTGGCCATGCCTGCCCTAGAGCCAATGGTTGGCTGCAGCGGTCACATAATGAGTTGATGCGTCTTCAGTAGAGCAGGAAAAACAAACTGTTGGGGGACTCGGGAAGTGTTGAAGGATTGGCAGCGAGAGTATCTTGTTTTTTATTATTTTATTACATTTTTAAAATAAATTTTAGTTGGCTGGACCACCCCTTCAAGATCATATCACTTTACTGTAGTAGAAAAAAAACACATTTATCTTCAGTCCACAAACGAAAAAAATCAGCCAAAAATAAGGTGACATCACCATGAGTTCTGCCAAATGTCACTTCTACACTACATTACCAATACTGGCTCTGCTGTCCCTATCAACACCAGTCTTGGCTGGTTTACAATGCATGGACTTTTTGTGCCTACCCATATAATAAGCTCTGCTTTGCTTTCTCTTCTCTACTTCAGTCTCATTCACATTTGAAAAAAAGCGTAGGTGTTTCATCCGTGAAGATATCCGTGAATGATGCGTGGTTGGTCCATGTGTCCGTTTTTACGATCCGTGTGTCATCCATAATTCTCTGATGTTGCTCAGCTGAAAATTAATTTCCAAATAATCTTCTATTAATCATCATTGAAAAACGGAAGCAACACGGATGTGTGTCAGTGATTTTCATGGACCCATAAACTTCAATAGGTGTGCTTGGTCTGCATCACGGATCAAAGTAGTGCATGTCCCCGTGATTTTTTCACTGACCCGCGGTCAGTAAAAAAAATACTGAAATGTGAACAGACACATTTAAATCAATGGGTGCATGTGCTGTCCTTGGAAAATGTCACACATCAGTGAAAAAAAGGAAATGTGAACGAGGACTTACAAGGGTTGTCCAACTGAATCTAATATATATATATATATATATATATATAATACTATGTGGTAATAGAGAAGCGGCACTTTCCAAGATGGGTGCAAATTCCTCCAACGGACCAGGAGCCAGGTCCCTTGTAGTAGAAAAGTAGTAAAGAAGGCAGCACTCCAAAATTCAGTGTAAGACAAGTGGTTTATTCACCCAAGCAGCGACGTTTCAATTGCTCGTTGCAATCTTTTTCAAGCTGTGTTAAACATGTGCTACATGCAAGGTATATATAGTGCAATCCATCAAGTGTGTCCAATCAATTCATTACATTATTAATACATAAAAAATGTATAATTTCATAAAAATCAACCGTGTACATGATCATATTCATTACTTCATCAACCATAATTTTCCAGTGGTCATATAAAATATATTTCATATTGGTTTTTGACAGTGATATTGTATACAATACATAGGTGTATGATTAGTGTAATAAATATATACAATTAAACAGACCTGATGTCCGGAACCCCATGCCCGTTTGGCGTTGTAACATAGCTACTGCGCATGCGTCCGAACTTCAAAGTTCCCACGGCAAGCGGGATCTTGATGTTCACCATAGTAAACCACAGCTCGCATGCTCCAGAACGTCCGTGATCTCGCGATAAGCGTGAACTCGGCGTTTAGGGCAATAACCTCATTAAAGATGGAGGGACTATTCTAACATTTGTTTACTGCACCTGTGTCAAGTCATCTAGCTAGGAGGAGCAGCGTTGTCATAGTAATGTAGGTAAACTAAACAGGGATCCACTATTAGCGTACATCTATGGTTATTTCAATCAGGACCGGGCAGAGTCATCAGTAGCCCACCGAAACTCTAGCCCTCAGGGGAAAACAATATTGAGTAGTTCCCTCATACAGCAATGGGGTTCTACAGTAATTGTTGCCCCTTTTCCCTGCTGAATACCATACTATAGTATTATTAATCGGGGGGATATATGGTATCTCTGAATTACTCCAGTGATAGCCAATTCCCCATTAGGGTGAAGCGTCCTGAATCCACCTTTGTGTGGCCCAGGACCCCTACCCAGTTCCCGATCCTTAGTTCTAATAAGCAGGGATCCACTGTAGAAAAACAGAATACATAACATAGGTTAATACAGGCTGGCATAAAACAAATGTGTTTTTAAATGATACAGCACACCAAATCAGTAGCACAGCGCCGTATAGGTTTCCGGGTTCCGAATACATGGGGTCTGTAATGTTCATGCAGAATAGAAATTCCTGAAAGAACAAAACAAAATCAGTGAACTGTATGTAGATAACATATAGTAACTCATGTATCCCTCACATCGTGTTGATGTATAGCTACCTGCAGGTAATTGGTAACAGTCCACCTTCTTTACATCACCCTAAATTCTACATTTAGTCCTTGGGGTTTCAATGTCTGCAATGTATAAATCCAATAAAGCTCTCTTTTTTTCAAAAGTGTCATCCTGTCCCCGCCTCTTCTCAGTATGGGAATCTGTTCCAATATTCTCACCCTGAGGTCATTCTCCGTATGTTTAAGCTCTGTAAAATGTTTTGATACAGGGAGATTGAGTTTCTTTTTCCTGATTGAGTAACAGTGTTGGTTTAAACGCGTTTTCAAGTCCCATGTGGTTTCACCCACATATAGTAGATGGCACGGACACTCCAATAAATATACGACATATGACGAGTCGCATGTCAAGAATTGTTTAATCTGTATAGGTCTATTGGAGATGGGATTCACAAATGTGTTACCTCGCACAATTAGGGGACTATTCACACAGTCAAGGCACGGGTAACAGCCCCATCTTGTTGAGTCTAAATATTCACTGCAAGTAGTCTTTTTCGTACCCACATCCGATCTAACCAGTCTATCCCCTAAGTTTTTATTCCTCCTATAGGAGAACAGAGGAAGGGTCTGGAATTCACCAATATTGGGGAAACTGCTTTTTACTATCCCCCAATGCTTCCAATCACCTTTGCTATCTGGTTGGAATCAGTTCCAAAATCAGATACAAATGGTATACGAGCCTTTTCCTCTCTAATTTGCAAGGGACCTGCTAGAATCCTGTCCCTAGTGATAGATTGGGTTCTCTCAAGACATTCAGTTACTAGTTTCTTGGGATAACCTCTCCTCTCAAATTTGTCGCCCATCTGTCTAAGTCTAGTCGGTATTAGTTCAGGGTTTTGGACTATCGTTTTAACGCGGAGCAGTTGACTATATGGAAGGGAACGTATCATAGACTTTGGATGGTATGAGTCATACCCAAGTATGGTGTTCTTAACCATTTTTTTGGTAATTAAATCAGTACTCAATTTTCCACTAATAATTGATACCTCCATATCAAGGAATTGGACTTTTTCAGGGGAATATGTGAGTGTGAACTTCACCCCTATGTCAATGGTATTAAGAGATGAGTGGAAAGCCATGAGGTCCTCCGCAGCACCGACCCACACCAAGAAGATGTCATCAATATAACGCCACCACCCCAGCACCTGGCTGAAGTGGTGGCTCACATGCACACGGCGCTCCTCAAGGTGCGCCATGTATATGTTGGCGTAGGTCGGCACTACGTTGGACCCCATGGCGGTCCCCCGTCTCTGAAGGTAGTAGTCATCTTGAAAAAGAAAATAATTTTTTGTAAGTACAAACCTCAACAAGGACAAGATAAACAACCTGCAATCCATCGTGTACTCTGTCTCAAAGAGGCACTGGTCGACTGCATTTAGACCTTGCTCGTGTCCTATTGCCATGTATAAACTCACCACATCAAAGGACGCGAGCAAGGCCCCATCTGAAATCTGCAGATCACGGATCTTAATTAGAAAATCATTTGTGTCCTTAATGTATGATTTCGCTGAAATTGCAAAAGGACGCAGCACTCTGTCAAGAAAGATAGCAACCTTGTTGAACAAAGAACCCCTACCCGATACTATAGGCCTTCCCGGGGGTGCCGTTAAGGACTTATGTATCTTGGGAAGGGTGTATAAAATAGGTGTCACAGGTTTTTCCAGAAACAGAAAAGCACGTCATTTTTCATCAATAATCCCTTTACTCTGAGCATTCTCCAGGATGGTCACCAGTTCTCTGGAAAGTGTGAACTTGGGATCACCCTGGATTTTCTCATAAACCTCAGTGTCTGACAATTGATTTTTAATTTCCTGGATATAACAGGTTGTGTCCATGACCACAACCTTTATCAGCTGGTTTGATGGTGAGGTTGTGGTCTGAGGTCAACTCTGTTAATGCTGACAGTTCCCTTTGATGTAAATTGCCCTGATGTCTAGTGTTAATCATGGAGTCCTGTCTCAGGATTTCCATGTCCCTTCGTACTGCTTTCATGTAAGTATCCAATGCAGGATGATTAATCACTGGAGTGAAATCACTCTTGAGAAAAAGTCCCAAATTTTTTAGACTCAGTTCACTTAAACATTCCTCATCTCGTGATCTCTCCTGGTTCAGTCCTGAAAACCAAATCTTGAGTTTGATTGAACGAAATAATTTACAAAGATCCAGTTCAATATCAAACCATTTGGTCTTAGCAGCAGGGCAGAACGATAGTCCTCTATTCAAAAGTGAAATCTGTGCATCATTTAAATTATGAGAAGAAATATTTACCGTTATGTCTTCCGTCTTAGGTTCATCCCTTTCTGTGCTTTGGTGGATTTGGATTTTCCTCCACTTGTGTTGTCTTCTGCCCCCATGTCGGGTCCTATAGGACTTTACACAGGCGCAGTAAACAAATGTTCGAATAGTCCCTGCATCTTTAATGAGGTTATTGCCCTAAACGCCGAGTTCACGCTTAACGCGAGATCACGGACGTTCTGGAGCATGCGCACTGTGGTTTACTATGGTGAACATCAAGATCCCGCTTGCCGTGGGAACTTTGAAGTTTGGACGCATGCGCAGTAGCTATGTTACAACGCCAAACGGGCATGGGGTTCCGGACATCAGGTCTGTTTAATTGTATATATTTATTACACTAATCATGCACCTATGTATTGTATACAATATCACTGTCAAAAACCAATATGAAATATATTTTATATGACCACTGGGAAATTATGGTTGATGAAGTAATGAATATGATCATGTACACGGTTGATTTTTATGAAATTATAGGTTTTTTATGTATTAATAATGTAATGAATTGATTGGACACACTCGATGGATTGCACTATATATACCTTGCATGTAGCACATGTTTAACACAGCTTGAAAAAGATTGCAATGAGCAATTGAAACGTCGCTGCTTGAGTGAATAAACCACTTGTCTTACACGGAATTTTGGAGTGCTGCCTTCTTTACTACTTGTATATATATATATATATATATATATATATATATATATATATATATCTCAGAATGGGTTAAAAAAGTTATAAAACAAGCATTACTCTCCTCTCCGATCCCCCTCCATCATTCCAATGCTTACCTGTTGGTCTGCACTTCCTGGTCCTGACTCGACACAAAGGAAATGCCTGCAGATGCCTAATCAGCCAATTACTGGCTGAGGCAGGGCACAGCTAAGGCTAGTGATTGGCTGAATAGACATTTCCTGATCCACGGTCAGTAACAAAAATACTGAAATGTGAACAGACACATTTAAATTGCTGGGTACGTCAGTGTAAAAAGGGAAATGTGAACTGGGCCTTACAAGGGTTGTCCAAAAGAATCAAATATATCTGAATGGGTGGTTAAAAAAAAAAGTTAAAAAAGAAGCATTACTCACCTCTCTGATCCCCTCAATCATTCCATGGTCCTGACTCGACACAAAGGAAATGCCTGGAGATCAGCCAATCACTGGCTGAGGCAGATCACAGCTAAGGCTAGAGATTGGCTGAATAGACATTTTCAGTGTAATGAGTCGGGATGCGGAGAGCGGCTGTGATCAGATACTGGCAAAGCGCTTAATGCTTCCTTTTTACTAATCCTAAAAAAAAAAAAAAAATTACAGCTCTTTAGTTTCTGCTCGCCTTGATAAAAATTGGAAAAAACAGCTTGAGCAGTGTGGCTAATCAGCAATAATGAGTCTTGATCCTGGGAAAAGGAATGAGCTTTCTTTTCTTTCTACATACAGATCAGCAGAATATATAATGGAGATGATATTTCCCCATTTATCGAGCTGTTTCCCACATGCCCGCAGTGAATATGTTCAATTGAACAATAAAACATGACAGCACATAACACAATTACCAGGGACGTGCGCCTGAATGTGTACATGCCATTACTGTGGATCAGAGCAGGGCGGGTGGGCGCAGGAATAAATACATAATGCCAGGAGGCGAGGAATGTATATTGATTACAGAGGTACTGACATTCCTCGAATCATTTGTCACACAGGTTTGTAATGTGCAGGGAGCTAGTTACCCATTAGAAGACAAGGTTTTTACATATGCTTGGGTGTTTAAACAGGGCTGAATTGGGAAGGGGGGGGGGCGTGACCTTCTGAAGAGGTGTACAACAAATTGTCTTACATGTAAGGCATGTATGGAGCTGTTACATGGACACTATAGGTTAGTATTATTTGAGTGCGGTATGGCAAGGCACAGCGTGGGCTTCTTAGGTTATTTTTCAGATTGGAAATCCAAGATGTATTTTACGACAAGATTCACGGCAGGTCAAAGTTGTTTCTGTCAAGCCTTGTGTAATGAAAACGTTAAAGGGATTATGCCAGCAGTTAAAGGGGTTGTCTCATGATGGACAATGGGGGCATATCGCTAGGTGTGGGCCGGCGGGGGTGGGCGGAGCCCCGCAAGTGATTTTGATGTCCATTCAGGGCCTCTCTGCTGGTGACTCTACCTATAGTACGCAGCGCTGTGCAGTTAGTTACCTATATATACACCCATACCCATACCCAATCCGGTGCTGCAAGACGTCTCCCCTGTGATGATCCTGCGAGACATGACCTCAGCGTTGGGTCTTGTAGGATCACGCTGGTTGACGGGATGACACAGCACACGCCGGATGACAGGATTGGGAGAGAAGAAGAAGTCCGGAGCGGAGTGTAGGTAAGCATATATTTTGTCTGTGTGTGCACAGGGGCCCGGGCAAAAAAAAAAAAAAAAGACATACCGATATATATTCAGAGGGGCCAAAAATGACATATATGCTCAGTGGGGGCAAAAATAAGACTGACCCCAATAATAACAATAATAAGCCCTAACCCGTTTTCCGGAGAAAAAAAAAAAAAGAAATAATAATAATATCTTCAGGGAAACACGGTAGTTATTATGGGGCATTGAGGCGGCCCGCCCACTTGTGTTCCGTTTCTAACTTCTTATGCTCAGTCAGCTTCCTGACCCCCCCTCCAGCCCCATCCCCCCTTGTGTGAACAGGTAGCACGATGTCCAGAGTCTGACCCATCCATGTCTGAGCTGTCCAGGATCCAGACTCCATGCCAGGCACTGCATCTGCTGCACTGCACACCATCATCATCCATCCCCGGGCCTGGACTGAAGAACTGCTCCCGCTCCTCCGGTCACTGAACACAGAGCCGGCCCGGTCAGAATAAGGGCTCATGCACACAAAAGTTCTTTTTTTGAGGACTCTATGCCGAACCATTCATTTCAATAAGTCTGCAAAAAAAACGGAAGTTACTCCGTGTGCATTCTATTTCCGTATGTCCTTATTTCTGGTCTGCAAAAATATACAGTAGAACATGTCCTATCATTGTCCGCATTACGGACAAGGATAGTACTGTTCTGTAAGGGGCCAGCTGATCCATTCCACAAAATACTGAATGCACACGGACGTCATACATATTTTTTGCGGATCACAAAATACATATGGTCGTGTGCATGAGCCCTAAACAGTACTTGCCTGCTCGCCCACTCACAGTAAGAGCACTAGTCGTAATAAAAAGTTATGAGTATTCTTGAGGGGGAGAGGGCAGCAGCAAACATAGTTCCTGTGGGGTTGGTTACCTGTAATCTGACAAGTCAGCGTTACCTCAGTTTGTCTTGTAAAAACATGATGTAATGCAGATGCCTTTGCAGAGTGAAAGCCAAATTAGGAGGTGAAGGATGTAAGAAAGGAGCTGATAAATGGAGATAGGGACAATTTCTCCTGATTATACAGTATATATATATTACAAAGTTTCTTATAGTTGCCTGTTCTATCACATTTGCAAAAGTTGTAAAATGGTTAGTAACCATTAAAGGGGTTATCCAATCCCTTTAATGGTTAGCCCCCCCATGTGCCAGGCCCTCATGCTGAATAGCCTTACCCGGGTCCCTGCGTCACTCCTGGTCCCTGCACCGCCGCTGCTACTTCTCCCCATGCCCCATGTCGGGGGGGAGCAGCCAATGGCAGGCAGGGATGGGGATGAGCCTCCCTTGCGTCACCCATGATGCTCGGGAGACTCACCCCCAGGAGCGGCGTAGGGAGCGGGGATCCGGGTAAGTATATTCAGCAATGGGGGGGCCCGGTATATGGGGGTATTATTGTAGGATTGGATAACCCCTTTAAAGGTTATTTATACTGTTTCTACAGAGTCTCCTGATGTCAAGTTGCCAACATCTCAGTAGTGCTCAGAAGCACAAAAAAAAAAAAAAGAGAGATTTGTTATTGTCAATGGTCCTTGTAGACTTCCATGACCTTTCCCAAGAGATAAAGATGAGCAAAAAAGATTCTTTTCCGAAACCTACTATGAAAGAGTAACCAAGAGTGGCCACAAATTTCCAATTACTTGACTGTGTTACTCTCAAAAATTAAATGCAGCCTACTGTGAGCCATGTTAGCTGTTTGGCTGCTGGGTTAAACCCAGCTTGGGCCAAAGGAATCCAAAATTGGAAAGGCTTATCCACCAAAATACAGCTTCATAAAAGTTCACAAACTCATATTGAAGCTTGTGTCATTTATGATCAGTGGTGAAGGGAGGGAACAATTGACCAGGAAACTGAAAGGCAAATGAGAAAAGAAAAAAAAACTTAGGCAACTTTTAAAACGAATAGTTAATATCACTTTGACAATGGCAATGGCCAATATGGCATTTCGTGGCCACGGAGAAAGAGTTGGAAAAAGCGACGGTGGTAGTTTCCTTGCAATCACAGAGTTGCTAGTGGAATATGATCCTCTTCTTAAACAATTGCTACAATTACCAGAGCGTACAGCAAAATACCTAAGCCCCCGAATTCAAAATGAATTAATAGAAATTCTATTGAAAACGGTTCAACATCAGATTTTATCGGAAGTGACGCAATCTCATTTTTATTCCCTGATTATTGACACTACCCAAGACATTGCAAAGATATAGTAGACCAGATGAGTCAGGGGGTGAGATATGTATCTATAGAGATAAAAACATGAAAGCCACAGGAGTTTGTATACATGAGAGTTTTCTTGGCTTTGAGGCAGTGCTGCTGGTATAAGAAAAAGAAATCTTGGATTGTATTGATAGGCATGGTGGTCAGGGTTATGATGGAGCTGCCACAATGAGTGGGGTCTACTCTGGTGTGCAGACTCCGATTTTACAAAGAGAAGAAAATGCTCTTTGTTCATTGTGCAGCGCATCATTTGAATTTAGTGCTGAAAGATGTGCAACGCACGGCCTCCCCCCAGGGCCCCCTAAGGATGTTGTCACGCACGTCCCAGGTGTAGGAATGCCGAGTGGTATATTATGTGGCCAAAAATGTTTCTGGTGTGTCACGGTGTCAGAGTGCTCCTACCTGGAAAACGGCTGGACCCCAGGCTTTGGCTCCAGTCGTAATAAATAGGGGGAATAATTGAGGGATGTAGTAATAAATGAGTCCAGATCTTGTGGTGAAATCCAAACGCAGCTTTACGTAAGTAGACTTGCATCCAAATAACAATCTGGTGGCTTTGTCTTGGCTTCCAGCAGGTTTTAGCATAAGTGACATGGATGTGACATGTAATACACACACACAGTGCACACAGGTATGTCTGGGATGTGACATGTAATACAGACAGTGCACACAGGTATGTCTGGGATGTGACATGTAATACACACACAGTGCACACAAGTATGTCTGGGATGTGACATGTAATACAGACACACAGTGCACACAGGTATGTCTGGGATGTGACATGTAATACACACAGTGCACACAGGTATGTCTGGGATGTGACATGTAATACACACACAGTGCACACAGGTATGTCTGGGATGTGACATATAATACAGACACACAGTGCACACAGGTATGTCTGGGGTGTGACATGTAATACAGACACACAGTGCACACAGGTATGTCTGGGATGTGACATGTAATACAGACACACAGTGCACACAGGTATGTCTGGGATGTGACATGTAATACAGACACACAGTGCACACAGGTATGTCTGGTATGTGGCATGTAATACAGACACATAGTGCACACAGGTATGTCTGGGATGTGACATGTAATACACACACAGTGCACACAGGTATGTCTGGGATGTGACATCTAATAAAGACACACAGTGCACACAGGTATGTCTGGTATGTGGCATGTAATACAGACACATAGTGCACACAGGTATGTCTGGGATGTGACATATAATACAGACACACAGTGCACACAGGTATGTCTGGGATGTGACATATAATACAGACACACAGTGCACACAGGTATGTCTGGGGTGTGACATGTAATACAGACACACAGGCCAGGTTGGTGACATAAACACAGGCACAGGTATGTCTGGGATGTGACATGTAATACAGACACACAGTGCACACAGGTATGTCTGGGATGTGACATGTAATACAGACACAGTGCACACAGGTATGCCTGGGATGTGACATGTAATACAGACACACAGTGCACACAGGTATGTCTGGGATGTGACATGTAATACACACACAGTGCACACAGGTATGTCTGGGATGTGACATGTAATACACACACACAGTGCACACAGGTATGTCTGGGATGTGACATGTAATACACACACAGTGCACATAGGTATGTCTGGGATGTGACATGTAATACAGACACACAGTGCACACAGGTATGTCTGGGATGTGACATGTAATACACACACACAGTGCACACAGATATGTCTGGGATGTGACATGTAATACACACACAGAGCACACAGGTATGTCTGGGATGTGACATGTAATACAGACACACAGTGCACACAGGTATGTCTGGGATGTGACATGTAATACAGACACACAGTGCACACAGGTATGTCTGGGATGTGACATGTAATACAGACACACAGTGCACACAGGTATGTCTGGGATGTGACATGTAATACAGACACAGTGCACACAGGTATGTCTGGGATGTGACATGTAATACAGACACAGTGTACATAGGTATGTCTGGGATGTGACATGTAATACAGACACACAGTGCACACAGGTATGTCTGGGATGTGACATGTAATACAGACACACAGTGCACACAGGTATGTCTGGGATGTGACATGTAATACAGACACACAGCGCACACAGGTATGTCTGGGATGTGACATGTAATACACACACAGTGCACACAGGTATGTCTGGGATGTGTCTGCAATCTTCTGTGGGGCAGTGCTCTTAGTCATATAGGTGAAAATGAGGAGACAGACTCCCTTTAATCCAGTTTAAGCTACTTGCACACTAGCGTTATATCTGGATCCAGCAGGGTTCAGCAAAAACTCTTTCGTTACTGATAATACAACCGTCTGCATCTGTTATACATGGATCCGGTTGTATTATCTGTAACATAGCCAAGACGGTTTTAGATTGTGTCAGGGAAAACGGATCCTTCCCCATTGACTTGCATTGTGGGTCATGACGGAAAGAAAACCGGAGCATGCTGTTCTCCAGTATGAAAACGGAACAGAATGTATTTTGGAGCACTCAGTTCTCTTCAGTTACGTTTTGTCCCCAATGACAATGAATGGGGACAAAACAGAAGCGTTTTTTCCGGTATTGAGACCCTATGACAGATCTCAATACCGGAAAATGTTAATGCTAATGTGAAAGTAGCCTTATGTGGTGGTGTTTTGTGTAAAAAGTCGCATTTATGAAAAGTGAAACCAACTCGTGGTGGGAAGAAGCGATAGGTAAGTATTACAACAGGACGCAATTATTTTTTCGAATATGAACTAAACAGCAGGGTTCTGTCAGTAAACTGACATCCAACAAAAACAAACCAATAACAACAAGGTCCCAATTGTGAAACAAAAGTCGACACTTACCAGTGAAAATGTCGCATGTGTGTAGTCTGGGGGGGGGGGGGTGGTTGCTGAAATGGTGCATTTTGGTTTAAAAAGTATCATTTTAGTGCTGTTGGTGTTAAAATGTCGCAAATCAAGAGAAATAGGTGGATAATCGAGTTGACATTTTTAAAAGTCACATTTTCCAACCGGCATGCGCCTCTTGAGATATGAGGTGAAACAAATCACCAGTTTTGATTTGTAACTTTAGTATTTTTTTTGTGAAAATTACGCCATTAATGATAAATGTCCCCCATAAAGTTTGTCAAAAAAGCGGAAAAAAAACGGATACTGAACGGGGAAAGAGAACAAACTTCATTGTAGTCAGTGGAATCTGTTCAGCTCTGTTTGTGTCAGTTATGTGCTCTATCCGGCATTCCCGTTATTTTCGTTGTTCTGCTTCTTGCAACCCTTAAACGTTAAACCATTTATTTTATTTTTCGAGATATGTATACAGCTGATGTATGCCCTATTTCATATAACTATATGCCCTTGCTTGTAGCATGTGAAATAACAATGGAAAAAAAAAATTCACATAAATCAAACTCTTAAAGGGGTTGTCCAGGTTCAGAGCTGAACCTGGACATATCCCCATATTCACCCAGGCAGACTGCCTGACTTGAGCATTGGAGCAGTTCGGTGCTCCGATGTTCTCCTTTGCCCTGCGCTGAATCGCACAGGGCAAAGGTATTTTTAGGAGTTCTAGTGACCTACCGGGCTCTCCACAGAGGTGCCAGGTGGGGGAGGGGCGGAGCAGGGGCTTGTTTGTTTACCTGCACTCACTGCCGGGCTGAGGCTCCCGCCCAGCAGTAAACCCGGCACTGATGGGCTTTAGTGCTGCCCTAGCCTGTATAACGACTAAAGCCGACCCATCAGAGCCGGTGATGTCACCGACCACACACTGCTGGACGAAAGCTGCGCATGCTCCGATGCTTTTGACAGGCAGGCTGCCTGGGTGAAATTATGGGTATGTCCGGATTCAGATCCCTTTGAATATATTATTCTGTAGATACCACTAATTACATTTATTAGTACAATTTTTTAGATTGGTATATTACACAAAAATTGCAAGCCTGTAAGGTTCTTGGTTTTCAGGCCTGACTAAAACGTATTCGCACATTTATCAGTGTTAGGGCCCATTCACCTATATGAGAGCAGGTAGCCGCAGCTCCGCATAAAAAAAATAAAACATATCCTATACTTGTCCGCAACAGCCGGGCGGCACCCGTAGTATTGCGGGTCCGCATTATTGCGGACCCACAATAATACAGTCGTCTGAATGAGCCTTTAAGGTCCATTCAGACGTCTGCAAATTGGCTGCTCCCCCCGACACCGGATGCTTTCATCTATGCACGGGAAGAAGCTGCAGCGGCGGTGAGAGAAACAGGAGTGGCGTAGGGAGCGGGGTAAGTATATTCAGTGTGGGGGGTCCCGGCATATTGGGGGACTTTTTATACTCTCAGATAAACCCTTTAATTAAAAAAAAAAAATATTTATCCCTCTTTCAGTAGGTCATGTATACATTGTATTTCTTTATTTATTGGCAAATGGGGGTGTGGCAGGGGAAGAGCCAGGGCAGGAGGTGGGATGGGCCAGGGGTGGGTAGTGGGCAGAGTTAGGGGGCCCAATTCAGATTCTTGCTATGGGGCCCAATGATTTCTATGTACGCCCCTGATCATAAGATACATATAAAATGCAGTTATACAGGATTAAACAGTTTAAGTCAATGCAAGTTAACCCTTTAAAGTGAGAAGTGGATGTCTTTGCGTAAGGGGAACAGGGCAAATGTTCACAAATGTCTAAACTTCAGAGTACCCCGGCTCCACGGCACTACATGGGTAGGTCTCCGAATCCATGGGAGGTACAGGGCTGGTTCTAGCTTTGTTAGAAAGGGGTTGTTTTTTATATGATGTCTGATTTTCACTTTTTTACATAAGTCATGGAATGACCCGTCTAATATAGCTGGTTGGAAATGGTAACAACAGGGTTAATTTCTCTAGGAACTTAGGCTTCATCACAACCTTTGCATTACCTCTAGTTGCACCCATAATATTTAACCCCTTCGCGCCCGGAGCTTTTTTCGGTTCTGCATTTTCGTTTTGCGCTCCCTGCCTTCAAACAGCCATAACTCTTTTATTTTTCTGTTCACATAGCTGTATGAGGGCTTGTTTTTTGCGGGACAAGTTGTACTTTCCAACGCCACCATTTAATATTGCATACGGTGTAGTGGGAAGCGGGAAAAAAATTCCAAACCGGGTGAAATTGCAAAGAAAACGCTATTCCGCTACAGTTCTACGGGTTTCTTATTTACAGCGTTCGATGTGCATTAAAACTGATCTGTTACTTTCATTCTACTGGTCAGTACGAATCCGGCAATACCTAATATGTATAGTTTTTCCTGCGTTTTCATAGTGATAAAATAATTAGAAAGTTGCCCTTTTTTTTTTTTCCTTGTCAAATCTTGACCCCTATAACTTTTTGGTATTTATGTGTACAGAGCTGTATGGGGGCTCATTTTTTGCGGGACGATCTGAAGTTTTTATTGATACCATTCTGGGGTGTGTATGACTTTTTGATCACTTTTTATTTAATTTTTTTTAGAAAAAAAAGCGACAAAAAACGGCAAATCGCCATTTGGACGCTTTTTTCCGCCACACAATTCGCCGTATTGGAATTTTTTTTTTATATTTTAAAAGTACGGGCGTTTTCGGTCACGGTGATACCCATGATGTCTATATTTATTGTTATTTAGGTATTTATTTTTTACTTATACGGAAAGGGGGGTGATTTGAACTTTTATATCTTTTTTATTTTTTATATATTTTTTAACATTTTTTTAAATTTTTTTTACTATTAGAAAGCTCAAATATGGGCTTATATATTGTGGCTTTTTTTTTTTTTCTTTATGAGCAATTCTGGGTTTTATAGACTCAGAAAGCCATGAATTGCTCATTTCTTATCCTGGCCTGCCATCTAGTGGCCAGAATAAGAATTGCAGTTTGAAAACTGTAATCCTCACCAGCGAGGATTACAGTTTTCATATGGTGTACAGACACCCCGATTGGCCACACGGGGTGTCTGTACACCACCCGGAAGCAAATGCTTCCGGGTTTAGACGCAACTAGATGCCGTGATCACGTGTGATCACGGCATCTAGTCACCCCGGAAGACGCCGCCGACACAGTAGGTAGCAGCAAGTCTCTGCTGTTAGAAACAGCAGAGACTTGCCGGCCATGACGCCCGCCGCACCCGCGAGCGGGCGCCATGTGCCCGCATCGCCCCAGCGAAGGGGTTAAGGAGCTGTCCAGCCTATCCTCAGGATAGACTACCCAGCATCCCCATTTGAATATGTGCAGGCCACTCACAAGTCACTTTCTGGCAGTGCAGTAAAGCAGCATTGGAAGTTTTTTTTTTTCAAGAAACACAGAATTGTGGCACTGTCTATATATCCAATGCTATAAATATTTTTTTTAAACTGTGTATTTTATTGGTACAACATAGGTACACTTTTTTCAATATAATATAATAACACAATGAAAAAAAAAGGGCCATAGAGTATAGATATGAAAGACATGTCATTCAGCAGTACATTGCGGAAGCATGTAAGAGGAGCAAGGTAATCTACAAGTACTCCTGGCCATGTAAAACCAGATGAATGAGGTAAAGGACAGTAACAAGTAGGACATTCATGTACACAAAGGACAGTACAAAGACAAACATAGGGGGGGAACTTGGAAAAGGGGGAGGGAGAAACAAGGGAGGTACGAAGTAAGGGTGAATAGGAAGAGGTGTTAACACCGAAGCGTAATCCAGGGGTCTAGGAATATGAGGGATGTGCGTCCCACGGCTGCCAAATCTTATTAAATGTATCCAACGTGTTATTGAGAGACGCCGTGAGGTGTTCTAGGGACCTAATGCCTCGGATTCTAGCTAGCAACATAGATTGAGAGGGAGGATTCGTTTTCTTCCAAGATTTAGCAATCAACGTCTTGGCAGCCGTACAGAGGAGCAGGAACAGCCTGGAGGAGCGCCCGGTCATTCTCAGGGGCGGAAGATTAAGCAGGTATATCTTTGGATCGAGGGCCACCAACATTGAGAAGAGGGATTGGGCCACCTCTCTCACCTCAACCCAGAATGGAACAATCAGGGGGCGTGTCCAAAATACATGATATAGGGTGCCGACTTCTCTTTGACAACGCCAGCAAACGGAGGGAATGGCTGGGTTCAGAGAGTGCAAGAGGGCCGGGGTGTGATACCAGTGCATGAGGAGTTTAAATTGTGTTTCCTTGTATGTAGTACAAATAGAGGATTGTGAAGCTCTGTTCCATATGATCAGCCACTCTGAGTGAGAGAGAAGGGAGCCAATGTCAGCAGACCATTTGTCCATGTGTTTATGATGAGGGAGGTCCCCCTCAGCAGAGGTGGACAGGAGATGATAAATCATGGAGATTAATCCTCTCGTGTCAGTACCCAAGCGGCAAAGGCACTCAAACTTGGTAGGGGTCGAGACTTGGAGCGTCCCAAACATAGAGTATACATAGTGGCGGATCTGAAGGTAGTGGAAGCTTTCCGCCTGTGGCAATTTGTCATGGTCCTGCAGTTGTGCAAAGGATTTGAATGTCAAGGTAGAAGCATCAACAGCGTCTGCAATGCGAAAGAGACCCAACGACGACCAGACCCAAACCATGGGAGCAGTTAGACTAGCAGGGATAGCCGGATTATACAGAAAGGAGATCATTGAGGAATGCTGGGAAGCTAGATGAAAGTGCTTATGGCATGTGTCCCATATATGTTTAGTAAAGGCCATTGGGCCTAGTAGTGGAGGGTGGGATGACACCGGGTTTGGTTGCCACAACAGGGTATTCGGGTGCATAGGAGCAAGCCATAGCTTCTAGATCTCCACCCATTTGGTGAACGCTAATTAAGAAGCCCAGAATGGTACAACCCGCAAGTGTGTGGCCCAATAATAATGCATAACATTGGGAACAGATAGGCCCCCTCTATCAGCAGTAGTGAGCATAACTTTACGGGGTACGCGGTGTCTTTTACCTTGCCATATGAACAGGGGCGGTCTTGGGCACCACGCATCCTATTCATTTGCGTGGGGCCCCCGACGTCTAAGGGGGCCCCCACGCTCCGCTGTTGTGCCCAAGACCGCCCGCCCTCCTAATACATCAACATGCCGCGACGGCTCCGGGCCCCGTGCCTCTGGGGGGCCCAGCAGGGATGGCCAATACAAGTGAGCGCTTCCATTAAGGAAGCGCTCACTTGTATGTAGGGACCCCCCATCATCCCACCCAGCCACATAAGAGTAAAATAAAAAAGCTTTCTTACCTGTCCTGCGGCTGCCCTCCGGTCCGGCGCTCCACTCTTTTCCCTGGCTGGCGTGCACTATGACCTGACGCTGCGCTGCGACAGGTCATAGTGCGCACCAGCCAGGGAAGAGAGTGGAGCGCCGGACTGGAGGGCAGCCGCAGGACAGGTAAGAAAGCTTTTTTATTTTACTCTTATGTGGCTGGGTGGGATGATCTGAGGTCTGATGGCGGCACAATAAGCTGATCTGAGGCTTGATGGGGGCCCCATGAGCAGCTCTGAGGTCTGATGGGGCACAATATGCTGCTCTGAGGTCTGATGGGGGCACATTACCCTGATCTGAGGTCTCATGGGGGCACATTACGCTGATCTGAGGTCTCATGGGGGCACAGTGGGATGATCTGAGGTCTGATGGGGGCACAATACGCTGATCTGAGCTCTGATGGGGGTACATTAAGCTGATCTGAGGTCTGATAGGGGCACATTTTGTTGATCTGAGGTCTGATGGGGGCACAATACGCTGATCTGGGGTCTGATGGCGGAACAATACGCTGATCTGAGGTTTGATGGGGCCCCCATGAGCAGCTCTGAGGTCTGATGGGGCACAATATGCTGCTCTGAGGTCTGATGGGGGTACATTACGCTGGTCTGAGGTCTCATGGGGGCACATTCTGCTGATCTGAGGTCTCATGGGGGCACATTACGCTGATCTGAGGTCTCATGGGGGCACATTACCCTGATCTGAGGTCTCATGGGGGCACATTACGCTGATCTGAGGTCTCATGGGGGCGCATTACGCTGATCTGAGGTCTGATGGGGGCACAATACGCTGATCTGAGGTCTGATGGGGGCACATTCTGATGATCTGAGGTCTGATGGGGGCAAGTTCTGATGATCTGAGGTCTGATGGGGGCACATTCTGATGATCTGAGGTCTGATAGGGGCACATTCTGATGATCTGTGGTCTGATCGGGGCACATTACCCTGATCTGAGGTCTCATGGGGGCACATTACGCTGATCTGAGGTCTCATGGGGGCACAGTGGGATGATCTGAGGTCTGATGGGGGCACAATACGCTGATCTGAGCTCTGATGGGGGTACATTAAGCTGATCTGAGGTCTGATAGGGGCACATTTTGTTGATCTGAGGTCTGATGGGGGCACAATACGCTGATCTGGGGTCTGATGGCGGAACAATACGCTGATCTGAGGTTTGATGGGGCCCCCATGAGCAGCTCTGAGGTCTGATGGGGCACAATATGCTGCTCTGAGGTCTGATGGGGGTACATTACGCTGGTCTGAGGTCTCATGGGGGCACATTCTGCTGATCTGAGGTCTCATGGGGGCACATTACGCTGATCTGAGGTCTCATGGGGGCGCATTACGCTGATCTGAGGTCTGATGGGGGCACAATACGCTGATCTGAGGTCTGATGGGGGCACATTCTGATGATCTGAGGTCTGATGGGGGCAAGTTCTGATGATCTGAGGTCTGATGGGGGCACATTCTGATGATCTGAGGTCTGATAGGGGCACATTCTGATGATCTGTGGTCTGATCGGGGCACAATACGCTGATCAGAGGTCTGATGGGGACACATTAAGCTTATCTGAGGTCTGATGGGGGCAGGGGACTGTTAGTTTAGTGATGTAAAAACTGGGGACAGGTTTCCTTGTTTTTTACTCCTATTACTCCTATATTTTACTGCATTATGTGGTAGAGTATTTAGAGTAGGGTATGTAGAAAGTCTGTTGTACTGTACTTAACAACATAGATGATCTAGCAGTTTATACAGTCATCTTTCTAATACAATATTATAACCACAACAAGTAGTATGTGTCTGTGAAGTTAGAAACGTGCGTTTGGGAAGCCACTAAGTGGGGGGCCCACTCAAGAATGTTTGGCCCCCCCTGTGCTGAACCTCTAGCTACGCCTCTGACTCCGCGGCTCCGCCGGACCGTGTCAAAATGCTGCACCCATGACGTCCGCCGCTATATCCGGCCCTTCACTTGTTTCCCCAAACCATAGAACAGCAGGGGGCGGGCGGGCCAGAGCGGCAGCAGTCATAGAGAGTCCAGGAGGAGCGAGAGCAACTGCACAGAAGTGCAACTGTGCAGGTAAGGCTGAGGCAGGGGCTGCTGGGAGTGAAATGTGGGGCACAAGGGGAATGGAGTCTGACTGGGAACAGTCACAGTGCTCACAGGTGCTCGACTACTCCAGACTGTACTGTACACACTGAACCTGTAATCAGCACTGCACTGCAGCAGCATACACAGTGTCCCCCCTTCCCCAGCGCCATCAGCCCCTGCATCCCATGTCATCCAGAGCCATCAGCACTTCCATCCAATGTCCCCCAGACGCCCCAGTGCCATCAGCCCCTCCATCTCATATCCCCCAGTGCCATCAGCCCCTCCGTCCCATATCCCCCAGCGCCATCAGCCCCTCCATCCCATGTTCCCCAGTGCCATTAGCCCCTCCGTCCCATGTTCCCCAGTGCCATCAGCCCCTCTGTCCCATGTTCCCGAGCGCCATCAGTCCCTCCATCCCATATCCCCCAGTGCCATCATCAGCCCCTCCATCCCATGTTCCCGAGTGCCATCAGCCCCTCCGTGACCGTCCCATGTCCCCCAGTGCCATCAGCCCCTCCCTCCCATGTCCCCCAGTGCCATCATCCCTCCCTTGCCCCCCCGAACTGTAATACTTACCTTTCTTGGCAGGGTGCGTCGCTGGTTGATATGGAGTCCACAGGAGAAGGACCACCTTATTCTTCCCAACATGCCCTGGGACCTGGCGTCATACAACATCAGACGTTGATGACTATGTGTGGGCGGGAGGTCTGACGGGGGCACAATGTGTTGATCTGAGGATTATTATCCCTGTACAGTGACATCATTGTGTTTATTATCCTTACGGATTATCCCTGTACGGTGACATCACTGTGTTTATTATCCCTGTACGGTGACATCACTGTGTTTATTATCCCTGTACAGTGACATCGCTGTGTGTATTATCCCACTGCAGGAAGAGGTAAGTGGTCTGTGTTTGTGTGTTTGTTTTCTATTTTTCAGGGTCGTGAATGCAGAGGACTACGTCGGATTCGGTGGACTACGTCGGACCAGTTTTTTTTTTTTTTTTTTTAATAAAATGGTCAAACAGGGGTCTGGGGGAGTGTTTATTTCAATAAAATGTTTTATACTGGTGTGTGTATTTTTTTTACAATACTACAGTTTTAGTAATTATGGCTATCTACAGACGGCCCTGATTACTAATACTAGGCTTAGTGCTTGCCGGTATGGCAGGCCAGCACTAACCCCAACATCTATTACCTCGGCACCCACCGCCACCAGGGGTGCCGGGAAGAGCCGGGTACCCGCAGGACCGGACCTTCAAAATTGAGGGTCTGGCTCTGGGGCGGCTGCAGGCTGGTACCATTAGGCTGGGAAGGGCCAATAACCGTGTCCCTTCCCACCCTGGTAGTGCCAGGCTGCCGCTGCTGGTTGTATCTGGCTGGCGAAGGAAAAAAGGGGGGACCCCACGCCATTTTTTTTTAAATTATTTAATTATTTTTGTAAAAAAATGGAGTGGGGTCCCCCCTTTTTTCCTTTGCCAGCCAGATCCAAGAGCCAGACCCTCCCCAGAGCCAGACCCTCAATTTTGAAGGTCCGGTCCTGCGGGTACCCGGCTCTTCCCGGCACCCCTGGTGGCGGTGGGTGCCGAGGTAATAGATGTTGGGGTTAGTGCTGGCCTGCCATTCCGGCAAGTACTAAGCCCAGTATTAGTAATCAGGGCCGTCTGTAGATAGCCATAATTACTAAAACTGTAGTAATGTAAAAAAAAATACACACACACAAGTATAAAACATTTTATTGAAATAAACACTCCCCCAGACCCCTGTTTGACCATTTTATTAAAAAAAAAAAAAAAAAAAAGCTGGTCCGACGTAGTCCACCGAATCCGACGTAGTCCTCTGCATTCACGACCCTGAAAAATAGAAAACAAACACACAAACACAGACCACTTACCTCTTCCTGCAGTGGGATACACAGCGATGTCACTGTACAGGGATAATAAACACAGTGATGTCACTGTACAGGGATAACAAACACAGTGATGTCACAGTACAGGGATAATAAACACAGTGATGTCACCGTACAGAGATAATAAACACAGTGATGTCACCGTACAGGGATAATAAACACAGTGATGTCACCGTACAGGGATAATAATCCTCAGATCAACACATTGTGCCCCCATCAGACCTCAGATCAGCGTCTTGTACCCCCATCAGACCTCAGATCAGCGTCTTGTGCCCCCATCAGACCTCAGATCAACACATTGTGCCCCCATCAGACCTCAGATCAGCGTCTTGTACCCCCATCAGACCTCAGATCAGCGTCTTGTGCCCCATCAGACCTCAGATCAACACAATGTGCCCCCATCAGACCTCAGATCAACACAATGTGCCCCCATGTGCCCCCATCAGACCTCAGATCAACACAATGTGCCCCCATGTGCCCCCCTCAGACCTCAGGTCAACGTCTTGTGCCCCCCTCAGACCAGGGTTGTGCCCCCCTCAGACCAGCGTCTTGTGGCTCCCCTCAGACCTCAGATCAGCCCACCCAGCCACTTAAAAAAAAAGCATACTTACCTGTTCTGGCTGCCGCTGTCCTCAGGCTCCCCGCTCCACTGCCTTGCCTGCTGGCGCACACTATGACCAGACGTCAGGTCATAGTGCGCGCCAGCAGGGAAGACCGTGATAAAGAAGGGACAGAGAAAAATAAAACAGGAGACACAGAGGCAAACAGGAGAAGAATCATATATGACAAGTGTGTGTGTGAATAACAGATAGGAGAGTGATATATGATAAGTGTGGAAAAAACACATTCTTTCATTGTTTAACAGTGAGTTAATTGTTAATCGTTTGACGTGTCTTTGATGTGTGTGTGTGTGTGTGGGGGGTGTCATTGGGGAGGGGGCGTGTCATCAGAGGGCATGTAATCAGAGGGCGTGTCATCAGGGGCGTGACGCGTCATTGGGGGGGGGCCCCCCGGACATAACTTCGCTTAGGGCCCCAGAAATGCCAAGACCGCCCCTGCATATGAAATCCAGAATAGCCTGTTGCATATGTTTAAGTTCCGCCATAGGAACACGAATAGAGAGCGTTTCAAAGTAATACAGCAATTTTGGAAGAAGGGACATTTTCACCGTCGCTATTCGACCCAGGAGGGACAAGAACAGAGGTCTCCACTTGAGGAGAAGGGCTTTGAGCTCCCGAAAAAGGGGAGGGAAGTTTTTAGAGTAAAGGGAGGAGTAAGCGGGGGTGATAAGGACTCCCAGGTACTTCAAGGCGTCGTCTGACCATCGGTAGGAATAATTACTTTTTAGTCCCTGAAGATTGGCGCTGGGTATCTGAATGGGTAAGGCCTCCGTTTTGGACGTGTTAACTTTATAACCAGAGAGGGCCCCGTATCTCGTTAGAGCTACGTGTAGGTTGGGCAGTGTAATATGGGGATTTGTGAGCGAAAGGAGGACGTCGTCTGCGTATAAGGATATTTTGAACTCTCTATCACGTACTTTGAGGCCCTGTATGTCTGGGTTTAGCCCGATGTGGGCTGCGAGGGGTTCTATACATAGAGCAAAAATGAATGGCGATAATGGGCAGTCCTGGCAGCATCGTAGTCGGTATTGGGGATCCCTGTAAAAAGGAGTTATAGAGGGCCAGGAGATGCGGTGAAAGTTCGGCGATAAAAGACTTATAATATAAGTCAGTGTACCCGTCCGGGCCTGGGGATTTACTTGCCGGAAGGCCCATAATCACTTCCCGCAACTCCTCTGCAGAAATGGGGGCATTTAAAAGGTCAACAGCCTCTGATGAGAGCTTAGGGAGACGACAAGAGCTCAAATTGTCTTGTATCTGGGATAAAGAGGAGGAACGATTGTTGGTATGATTCAAATTGTATAGTTGGGCGTAATATTCCCTGAAACAGCGAGCAATTTCAGCTGGATGATATTGGGGACAGCCTGTATTATCCTTAACGGCTTGTGGAGTGCATTTAGCAGTGGAGTCCCTGAGTTGTCTAGCTAAGATAGTATGAGCCTTATTGCCTTTTTCGTAGAAACGCTGTCTCGAGAACATCAAGAACCGCTCGACAATATAAGTCAATGCTATCAATATTAAAGGGACTGTCCTGCACCTTTATAATTGAGAGGCCTAAAGATTTCTAGATGTACAGGAATATTGCTGGCAGTTCACAAAATCTCCCCTCACTTCTGAAGCCTGCGAGCTCAGACGATTTCACTGTATACTAGAACATCCACATATTGCTCATATTATGAAAAAAATACTTAGCGAGATAAAGAAAAAAAGTATTGCAAAGAAAAACGAAAGTAACCCCTTGGGATTTACATCTAGTGGATGCCGGTTAATCGTCTCCGGACTGCCAAGTTTAGGTCTTCATTTAGATAATGGGATTTTGTGCATCTATTAGAAATGGGCATCTGGCTGACCCACCATTACTCAGGCCTGATCCTGTAAATTATAAATGATGTGAAGTCACTTTCCTCCGGGTATTTTTTGCAGTGAATGCAGCACTCTGGTATCTAGGTCGTAATAAAAAAACATAACCCAGGCTGTGAATGGACATTAGCTCTGAAATACAAGGTCGATTTTTCTGCAAATGCACTGTTAATATAGTTGTATTACTAGCCGTGAAGTTATAGCATGGGCAAAGGGGGCAAATGGCCCAGTGCACTCACAATTTAGGGTCTTCCACCAATTTTTCTCGCTTCTTTGTCCTTACTACTTATGTATGGCTTTATTATTTAAAGAGGTTCTGCAGTTCTTTTAAACTGATGATCTATCCTCTGGATAGATCATCAGCATCTGATCGGCGGTGGTCCAACACCAGGGACCCTCCGCTGATCACCTGCTTGAGAAGGCAGTGGCGCTCCAGGAGCACCGCGGCCTTCTCTGTGTTCTCCTTAGGCCCAGTGATGTCACGACTAGTATCACTGGGCGGGAATAAGCTCTGTTCACTTGAATGGAGCTTAGCCATGCCCAGGCCAGTGATACTAGTCGTGACGTCACTGGGCATGCGGTAAACAGTGAGAAGGCCGAGGTGCTCCAGCCTTCTCAAACAGCTGATCAACCAACGTTATGGCAGTGTTCTCTCTCAAAGCCAGAGACTTGCTGGTCTCTGTACTTCCTGATTCAGTGATGACATCATGCCATGGACATGTGACTGCTTCAAACACCACTGAGGTCATGGGTGGGATTGGGAAGCATTGGAACATTAGGGCATCAGTAAGATGAACATTTATTATTTATTATATTTTATTATTTTATAACATTCTAAGCAGCAGTCAAATAAAATTATTTCTGAACAATCCCTTTAAAGGACCACTCCAGTCAAAAATGAAAATCAGCCATCAATTGGTATAGCTTTATAATATTTTATTACAGGGTGAAAACAAATGAGCACTTCCGTTATGGAAGTGCTCATTAATACAGGAGTGTGGGCTCTGTACTCACCACTCCCTGGTTTTCAACTGCTGGCTGCCGCTCGCTGTTCTGTGACCTGCTCACAGTGTGAGGATGTGGGCATGCTCTGTGATCTCACACTGTGCGATGTTTGGTCACGGCGCTTTAGGAAGAGCGCTGGATCTCAACAGCGGTGGCGTCTGGAACAGGAGAGGTGAGTTGATTTATTGTTTTTTGTCTGATCTGAGGTCTGATTAACATGGTCTGATTGGAGGTCTTATAAACATTGGCATTTGATCTGAGGTCTGATTGGGGGTTTTATTAACATTGGGGGTCTGATCTGAGGTCTGATTAGGGGTCTTATTTACATTGGGAGTCTTATTAACATTGGGAGTCTGATCTGAGGTCTTTTTGTGGGTGTGAGCTGAGGTCTAATTAACATTGGGGGTCTGATTGGGTCTCTAAACTGAGGTGTGATTAATTAAGCAAATAATCTGCAACATGTGCTGGTAGCCAAATGCAGTAAAAGTCATTTATGTAGGCTTCCAACCCAACTGGCCACCTGTGAGTAATAAAGTGAATGTCATGCACACTCAAGATGGTTGAAAAACATGTCCGTATTAATGGGTCAGCATCCGTTCCGCAATTTTGCAGAACGTATGTGGACCCATTCATTTCAATGGGGCGGACAGAACACGGTGTCCGTGTTTTGCGGATCCTTAATTTGCGGACCGCAAAATACTTACGGACATGTAAAGGTGTTTTCTGAGATTCTGATATTGATTCTCTATGCTCAGTATCAGATTGGCGGGGTTCCTTCCGTGTGTCCGTTCTGCAGAGGATAGAGCGTGTCCTATACCTGTCCCTAAAATGGGGGCGGGACATGGGCTGCTTCCGTATTTTGCGAATCGCAGAGTGCTTGCAGTCGTGTGCATGAGACCTAAGCTAGCCAATAGTTGGTATAGAGTCAGAGAAAAGTGTCTGTCCCTGCAGCATATTTATCACCCAACCTGGGCCCCTGATAAATTTGGTGCTGGTCTAGGCAGCCTAAACTGGCACCATCTACAAGATTAGTGAATCTGCCGCAATGTGGGTGACGTCAGACTCATAAAAAAACAAACATTCTGCAGTTTAGCTAATAGGAGCTAACAAAGAATACGCTGGATACTCTTCCTGCTCCTCTCAGCCCATCAGTCACTGGGGCAATGGGGAGGGTTCCCCTCACAAATACAGTGGACTCCTAACTTGTGAGCTATATATATATATATATATATATATATATATATATATATATATATATATATTATCCAAAACGTTGAGAGGTACAGTGATGGCGCGGGTCTACCGCATGAGATAGGGGAACAACCTGTTCTATAATACAGATCATTTTTAAAATTACTTTTTCTCGAATAAAATCCTCTTTGGACAATTTATTAGAAGGTCCCCCCAACAATAAGCTGATCAAAAAGTGTACCACTGCTAATCATAAGTGGGAGAACCCATCAGCAAGTGTGCATGTCCCCTACAGCTCCACCACAGGGGGAACGGAGTATTACATGGGGTCGCCTTGGCTGTCCATGTAATGCATAATTGTGCTGGGTCCTCCATGGAGAGATGCTCACTATAGCAGTTCTCCGCATTGAATAACAGATGACGGCCATGAATGTCAGCTAGCAAATATTAAAGGGGTTCTCTGGGAATTAAGAAAATGAAAATACTTAAATATTACTTTATAATAAATATATTCCCAAATACCTTTCATTAGTTATAATGGCTCTTTTTGTGTGGGGAGCAATCATTAGGAGAAATAAAATGGCCGCCGTCCTATTAGTACAGGCAAAACCTGTCCTAATAACACGGGAGGACAAGTTACTTCACAATACTGAGGTAAAGAGCTGCCTCATCCTCCTCTCTGCTCTGCTTGTCAGGGATTATGATCCTGAATATAGTTTAATATGATCTGCACCTGAATCTCTGTAGGAATGGAGCTCATGAGGAGACATGAAGTACAGAGGAGACGGGCAGGACAGACTGTGGTTTCGGAGACTGCATACAAGTGTTGCTGCTCATTAGCCCCACCCCATCCTCCTCTCATATCTTCTCATGAATTCCATTCCCCAGAGATTCATCTGTATTCAGGATCATAATCCCTGATAAGCAGAGCAGAGAGGAGGATGAGGCAGCTCTCTAGCTAAGTGTTGAAGTAACTTGTCCTCCTGTGTGATTAGGACAGGTTCTGTGAGGACTAATAGGACGGCGGCCATTTTATTTCGCCTAATGATTGCTCCCTAAATAAAACGAACCAATATAACTAATGAAAGGTATTTGGGAATATATTTATAATAAAGTAATATTAAAGTATTTTCATTTTCATTTTAATTCCTGGAGAACCCCTTTAACAAAGAATTGCAAATATGGGACAAGTATACATTGATCAGCGCAATGTCTTCTCACCTTAGATGATTTCCTTCGACTCCTTCTGGTTGACACCACAACTAATTTGTCAGGTTGCCTATAAGAACACAGAAAACATACATACATTAGTTCATTTTTTTCTGTCTTTCTTTTTATTTATTTTTTACAAAAATTCATCATACAGAAGCACAATTTGATGAATACCCTCAAGCAAATAATATGGTATGGCACATCCATACGGCTGCTGGGAAGAACATTTCAAGGAACTTCAAATCCTAACATCCTCCATGACCAAATGGATTATTTAATGGACATATTAATATTCCAGAAACCCAAGAAAAATACAAGATATATAACAGAAGAGAACAACAACCCCCAGCATGTCAGGTTGACATTATGTCATCAACAGACATTACAGGGAAGAGAGAACTACAAATAGCATGTTCAGGCCGTTATTATGTGATATTAGTGGATATTACTGGGAGAAGGTAGAAGAGTAGAGAACTAGAACTCCCAGCATGTCCAGGCTGTTATTATGTGATATTAGAGGGCATTACAGGGAGGAGGAATAAGAGGAGAGGACTACAAGTCCCACATATCCAGGCTGTTACTATGTGATTTCAGGGGACATTACAGGGAGGAGGGATGAGGAGAGAACTACAACTCCCTGCATGTCCAGGTCATTATTAGGTGATATTAGAGGACATTACAGGGAGGAGGTATAAGAGGAGAGAACTACAGCTCTCAGCATTTCTCTGGCTTACATAGAATCCATTGCTTCTCTACTTTTTTTCCCTTCAATATTGGTCCAGAAAGTGTTTGTCTGGTTCCTCTCTGTATTCAATTCAATCTCTATTCAAGCCCATCTTGTATATTACTCATTACTTCATTATTTGATGCAATTGGGATTTTAGAAATTTTTATATTCAGATAATTTTTGCCCTATTGAAAATTATTGAAGTGTAATAATATGAAGGAAAAATAGATCTTTCACACAATGAGCCATAAGTGTCCCTCTTTGGGAGGAATGCACTTCTCCACACTGCTGAGCTTGGTCCGCTGTTGCACTGATCACATGGCAGTGATGTCATCACAGTTCCTTCACGACCACTTCTCCTCTTCACTGCTGAACTCTGCCCCCTCCTGCACTGATCACATGATAGTGACCCTATCACAGGTCCTTCAGCTCTTCCAGTATAGCAGATACAGAGAAGGTCACTGCTGTTAAGTCTGGAGCTCTTGTGTTCTCTCTGTTATCAGGCATTAGCAAAGCATCACAGACCCGATACCCCCATACCACTGGTGACAAGGTTACCCTGTTGGCAGGGGAGAAGAAGGAGGTGGCCTTCAAGTACCTGGTTAGAAATATAGCCCTGCCTTGAGAAATGAATGAAAGATCAGAGGAAAATCCTCTCTCCAGCATTGTGATTCATGGACACAGGTTATGAGCTCACAGAAGAGGAGGAGTTACAAGATAAAAAGCATATCAAAATTATAACCATAGATAACTTACATAAACAAAATGTAACAATGGCCACTAGATGACAGCAAAGCACACTAAGTAACAGATATAACAATGAATACAATAAAATGAATTCTAGTTGAAAGCCATTAACTGGGACAGCAAAACAGGCCGACAGAGCAACTCAGTAGTCCCTATTATCTTTTCATAGGAGCATTCAGTCATGGGAAGGAGCCCGTTCCCAGTAGACCATTACACAGATGCTGTGGTTGCAATTGATCATGGCAGTTCAGAGGTTAAATGTCTGTGATTGAAGTTGTCTCCAATCACCCACACTGCTAATGGATGTCTGTTGTATAAAACCAAGAGAGAGTTGAGATCTGCACTCCCTTGTTTGGGTGCTCATAGAAGGTTTAAACGTCAGTATTGAGAAAAAATATCTATGGCACACCGTTTAAGTTGCAAAGGTGATTTAATTCATATATAATAAAGTGACATTTTTCTCATTTCCAAGTATTCCAGAGAGTGAGGCACAATATTTCTTATAGACCCATATTATTCCCAACGTTTTGGTCAGCAATGACCTTTTTCAAGGAATCTTAGGTCTTATGCGTTCCTATATAAGCTCTGGAAATGGATGCTGCTTAGCATGCTGTCCTTTAGCTAAGCAGCATCCATTTCCAGAGCTTATACAGGAACGCATAAGACCTAAGATCCCTTGAAAAAGGTCATTGCTGACTGAAACATTGGGAATAATATGGGTCTATAAGAAATATTGTGCCTCACTCTCTGGAATATTTGGAAATGAGAAAAATGTCACTTTATTATATATGAATTAAATCACCTTTGTAACTTAAACGGTGTGCCATAGATATTTTTTCTCAATACTGTTGTATAAAACCCACCTGAGAAAGGTATGGAGCTCAATCAGCTTCCGAGCTTCCCTAATGTCTTCCTCGGTCTAATTATTCCCTCTTCGCATGCACAGCTAGATACATTTCTTTCACAAACAGTGGATGTCTCCCTTCTATGGAATCTGCCAGCACTGTATGCAGTGACCACACTTCCCACTATGTTTGTTTTCTTCTAGGGAGCTCAGAAAGCTGATAAGGGAGGGAGAGATCACACTTACAGACAGACAGGATATTCTCTGCTCTTCAGTGTAGAAGAAGCTCTTCCATCAGGCTCAGGAGCTCAACTGGCTCTGAGACTTTCCCATTTCCTGTGAGCCCTCTTCTGTCTCACTGTTACTAGAGATGGATCTAGCCTAACAAGAGGGATTGGACTGCAAGTTAGGTGGAAATGAGGGTTGCCTGTTCCCAGCATTTCAATACATATACACTGTATATACAATGAAGGAATAAGTACAAAAAGAACCTATTCATTCTCCGCTTTACTAACAGTAGATGTGATCCCAAGTCAAGCAGTCAGTACTTAAAGATGGAAAGTAATTAACTTCTGTTGCACAGAAGAATACAGTGTCGAACACAGGAGCATACATCACTTGAATTTCAAACTTTTTCTGGGAGTGCTTTGAGTTCATGAAGTATCAATATAATATAATCTATCTCAATCTATCTATCTATCTAATAACAATCTAATCTATCTGTCTATCTATCAATCTATCTGCAACGTGCCCCCTCTCAAGGGTCGATCGTGTCTGAGGTTTTTAGGAATGCCGAGTGGTGTGGTGCAGCCCTTAACAGTTTCTGTGTGTGTCACGGTGCTCCTACCTGGATACCGTCACTCCCCAGGGTTGGGTTCTGAAGCAATAAAGGAGAAAGGTAATGGTGGAGGTGGAGAATAAGTCAAGTCCAGAATATCATAAAGTTCAACAACTTTACTTGAATCAACTTGCATCCAGACAATATACGGTCTTTCTCTTGGTTCCAGCAGGGTTTGGCATAAACTGGTAGGCAAACTTGAATACTCTGCTTTCTCTCTCTGCTGTGCGAAACTCAACTTTATTCTGGTAGCTTGACTTTCAGTCTGTTCTCTATCTGTGGAGTGGGGTGCCTTCAGCTGTTGACCCCCTCCGGACACTCTGTAGGTAAATGTACAAGGAGTCAGGGTGCTCTATGAGCTACTTCCCACTGGAAAGACTCCTGCTGCAGCAGGGAAACCTTCACCTTGCTGCTACATCATGGGCACATCTGGCTCTCACATTGCCCTAGCTTACTCTGCCTAGACTTCCTGCAGCCCCTCCCTTTGGTAGGAAATGGCACTCCTATCTATCTATCTCATATCTAGCTAAAGCAAACAACAACTACAACAACAACTACATGTAGCAGCACATTGAAAACATGAATGTAAACTGCAGTTTACATTTATTCATGTTTACAATGTTTGCATATGTCTTTGTGCATAAGGCAGTGTGCTACTACATGTAGTCCTTGTTTGCTTTTGCATTGCAGCCAGAGTAGTGTGCTCCAGTACTCCCTTTATATATGTAGTTTGGAGGTGCTGGTCTACCTCTCTATCTATTGTAAGGGATCGCTCTCTCTCAGGGGGGCGCCATCACAGACTTTTTCCAACACACGTGTGTTTAAGTCCCTCACCACTTTATTTTCACACTTTTTGCACCAGCATGAAACAAAACCATCAAAATAACACCTGCCCAGCTAGGCTCTGACTAACACAGTACAGCTAACTCACCTAAACACAAATAATGCTGTTCACACACAGCTTTTAAGTGCGGCTTCCTCAGCCATTCAGTCCAGCAACCTTCTGGCTGGCTGTGACTCCAACCGTACCTTTTGGGGGGAGATGGTCCAACAGTCCTCCTGACTCTGACCGTGTGACCCTCTTCTCCTAGGGTCACTGGGCCCCCCAAACTTCCAGGCTACACTGAGCCTTGTGGCTAAGGCCACACAGAGCCTCCGCAGGCTCCAACCTCTCAGGCCTTCTCAGCCTTTCTTTCTCTAACACACAGTGCAGGTTAACTTATCCCTGCCTCATAATCCTTATCCCTGCCTCATTAATCCAGCTGGCCTCACCTGGGGCCAGGGAAACCTGTGACGGATTAGGGTGTGTGGACTGGAAGACTCCCACTTCCAACCTGTCTCCCAGTCCAAGAAATCCAACCCAAGCAACATTAAACAAAAACCAGCTCCAGCAACTATGCTTGCTGAAGCTATACCACTTCTGGATTTCAGTTCTCACCTGGCTAAACTGACAAACCAGGCGAGATACACACCCCACAGCTCACATTACTACACACATCACCACATATCCCCCCCCCCACCTGTGGGGGTGTACCTGTGGGGGTGAACACACGCTTTCCCTTTATTCTGCCATACCTAGGTCAGCAGAGCTTGAGTTATCATCACGACCAACTCTCTACCCTGTAGACAGCATCTAAGGCCCCTTTCACAAGAGCGTGTCCGGATTTGGTCCGGATGCGTTCAGGAAAATCCGCACGCATCCGCACCAATCCGCACGCAATCGCAGTCAGTTTTGACTGCGATTGCGTACGTTCAGTTTTTTCCACGCGGGTGCGAAGCGTTTCAATGCGTTTTTCACGCGCGTGAAAAAAAACTGAATGTTTACAAACAACATCTCTTAGCAACCATCAGTGAATCACGCACTGCATCCGCACTTGTGTGCGGATGCAATGCGTTATTCACGCAGCCCCATTCACTTCAATGGGGCCAGGGCTGCGTGAAAAACGCAGAATATAGAACATGCTGCGATTTTCACGCAACGGCGAACTGCTGCGTGAAAAACATCGCTCATGTGAAAATCCCCATTGAAATGAATGGGTCAGAATTCAGTGCGGGTACAATGCGTTCGCATCACGCATTGCACCCGCGCGGAAACATCGCCCGTGTGAAAGGGGCCTAAGGGACTCCGTTAGCCATCTAACAGCCAGACCCTCTCTTACTCTTTTCTGCTTCACATTTCTCTTATACTCTCTACCTCTACTCTTTTGTGTCTTTACTCCCTCATGAACTTCACTTTGGGTATTATTCGCCAAGTTGCTGACAACTGACCCCTGGTTGCTACTAGCAACCACACTGGTTTCCCAAGAAACTGACCCGGCAGTCTCTTTCTCTGAGCTGCTATTAGTCACAGCACCTACCTGACCTCTAGGGGCACATATGAGCTAACTCCCCCATTAGGCCGCTTTATGTCCTGAACCCGCTCAGGCTCTCTTGCAAATAGACAGTTTACCTTGTATGGTACCACACCTTCATTACCACTGCACTCGACCTCACTAACCATCGAGCACAGTGGAGACTGCTCATCTGCAGCTGGTATGTGTGGTACACCCTGCAACACTGCCACACTTTCCTGCACATCTACCGCAGTGGGTTCCCTCAGTTCTGTGCTATCAATATCAATTAACATTTTCACATCACATACATTTTTACCAACCGGGCAAGCTTCTTCCCCGACCACAACCTGCAAAGGAAAAGGGTCATAATCATGATCATCATCACATATTTCACATGAACTCACATTTCTCCACAACTCCCAAAACAAGGGGAAATCACGACCCAACAATACATCATGCATGAGCCCATTTGCAACCCCAAGTTCATAAGTCCCAGTTCCCACTGGAGTCTCACACTCATCCAACAAGGCTTGGACTGGACTGCCATCCACAACAATATGACACATTTTTGTTGCAGTCTCTAGTCCCAGTGTCATGACACTTACCGACTCGGCAGGTAGCGACTGCCGCCGGCTCTCACCACAAATCACATCTTCTGAGGCACCAGGGCACTGGTCAGCACCATGCCTAGCCTCCAGAGCCTCTCTCATTATCACATTGTCTATGTCACACGCACAATCAGGAACGGTCTTACCAAACGCCATCATGGTATCGACACATCCAGTAGAGGAGGATGCTGAGCCTCCAGGGACAACACCACTGAGGTCCTCCTCCTTCCTCGGGAACCTCCAGCCCCTGGTTCCTAGTCACAGGATCACATCCAGACTCCTCAATCCAGTGGTTGCCATGGGAAACCCTTTGGTTGCCGACTTGTCCCTTGGACTCTCCAGCCGCACCATCCAAAGCACTCTCTCCATTCCATAGCTGCCGAAACCACGGAAAATCTGTGCCCAGCACGAATTCCACCTCCAGGGTCTCACATTTTAGCAGCTCTCACTGCATAGAACTATAGTCCTTTTCAAAGGTTAGAGACATTGCGGTCTCTGTCTCTGGCCCCCTCTTCAGAAAGTCCAGAACATCGGGCATCACCCGAGACACTAGCTGGCGGGAATCTAGCGTAACCCCCAGCGGGATTCCCCCAATCACCATTTCACCTTTTCTTTATCAGCTCTTCTGATTAAAGAATCCTTCATTGCACAGTCCTGCATCAGCTGCTCACGGGCACTATATGAACTTTGCACAGCGACACCCGCCATCATAGTGACAGTCTCTCTCACATGGGCTACTGGCCCTTTAAAGTTCAGCAAGCTTTACTTGCCACACCGTAGAAGTGTTTGGATTAGCAGCTCCAGCTTTTTTAGCAGCTGCATCGTTTTCACCTGGCTAAACTGACAAACCAGGCGAGATACACACCCCACACCTCACATTACTACACACATCACCACACTATCTATCTATCTAAAATGATAAATGACAATAATTCCATGGCACTCCAAAGGTAGTGAATTAAAGGTGTTTATTCACCTGATTGCGATGTTTCAGTCCTCTCAATTGGACTTTTCTCAAGCACTGACACTGTTCACTGAGTGCCGTGGAATTATTGTCATTTATCATTTTGGATCCTGGACTATGTCCACAGCCGCTAGCACCCACTTCGTTTACTCCTTACAGACAGTGCGGTCCACAACCCTTTGTATGTTATCTATCTATCTATCTATCTATCTATCTATCTATTGCTACTTTCACATTAGTGTTTATATATTCTGGTATTCCATCATAGGGGCTCAATACCTTAATAAAACGCTTCAGTTTTGTCCCCATTCATTGTCAATGGGAACAAAACTGAACTGAAGACAACGGAATGCTCCTAAATGCATTCCTTTCAGTTCTCTTCAGTCTCCAGACCGGAGAGCAAACCGCAACATGCTGCGGATTACTCTCCGGTCCAGGCATCCGCACCAAGACGGATCCGGAATGACCCCCAATGGAAGTCAATGGGGACGGATCCGTTCGGTGTGACACAATAGTAAACGGATCCGTCCTCCATTGATTTTCAATGGAGTTCATGACGGATCCGTCACTGTGGGGAATCTTCCCATTGTGCGCGCCGCCCTCTGGAGCTGCGGGGAGAGGTCGGGAACTGCGGGGACAGGTAAGATTAACCCCCATCTCCTCAAAATAGTGTATGGTGCAGGTGTGGGACCGGAGTGGGGCTGGATCCGGCGGGACCCTTCACCCGCCGGATCCGTGCTGCAGCTTGTGTGAAAGTGGCCTATCTCATATCTATCTATCTATCTATCTATCTATCTATCTATCTATCTATCTATCTATCTATCTCATATCTTTCTATCTACACATTTTTATGTACTGGATGAGATTATGTTATTCTGTTTATTACTGTATTGCACATTGTTACTACCCACAGAGTCCAGGCACCGACCCGCAAATTGAGCAAGAGAACCATTGTCTCAATGGTGTAACCTTTTCCTGTGTTATCTGACAACACCAGGAACAGCATTCTCAGACGCCATCCTCAAGCAGGTGTCAGTCAGTGGGGGGCATTGTCCTCATGCCCTGCGATGACTTGGTGGTAGATGATTCCACACCAGAAGCGTTGTCAACACAGCGAGAACCATAGAGACTAGTGAGTTTGAGACACTGTTGTCCGAGGAGCCAGTGCTGTGTACTGTGTTGGGGAGAATTGTAATAGCTCTAAGCAAGTTAAGAGTGGTATTAAGGATTTGTTGCTCCCACGGCCTAGTCAAAGGCCATAGGGAAAATCAGAATGTCAGTGTGCCGCAGTGGAGGAAGCAAGGGAGTGCATCTACTGGTAGCCATACCAGTGGGACACAGCAATGCTAAACAGAGTCTGTAGGAAATGGTGGAAATGGTGTGGGTGGCAACTGGTGATGGGAGTGACCAAAAGGTGCATATGAAAAGCCTATTCAGGTTGCATTCTTTTCCAATAAGTTGAAGTTAAAGTGGAGGCAGTAGCCCTTACAATAGACTGTGGACTTGAATTGTGGACGGAGACTGCACTCATGTTAAAAACGTGAGTGTAGGAAAGGTAGCAGCCTAGTAGTTGTCAGGACCCTCGGAGGCGCTAGGGCTTCCATATACAAGAGGCTCGTGCAACTCTGCAGTCAACATCTGGCTGGAGCATGCTGTGGTAGGGGTAGCCATCCTCAGACCCATAGTAGGTATAGGCAAGAGCAGTCAGTCATCTTGGGTGCAACCTGAACTCCTGGAGGATTTGTGGTGTATAACACAGTCCTCTGGGCGCCAAAAAGTTTCCCACCACATGTGAGTGCAACCACTAAGCTTGTGGACCACTATATGTGACTGAAACTGCTAAGCTTGACCAGCTTCTCTCTGTGAGATAAAATAAAGTTCAGCATTCCTGCAAGAAGTGCTTGTCACATTTGTTATCTACTCTCTTAGCTCAGACAAAAATATCTAAAATTTTCAACTCTCCCTAATTGCACATAGGACAAATTGTAGGATTATGTTGGGAGGAGGCAAGAGGTCAGATATTTGGTACCTTAGACAACCTAATTCACACAACTAATATGACCAAATATTCCTTGGGTCAAATGGGGGGCTCTTGTTTTCTGTGTGATCATCTTGAAGATGACTCCCAATCGATCATGGTTGCTCTGTTTCTCCAGGGTCTTTGGTTGGATAGGACAGTCACTGTACATTTTTTCCAAGGTGGTGTACTACTCCGCAGTAGGTAGGCCCAAAGTCTGCTTATATCCAACAAACTATTATAGAAAGAAAAATGAGGCCCACCTCACAATATGATTATTCTTTTCAAGCAGCATTAGTTCTCACATACAGAGATGTATGGATGGCCTACAGGAATACAACGGTATGATGTATTGTAACAACAAAAATTGAGAAGCAATGTATTATCCATAGGTTTCTCCTTTTTTATTTCCATTGATTTCCTCACACATCTTGATGTAAACATCAATAAAGATGCAAAGATCCTTCTCATATTTCTGAGTTTGTTGGGTCGACACTGGATGTAACACAACATTAATATTTATGAAGATACATGGGACTTGTCTGATAGGCGACAGTGACAAATGCTCAAATGTTTCCTGTTTGACACGTCGGAATGATTTACATGCATGACTTCTATTGTGTGCAAAACGGTTGGAAACAGGTCAAAACCAGTAATCAGCCACTCTCACCCTGTATATGGGAAGATTCGGAGCTCATTACTGAGTCACTTAACAGAAATAACTATTTACACTGGAAGGTACATTGATGACACCATGGCGGTCATGCAAAAAACACAGGATTTTAGAAGGGGCTGGAACACGAACAACATTCATCACCTATCTGTGACATTCGCCTGTCCTGAGTTTCAGTGGACGAGCCTACTGCTCTCTTCTTCCCAGTGGGTCCAGCTGCCGGGTTTTCTCTGTCCACCCTCGCCGTAGGCTGTGGCCTGCTTGACCTCTCTTCCTGTGCCCATAGGGTGCCCCTGACCTGTGCCTTCACTGCCGGCCCTGACCTTGGGCTCATTCTCTGCCTGGTCTGACCTTTATTATCCTGAAATACACCTATATTAGGCATAGTTCAGGCACAGATACCAACCGTTACGCCGCAATCTGCGTCTTTTCCTCACTCACGTCAGGTTTAGAAAAGTGGGCGTGGTGTGGGTGTGGAAGGGGACGGGCATAGAAAATGGTCTAAATGTAAGACAGCTCATTAATACTGATTTCCACAATAACCCACCCCCTTAACAGTGAACAGAGGCCGCCCCTTTATTAGTGACCTCCACAGTACCCCTTAACCGTGATTTCCAGAACACCCCACCCCCTTAACAGTGGCCTCTACAGCAATCTACCCATTAACACTGACCTACATAGTGGACTGTCCCCTTAACCCTTTTGCGCCCAGCGCCGTACTAGTAAAAGTTCAAATCACCCCCCCTTTCCCAAAATAAAAATAAAAGTAGTAAAAAAAAAAAAAAATACACATAATGGGTATCGCCGCGTGTGAAAACGGCCATATTCTAAAAATATAAACATTTCTTTCCCGTACGGAAAACAGCGAAACGGAAAAAAGGGTCAAAATGGCCGATTTGCCATTTTTTGTCGCTTTTTTTTCTAAAATGAATTGAATAAAAGCGATCAAAAAGTCATACACACCCCAGAATGGTATCAATAAAAAGTTCAGATCTCCCCGCAAAAAATGAGCCCCATACAGCTCCGTACACATAAGTACCAAAAAGTTATAGGGGTCAAGATATGACAAAAAAAAATTAAAAATTCCAACTTTATAATAATTTTATCACTATCAAAACGATAGTCAAGAAAAACTATAAATATTAGGTATCGCTGGATTCGTACGACCAGTAGAATGAAAGTAACTGGTCAGTTTTAATGAACATCGAACGCCGTAAATAAAAAACCCGTAAAACTGTAGCGAAATTGCGTTTTTTTGCAATTTCACCCAGTTTGGATTTTTTTCCCCGCTTCCCACTACACCATATGCAATATTAAATGGTGGCGTTGGAAAGTACAACTTGTCCCGCAAACAATAAGCCCTCATACAGCTATGTGAACAGAAAAATAAAAAAGTTATGGCTGTATGAAGGCAGAGAGCGCAAAACGAAAACGGAAAAAACCCCCCAAAACCTCCGGGGGTGAAAGGGTTAAAAGGGTTAACTGTGACCACCACAGCAGCATGCCCCTAGGGTCACCAGAGGTCCAGTTTTAACATGGACAGTCTGTCTTTCAGACTCCCTGTCCTCCGCAAGGATGTCCTTTTGACCAGCTGACTCTTAGACAGCAGCATTGTGCTCTCTGAGCGTGAGCTGCAGGGAGTCACCCTCCCTCCCACCCCTGCAGCTGACAGAAGTTGATTTTTACCTTCATTTTTTCAATCCCTGTCAGCTTGCGGAGTGTGAGGGGTGTGGCCTAACTGGGTCAGAGGAGTGGCTTAGGTGGACCTGGGGGCAGGGTTTTTAAGTCCTGTGACCTCCACAGCACTCTGCTTCCGTAATAGGGTCATCCACAACGCCCTGCACCTACAACAGTGAAGAAAAATGGCTGGGTTGTTATGGAAACCTGGTGTAAAACTGTGTGTATGTGGAGACTAAGGACCTGCGAGCGTCTATTGGCTGATAAGGGACATGTGACTGTGTGTATGACAGTTCGGATGTAAAGAGAAAGACCTGCAGGCTTCTATTGGCCATTGTAGGTCATGTGATGTGCCATATTTATATTTTTGGGAATATCTCAGGTAACAGCACATCCTAGAGAACTGAGACCCAGTCTAAAACCTTCACGGACTCCCGATGTACCTGTGTGCCAAATTTCGTGATTGTAAATGCGACAGTGCACATTCCTTTAGCGGACATACATACATACACTCAGCTTTATATATTAGATAGAGTTCATAGTCTAAAAAACTAAGGAGTCAAAGCTCTTCATCTCATATTGATTGTTGAACTCTGTGTTCCTTGAGAGCCATTATGCCAGATGTGACTGCCGTGCCTCAGAGGAGCACTGCAAAGGTTAATTATTGCTAAAAGGTTAATGTCACCCGATTAAATATAGGCAAGCAAATAGTTAAAATCTGGCAGACTTCTGGGATACTTGCCAGGTTTGTTGTGCTTGTCACACCATCTGGTTAGTTTAGTTAGTATGTTTGTCTAGTTTATAGGTGATTCTGGCTCGGGTTGTGGATGAAGCTACAGCTTGTGAGCCTGGCAGAAGCTGAAAGAGAATTTTTCTCCAGGAAAAACATCATTGCTATGGAGTGAGAACCAACCAGAGCAAAAGCAATTGCACTAGAAGAACACCTAAGGGAAAGAGAGCAGACAACTTCAGACTGCTAATCACGAGGGACTGTGCGTGATAACAAAGGTAATGCTTGTTTATTGCTATGGACTTTGCTGCTTGGGGAGAGGGTATATTGCCTCCAGCTTCTATCAAACATATAATGGATCGGTCACCCATTTAAAGATCTGCATCCTGAATTGGGAACTGCAGTATTGATTGTGAGATTTTTGCACGCCTATAGGAAATTGGGAAGATCGCTAGCCCTTATAGAACGACACTCAGGGACTACTACTACCATTATTGCCAATGTCTATACACAACTATTGGGAAGAGTAAGCCATGTTACACCTCAGAACTGTGCCTATTGCTGTTATCTGCATTGCAACTCTCATCCTCCTCAGTAAAGAGACTGTTCTTTGTTATCACTAAACTGGACCTGGTTTTTGTCTCCACCAATCACCAGCCCTCATTTTACATGACCTCCTGCCTTCCACCCTGCCAAACATCCGCCATCAAGGGCACCCCAACTACCACGAGGCAGAAGCACACCAACTACCACGAGGGAAGAAAGGGTGCACTGTGTTTCCACTGTGAACTAATGTGAGTACTAATTTCACCATCATTTCCAATACCACTCACCCCATTCTCCTGACCCCCACCTCCTGGGGGCCGCTACATGATAATGTATGGTAAAGATGGGGGTCCTGCTACTTTCAACGGGTTCAATGGAATTAGTAAAAGCCCTCATGCACACGACTATATGTAGTCTGCAAACCGTGGATCCGTAAAATATGGATACTGTCCGTGTGACATCTGCATTTTCTTGTGGACCCATTGACAAATGGGACGATGGCACACATTCTACAGTCCATTTTGCGGACAGCACGCAGAAGACATCTATGTCTGTCTTCTTCCATATGTTTGTTCTGCAAATTATACAAAATGTGGACCAATTAAATGTTGGAGATACAACAACTACAGCTTAGTCTGTTGCTGGATTGACTTTTGCTAGAAAGACTGCAGTTTATTGTTGTGACACTAGATGGCGCTGTTACTAATGCTTTGCTTGTAGTCTATCTATGCATTTTTATGATGTGTTGCATTTCCTGTACATTGAGGTCAACTCACTGATCAACTGCACTTATACCCCACATCCACACACAGGGCAGGTGCAGCTAGATGAGAAGCAGCACCGCCTCTTACCACAGGCTGCACGTCCACCTCCTCCTCCCTCAGCCCTGCTGAACTGTACTCACCTTATAGACCTAACAGGAGCCACGCGAGTCTGTACTTCGGCTCGCGAGCGGCTCCTGTTAGTTCCGGCCGCCTGTACTTCCGTCCGCCTCTACTCCGCTGCCATTTTTAATTTGGTCTCACACGGCACCCGCGGGCCACAGAGGACGGCTTCGCAGCCCGCGGGCCGCGTATTTGAGACCACTGATCTAAACTGACTCTGCTGCACGTAGCAACTATACTCTGCAACATTAAAATTATTTGGTCCACCAAAAAATGTGGATATCAGATGTATGGTATCTGTATTTTGCGGATTCATGGTTGCGAACCACAAAATACATATGGTAGAATGCATGAGACCGAAGTATCAGGGCGGTCATTTCACACTAAAATCTGTGCCCCATTTTTTGCAGTGTAAATCCGAGTTGCCATTCATACGCCCGTGTTTTTTTGTGGCTTGTGGATCGGCTCCCTGCTCCATCATTCTGGGGCTGGACGCCATTCAGCCTTGGCTCCTTCTCCTCCACAGACCAGAGCAGCTGATGTCCTGCTGCTGGTAGGAACAAGGTGAGTATGTGGAGTTTATTTTTTTTTTTACTTTCTGTGAGGGGGCACATAACTGGGCATATTACTGGGGGTACAGCTGGGCATAATTCTGTGAGGGGGCACACAACTAGGAATATTACTGGGGGCACAGCTGGACATAATTCTGTGAGGGGGCACATAACAGGGCATATTACTGGAGCCACAGCTGAGCATAATTCTGTGAGGGGGAACATAACTGGGAATATTACATTGATGGGACACATATCTGGGCATTACAACTGTGGGGATGCACATATATTGGCATTGCTACTGTGAGGGGGCACATATCTGGACATTGCTACTGGGAGGAGGCACATATCTGGGCATTGCTACTGTGTGGGATCACATATCTGGGCATTGCTACTGTGAGGGGGCACATACCTGGGCATTGCTACTGTGAGGGGGCACATATCTGGGCATTGTTACTGTGTGGGGTCATATATCCGGGCATCGCTACTGTGAGGGGGCACGTATCTGGGCATTGTTACTGTGTGGGGTCACATATCTGGTTATTGCTACTGTGAGAAGGCACAATGTGGGCATAAATACTGTGTGGTAGCATAAAGGGGGAATAACTACTATGTGGGGGCTGGTTGGGATTAGGTGTTTAGTTATGTTTTGGGCGGAGTTAGAGGCGTGGCCTAGTGCAGAAAAAATTTGCCATGAGTGCCGCACATTGTGTCCCGCTTCATTCATTTGGAAAGTTGGGAGGTATGCTGATGAACTGCACAGTGGTCGTAACCATGGAAACGAGCAGTGTATAATGTGAATAAAATGAATCCAGCCAGCGAAGAAAGAAATATGGCCAATTACAATACATTAGTAAGTGTCTTCTATTAACTTTCTCTACATGATAAATGCTATTTGCTGAAGTGAGACAATCCCTTTAATCTACACTGAAGCCATCTAATAGAGTTTTTAAATGGGTAGTCCCATCAGGACATTTATAGTATATTGACAAGATATGCAATAAATGTAGAGGCTGGGTCCCCATCTCATGACAGATGGAATGGAGACAGTGGTGTAGCTATAGGGGTCGCAGCGGTCGCAGTTGCGACCGGGCCCCGAGGGTCCCCCTTCCCACTTGCAGAGCCGCACTGCCAATTAGGCAAGGTGCGGCGCGGCCCTGCGCACAGTTAGAGGGCGGCGGTGGGGCAGAGGGAGATGAGCGCTTCCATTGTGGAAGTGCTCATCTCCATAGTCATCTGTATCGCCGTCCTCAGGACGGCAATACAGATGCCTGTACTGCGGGGCAGGGGAGGGAGAGGCATCTCCCCTGCCCGTTCCTTTGATAGGCTGCAGGCCTAGTGGCCTGCTCAGCCTGAGCAGTACAGCGCGGGACACAGGCCGGAAGAGGCCTGCATCGCTGCCAGCTCCATGGAGGTAAGTATAAGTGTTTATTTTTCTTTATTGTTGCAATTACGGACCGGAGCTCTATTGGGGGCACTGGGGGCATTTTTTACTGGCACTGGGGGCATTTTTACTGGCACTGGGGGCATTTCTTACTGGCACATGGGGGCACTGGGGGCATTTTTACTGGCACATGGGGGCACTGGGGCATTTTTACTGGCACATGGGGGCACTGGGGGCATTTGTTACTGGCACTGGGGGCATTTCTTACTGGCACATGGGGGCATTTCTTACTGGCACTTGGGGGCATTTCTTAATGGCACTTGGGGGCATTTCTTAATGGCAGGGGAGCACTGGGGGCATTTTTACTGGCACTGGGGGCATTTTTACTGGCACTGGGGGCATTTCTTACTGGTACATGGGGGCATTTTTACTGGCACTGGGGGGCATTTCTTACTGGCACTGGGGGCATTTCTTACTAGCACAGGAGCACTGGGGCATTTTTACTGGCACTGGGCGCATTTTTACTGGCACTGGGGGCATTTCTTACTGGCACATAGGGGCACTGGGGGGGCATTTTTACTGGCACATGGGGGCACTGGGGGCATTTCTTACTGGCACATAGGGGCACTGGGTGGGCATTTTTACTGGCACATGGGGGCACTGGGGCATTTCTTAGTGGCACATAATTTGGAGGGCATTTCTTACTGGCACATAATTTGGGGGGCATCTATGGGGGTGGGACACTTTTTACTGGCACATGATTTTGGGGGGGAATCAATGGGGGGAACTTCTAGTGCATTATTGGGGCATTTCTTACTGGCACATAATTTGGGGGGCATCTATGGGTGGGGAGCAGTTCTTACTGGCACATTATTGGGGTGAAATTTTGGGGGCACTTCTGGCACATTATTGGGGCACTTCGTACTGGCACGTTATTGGGGGGCACTATGGGGACACTTCTTACTGGCACATTATTGGGGGCACTTCTTACTGGCACATTGGAAGCATTATTACTTCTGGGGCACAGTGGGGACATTAGTACTGTTGGGGGCACTATTACTAACAAGTGCACTCTGGCAGAGAATTATTAGTTGGGACTTTGGGGGCACTATTACTATGGGGGTCACTATTACTGTGGGGGCACCCTGGCACAGTATCAGTGCAGTTATTTCTGGGGGACGTTATGTTCACACTATTACGGGGCACTATTTTATGAGCGCAGTTATTTTAGGACACTGTGTGCCAATAATTATTTAAGGGCACTATCTGTGTGGTACTAGTGGCACAGTACTGGGGGTGGTAGAATGATTTGTCCAGAAGACGGGAGGATGATGGAAAAGTAGTAAACTAAGATTTTTTTCTGTCAAACTGCAGAGATGAGAAATGGCTGAAAAATAGCGTCTGGTCTGAAAGGAGAAGATCTACATCAGAGGAGACGTCACTGGATGTAAGAGGTATGGCGCTGTATTATACTGGATGTAAGAGGTATGAGGCGCTGTATTATACTGGATGTAAGAGGTATGAGGTGCTGTATTATACTGGATGTAAGAGGTATGAGGCGCTGTATTATACTGGATGTAAGAGGTATGGGGCGCTGTATTATACTGGATGTAAGAGGTATGGGGCGCTGTATTATAATGGATGTAAGAGGTATGGGGCGCTGTATTATACTGGATGTAAGAGGTATGGGGCGCTGTATTATACCGGATGTAAGAGATATGGGGCGCTGTATTATACCGGATGTAAGAGGTATGGGGCGCTGTATTATACTGGCTGTAAGAGGTATGGGGCGCTGTATTATACTGGATGTAAGAGGTATGGGGCGCTGTATTATACTGGATGTAAGCGGTATGGGGCGCTGTATTATACTAGATGTAAGCGGTATGGGGCGCTGTATTATACTGTATGTAAGAGGTATGGGGCGCTGTATTATAATGTGATGTAAGAGGTATGGGGCGCTGTATTATAACTGGATGTAAGAGGTATGGGGCGCTGTATTATACTGGATGTAAGAGGTTATGAGGCGCTGTATTATACTGGATGTAAGAGGTATGGGGCGCTGTATTATACTGGATGTAAGAGGTATGGGGTGCTGTATTATACTGGATGTAAGAGGTATGGGGCGCTGTATTATACTGGATGTAAGAGGTATGGGGCGCTGTATTATACTGGATGTAAGAGGTATGAGGCGCTGTATTATACTGGATGTAAGAGGTATGAGGCGCTGTATTATACTGGATGTAAGAGGTATGAGGCGCTGTATTGTATTATACGGATGTAAGAGGTATGGGGCGCTGTATTATACTGGATGTAAGAGGTATGGGGCGCTGTATTATACTGGATGTAAGAGGTATGGGGCGCTGTATTATACTGGATGTAAGAGGTATGGGGCGCTGTATTATACTGGATGTAAGAGGTATGAGGCGCTGTATTATACTGGATGTAAAAGGTATGGGGCGCTGTACTTATAATGGATGTAAGAGGTATGGGGCGCTGTATATATTGGATGTAAGCGGTATGGGGCGCTGTATTATACTGGATGTAAGAGGTATTGGGGGCGCTGTATTATACTGGATGTAAGAGGTATGGGGGCGCTGTATTATATTGGATGTAAGCGGTATGGGGCGCTGTATTATACTGGATGTAAGCGGTATGGGCGCTGTATTATACTGGATGTAAGAGGTATGGGGCGCTGTATTATACTGGATGTAAGCGGTATGGGGTGCTGTATTTATACTGGATGTAAGCGGTATGGGGCGCTGTATAATATACTGGATGTAAGAGATATGGGGCGCTGTATTATACCGGATGTAAGAGGTATGGGGCGCTGTATTATACTGGATGTAAGAGGTATGGGGCGCTGTATATATACTGGATGTAAGAGGTATGGGGCGCTGTATTATACTGGATGTAAGAGGTATGGGGCGCTGTATTATACTGGATGTAAGAGGTATGGGGCGCTGTATTATACTGGATGTAAGAGGTATGGGGCGCTGTATTATACTGGATGTAAGAGGTATGGGCGCTGTATTATACTGGATGTAAGAGGTATGGGGCGCTGTATTATACTGGATGTAAGAGGTATGGGGCGCTGTATTATACTGGATGTAAGAGGTATGGGGCGCTGTATTATACTGGATGTAAGAGGTATGGGGCGCTGTATTATACTGGATGTAAGAGGATATGGGGCGCTGTATTATACTGGATGTAAGAGGTATGGGCGCTGTATTATACTGGATGTAAGAGGTATGGGCGCTGTATTATACTGGATGTAAGAGGTATGGGCGCTGTATTATACTGGATGTAAGAGGTATGGGGCGCTGTATTATAATGGATGTAAGAGGTATGGGGCGCTGTATTATACTGGATGTAAGAGGTATGGGCGCTGCTGTATTATACTGGATGTAAGAGGTATGGGCGCTGTATTATAATGGATGTAAGAGGTATGGGCGCTGTATTATACTGGATGTAAGAGGTATGGGGCGCTGTATTATACTGGATGTAAGAGGTATGGGGCGCTGTATTATACTGGATGTAAGAGGTATGGGGCGCTGTATTATACTGGATGTAAGAGGTATGGGGCGCTGTATTATACTGGATGTAAGAGGTATGGGCGCTGTATTATACTGGATGTAAGAGGTATGGGGCGCTGTATTATAATGGATGTAAGAGGTATGGGGCGCTGTATTATACTGGATGTAAGAGGTATGGGGCGCTGTATTATACTGGATGTAAGAGGTATGAGGCGCTGTATTATACTGGATGTAAGAGGTATGAGGCGCTGTATTATACTGGATATGTAAGAGGAGGTATGGGGCGCTGTATTATACTGGATGTAAGAGGTATGGGGCGCTGTATTATACTGGATGTAAGAGGTATGGGGCGCTGTATTATACTGGATGTAAGAGGTATGGGGCGCTGTATTATACTGGATGTAAGAGGTATGGGGCGCTGTATTATAATGGATGTAAGAGGTATGGGGCGCTGTATTATACTGGATGTAAGAGGTATGGGGCGCTGTATTATACTGATGTAAGAGGTATGGGGCGCTGTATTATACTGGATGTAAGAGGTATGGGGCGCTGTATTATACTGGATGTAAGAGGTATGGGGCGTGTATTATACTGGATGTAAGAGGTATGGGGCGCTGTATTATACTGGATGTAAGAGGTATGGGGCGCTGTATTATACTGGATGTAAGAGGTATGGGCGCTGTATTATACTGGATGTAAGAGGTATTGGGCGCTGTATTATACTGGATGTAAGAGGTATGGGGCGCTGTATTATACTGGATGTAAGAGGTATGGGGCGCTGTATTATACTGGATGTAAGAGGTATGGGGCGCTGGTATTATAACTGGATGTAAGAGGTATGGGCGCTGTATTATACTGGATGTAAGAGGTATGGGGCGCTGTATTATACTGGATGTAAGAGGTATGAGGCGCTGTATTATACTGGATGTAAGAGGTATGGGGGCGCTGTATTATACTGGATGTAAGAGGTATGGGGCGCTGTATTATACTGGATGTAAGCGGTATGGGCGCTGTATTATACTGGATGTAAGAGGTATGGGCGCTGTATTATACTGGATGTAAGAGGTATGGGGCGCTGTATTATAGCTGGATGTTAGAGGTATGGGGCGCTGTATTATACTGGATGTAAGAGGTATGGGGCCGCTGTATTATACTGGATGTAAGAGGTATGGGGCGCTGTATTATAATGATGTAAGAGGTATGGGGCGCTGTATTATACTGGATGTAAGAGGTATGGGCGCTGTATTATACTGGATGTAAGAGGTATGGGGCGCTGTATTATACTGGATGTAAGAGGTATGGGGCGCTGTATTATACTGGATGTAAGAGGTATGGGGCGCTGTATTTATACTGGATGTAAGAGGTATGGGGGCTGTATTATACTGGATGTAAGAGGTATGGGGCGCTGTAATTATACTGGATGTAAGAGGTATGGGGCGCTGTATTAACTGGATGTAAGAGGTATGGGCGCTGTATTATACTGGAATGTAAGAGGTATGGGCGCTGTATTATAATGGATGTAAGAGGTATGGGCGCTGTATTATACTGGATGTAGAGGTATGGGGTCGCTGTATTATACTGGATGTAAGAGGTATGGGGCGCTGTATTATAACTGGATGTAAGAGGTATGGGGCGCTGTATTATACTGGATGTAAGAGGTATGGGCGCTGTATTATACTGGATGTAAAGGTATGGAGGCGCTGTATTATACTGGAATGTATGAGGTATGGGGCTGTATTATACTGGATGTAAGAGGTATGGGGCGCTGTATTATACTGGATGTAAAGGTATGAGGCGCTGTATTATACTGGATGTAAGAGGTATGAAGCGCTGTATTATACTGGATGTAAGAGGTATGGGGCGCTGTATTATACTGATGTAAGAGGTTGGGGCGCTGTATTATACTGGATGTAAGAGGTATGGGGCGCTGTATTATACCTGGATGTAGAGGTATGAGGCCTGTATTATACTGGATGTAAGAGGTATGGGCGCTGTAATTATACTGGATGTAAGAGGTATGGGGCGCTGTAATTATACTGGATGTAAGAGGTATGGGGCGCTGTATTATACTGGATGTAAGAGGTATGAGGCGCTGTATTATACTGGATGTAAGAGGTATGGGCGCTGTATTATACTGGATGTAAGAGGTATGGGGCGCTGTATTATACTGGATGTAAGAGGTATGGGCGCTGTATTATACTGGATGTAGAGGTATGGGGCGCTGTATTATACTGGATGTACGAGGTATCGAGGGCGCTGTATTATACTGGATGTAAGAGGTATGGGAGGCGCTGTATTATACTGGATGTAGAGGTATGGGGCCGGCTGTATTATACTGGATGTAAGAGGTATGAGGTGCTGTATTATACTGGATCCCTGATGTACGAGGTATGGGGCGCTGTATTATACTGGATGTAAGAGGTATGGGCGCTGTATTATACTGGATGTAAGAGGTATGGGGCGCTGTATTATATGGATTATACTGTAAGAGGTATGGGGCGCTATTATACTGGATGTAAGAGGTATGGGGCGCTGTATTATACTGGATGTAAGAGGTATGGGCTGTATTATACTGGATGTAAGAGGTATGGGCGCTGTATTATATACTGGATGTAAGAGGTATGGGGCGCTGTATTATACTGGATGTAAGAGGTATGGGGCGCTGTATTATACTGGATGTAAGAGGTATGGGCGCTGTATTATACTGAGATGTAAGAGGTATGGGGCGCTGTATTATACTGGATGTAAGAGGTATGGGGCGCTGTATTATACTGGATGTAAGAGGTATGGGCGCTGTAATTATACTGGATGTAAGAGGTATGGGGCGCTGTATTTAATGGATGTAAGAGGTATGAGGCGCTGTATTATACTGGATGTAAGAGGTATGGGGCGCTGTATTATAATGGATGTAAGAGGTAATGGGGCGCTTGTATTAATACTGGATGTAAGCGGTATGGGGCGCTGTATTAATACTGGGATGTAAGAGGTATGGGGCGCTGTATTATACTGGATGTACGAGGTATGGGCGCTGTATAATAATGGATGTAAGAGGTATGGGGCGCTGTATTATACTGGAATGTAAGAGGTATGGGGCGCTGTATTATACTGGATGTACTGAGGGGTATGGGGCGGCTGTATTATACTGATGTAAGAGGTATGAGGCGGCTGTATTATACTGGATGTAAGATGTATGGGGCCGATTGTTTATAATGGATGTAAGAGGTTATGGGGGCTGTAATTATAACTGGATGTACGAGGTAATGGGGCGCTGTATATGGATGGATGTAAGAAGGGTATGAGGCGCTGTATTAATACTGGATGTAAGAGGTAATGGGGCACTGTATTTTAATACGGATGTAAAGAGGTATGGGGCGCTGTAATTAACTGAATGTACGAGGTATGGGGCGCTGTATTATAATGGATGTAAGAAGGTATGGGGCGCTGTATATATACTGGATGTAAGAGGTATGAGGCGCTGTATTATACTGGTAAGAGTGATTGTATATACTGGATGTAAGAGGTATGGGGCGCTGTATTATACTGGATGTAAGAGGTATGGGGCGCTGTGTATTGTATGGATGTAATGATGGTATGGGGCGCTGTATTATACTGGATGTAAGAGGTATGGGGCGCTGTATTATACTGGATGTAAGAGGTATGGGCGCTGTATTATACTGGATGTAAGAGGTTGGGCGCTGTATTATATGGATGTAAGAGGTATGGGGCTGTATTATACTGGATTAAGTATGGGGCGCTGTATTATACTGGATGTAAGAGGTATGGGGCGCTGTATTATACTGGATGTACGAGGTATGGGGCGCTGTATTATGGATGTAAAGGTATGGGCGCTGTATTATACTGGATGTAAGAGTATGGGGCGCTGTATTATACTGGATGTAAGAGGTATGAGGCGCTGTATTATACTGGATGTAAGAGGTATGGGGCGCTGTATTATATGGATGTAAAGGTATGGGCTGTATTATACTGGATGTAAGAGGTATGGGGCGCCTGTATTATACTGGATGTAAGGTATGGGGCGCTGTATATACCGGATGTAAGAGGTATGGGCGCTGTATTTACTGGATGTAAGAGGTATGGGCGCTGTATTATAAGCTGGATGTAAGAGGTATGGGGCGCTGTATTATATGTGAGATGTACTGGATGTAAGAGGTATGGGGCGCTGTATTATACTGGATGTAAGAGGTATGGGCGCTGTATTATATACTGGATGTAAGAGGTATGGGGCGCTGTATTATACTGGATGTAAGAGGTATGGGCGCTGTATTATACTGGATGTAAGAGGTATGGGCGTGTATTACTGGATGTAAGAGGTATGGGGCGCTGTATTATACTGGATGTAAGAGGTATGCGGGTTATGGGGCGCTGTGTTTATACTGGATGTAAGAGTATGGGCGCTGTATTATACTGGATGTAAGAGGTATGGGCGCTGTATTATACTGGATGTAAGAGGTATGGGGCGCTGTATTATACTGGATGTAAGAGGTATGGGGCGCTGTATTATACTGGATGTTAAAGGATATGGGGCTGTGTTTATACTGGATGTAAGAGGTATGGGGCTGTATTGCGCTGTATTATACTGGATGTAAGAGGTATGGGGCGCTGTATTATACTGGATGTAAGAGGTATGGGGCGCTGTATTATACTGGATGTAAGAGGTATGGATGGAGGTATGAGGCGCTGTATATATATACTGGATGTAAGAGGTATGGGCGCTGTATTATACTGGATGTAAGAGGTATGGGGCGCTGTATTATACTGGATGTAAGAGGTATGGGGCGCTGTATTATACTGGATGTAAGAGGATATGGGGCGTATTATACTGATGTAAGAGGTATGGGGCGCTTATTATACTGTGTAAGAGGTATGGGGCGCTGTATTATACTGGATGTAAGAGGTATGAGCGCTGTATTATACTGGATGTAAGAGGTATGGCTGTATTATACTGGATGTAGAGGTATGGGCGCTGTATTATACTGGATGTAAGAGGTATGGGGCGCTGCTGTATTATACTGGATGTAAAGGTATGGGGCGCGCTGTATTTATACTGGATGTAAGAGGTATGGGGCGCTGTATTATACTGGATGTAAGAGGTATGGGGCGCTGTATTATTATACTGGATGTAAGAGGTATATGGCGGTATTATACGGATGTAGAGGTATGGGGCGCTGTATTATACTGGATGTAAGAGGTATGGGGCGCTGTATTTATACTGGATGTAGAGGTATGGGGCTGTATTATACTGGATGTAAGAGGTATGGGCGCTGTTATTATACTGGATGTAGAGGTATGGGCGCTGTGTATTATACTGGATGTAAGAGGTATGGGAGCTGTATTATACTGGATGTAAGAGGTATGGGGCGCTGTATTATACTGGATGTAAGAGTATGGGGCGCTGTATTATACTGGATGTAAGAGGTATGGGCGCTGTATTATACTGGATGTAAGAGGTATTGAGGCGCTGTATTATACTGGATGTAAGATGTTTATGATATGGGGCGCTGTATTATACTGGATGTAAGAGGTATGGTATGGGGCGCTGTATTATACTGGATGTAAGAGGTATGGGGCGCTGTATACTGGATGTACGAGGTATGGGGCGCTGTATTATACTGGATGTGTAAGAGGTATGAGGCGCTGTATTATACTGGATGTAAGAGGTATGGGGCACTTTTATACTGGATGTAAAGGTATGGGGTCGCTGTATTATACTGGATGTACGAGGTATGGGCGCTGTAATATAATGGGGAGGTATGGGGCTGTATATACTGGATGTAAGGAGGTATGGGGCGCTGTATATATACTGGATGTAAAGGAGGCGCTGTATTAACTGGATGTACGAGGTATGGGGCGCTGTATTATACTGGATGTATATGGGCGCTGTATTGGGGCGCTGTATTATACTGGGTGTAGGCGCTGTACTGTATTATACTGGATGTAAGAGGTATGGGGCGCTGTGGATTTTATCTGATTAATGTGTAAGAGGTGGGGGCTGTTTATACTGGATGTAAGAGTATGGGGCGCTGTATTATACTGATGTAAGAGGTATGGGGCGCTGTATATTATACTGGATGTACGAATGGGGCGCTGTATTATAATGGATGTAAGTATGAGGCGCTGTATTATACTGGATGTAAGAGATTGGGCGCTGTATTATACTGGATGTAAGGTATGGGCGCTGTATTATACTGGATGTACGAGGTTATGGCGCGCTGTATTATTACTGGATGTAAGAGGTATGGGCGCTGTATTATACTGGATGTAGAGTATGGGGCCTGTTTATACTGGATGTAAGAGGTATGGGGCGCTTTTATACTGGATGTAAGGTTGAGGCGCTTGTATTATACTGGATGTAAGAGGTATGGGCGCTGTATTTATATGGATGTAAGAGGTATGATGCGCTGTATTATACTGATGTAAGAGGTATGGGGCGCGTATTATAATGGAGTAAGAGGTATGGGGCGCTGTATTAACATGGATGTAAGAGGTATGGGGCGCTGTATTATACTAAGATGGGGCAAGATGTAATAAGGGGCGCTGTATTATACTGGATGTAAGAGGTATGAGCGCTTTTATCTGGATGTATAGGTATGAGCGTTGTATTATTGGATGTAAGAGGTATGGGGCGCTGTATTTATACTGGATGTAAGAGGTATGGGCGCTGTATTATATGGATGTGTATTATACTGAGGAGGTATGGGGCGCTGTATATTGTTAAGATGTAAGAGGTAAGGCGCTGTATTATACTGGATGTAAGAGGTATGAGTCTGGATGTAGCGGGATGTAAGAGCGCAGAGGTATTTCAAGCGGTTCAAAAAAAATGGATGATGTTCGTATGGCATCGCTTTTTTGCAGATCCTGTAATAATGCCTATCCTTCGTCGCAAAACGGACAAATAGGAATGGACATACAGATGCAAACGTAATGTAGGAGGAAAGGGTTAGGGTGAGAATTTTGGCATGGGGGGGCTTCAATTTTTCACTTGGCCGCAGAAAAGCTAGGTGCACCAGCGGTCGGGGGAGGGGGCCAAGTGATCTTGCACCGGTCCGTGACCTTTAGCTACGCCCTGAATGGAGAGGTAGTGAATATGTGGAGTTCCAAAAATTGCTTAGCGCATTAGGCCCCTTTCTCACGAGCGAGTTTTCCGCGCGGGGCAATGCGTGACGTGAACGCATAGCACCCGCACTGAATCCTGATCCATCATTTCTATGGGTCTGTGTACATGAGCGTTTTTTTCACGCATCAGTTCTGCGTTGCGTGAAAAACGCAGCATGTTTATTTCTGCGTTTTTCACGCAGCTGGCCCCATTGAAGTGAATGGGGCTGCGTGAAAAACGCAATGTATCCAGATGTAATGCGTTGCGTTGCGTGTAGATTTGAATTGATGTTTCTTAGCAACAGTGAAGGCACATGACCCAGAAGTGAGCTGTTTGCAAGGATCTGCAGTGTGTTTGGGTGTGCGGAGCAGCAGCAAACATTTCAGCCAGCCCTCGCAGTTCTTTCACAGTCAAAATGCCCAAAATTCCCCGCCCAATAGATGTTGAGAACTGATTGTGCTTGTGCAGGAGAGGCCCTGCATTTGGACACACGTTCGGGCTGTACCATGATCGGTACAAGAAAGATGCGGCCTGGCTGGATAACCAAGGAGCTTTTTGCTAATGTTTGGTCCCAGACTGCGGAAAGAATCAACATGGTCTTTGTAAGTTCCAATAGTAAATTTGTTATCGAATATAACCGTATATTAAGTAGCCTAGCAGATGTCATACAGTGTAGTATGTAGCCTAGCCTAGCAGATGTCATACAGTGTAGTATGTAGCCTAGCAGATGTCATCAGTGTAGTATGTAGCCTAGCAGATGTCATACAGTGTAGTATGTCGCCTAGCAGATGTCATACACTATAAGTACATGTGCGTAGCTATAGGGGGTGCAGAGATAGCAGTCGTTCCTGTGCCTAGGAGCCTGTGGGGCCCAAACACCATTGCCTAGCATAAGACACACACAGAGCACTAAGCGGCAGGTGTGTCCAAGCTGGAACTCTTGCACCAGGCCCATGAGCCTTTAGCTATACCCCTGCTATAGTAAGTAGGCTCGCTGATGGCAAAACAGTACTGATAATTGTAACTTTTTTTTTTTTTTTTTCCCCTTTTTAGTGGAAGAGGTTAAAAACAGATGGCGGAGCTTGCCGGGACCAGTTCCGCAAAGAAATGGTTCACGGCAGAAGTGGTTCTGTCTGGCCAAAAAAAGGCCATATATGTTTAAGCAACAACTGATGTTTCTGCAAGACATTATGGATTTGCGTCCGTAAGTACTATTCCTAATGTGTGTTAATTATGGTATACTCATTAATATCTATTAGGTTACGTAAATATGATCTTTGGCTATATTTTTAGACCCAATGGTTATTTTTGTTGTTAATTTTGTGGCGTAACTGAATGTATATTTTTCAAACATGTGTGTAAATTCGATGGGGCTTATTTGGCCCTAGCCCCAAATCCTATTCTACTTTGTTCATTTTTTCCAGGGACAACTGTAAAATTAAATTCCCAATCTGATATTTGCACCTGACACCACTTTGATCAAGGTCCCACAATGGTGTAGTAGACTTTGTTCCTCAAATTGACATACTTGACCATATTAACTTGTATGTAAATGCAATGTTTGACCAACCTTTTTGGGATAGCAAGTCATGTACTATAGCATAGGAATCATGGACATATGACACAAGTGTATGTAAACATCATCTTGTGTGTTTTCCATTTACCCTTTTCTATTGTTCTGTCCAAACTGATGATGTGATCACCATTTTAACCAATTATTCCTTTCTCAATTTGTATCTGACTCTGTTTTTGGTTGGGCGACCCACTATTTGACATAATTTTTTTGTGTTTTGTTTGAAGAACGGAGGACAACCTTGCGGAAGAAGGGGAGGAGACATTGGAGCAGCACTCCAGTGCTGCTGAGGAAGAAGCGGCATCCCAACCTCCTCAGAGAGTGGGGATGAAAGACCCGCCCGTGTAGCCCAGGCCACTGCTCCTCCTGCAATTGTTGAGCCACAAGTGTTTCCTTCCCAGACACGCTGGAAACGACCTGCTCCAATGATGGAATCGGCAGTCAATACTCAGGTCCTGGATTACCTGTCAAGAGCGCGCCATGAGGATAATTTTGATCTTTATGCCCGGAGTTTGGCAGCTCATTTTCGCAATCTGCCTCCAGAACGATACCTTCACACTCAATCAGCAGTAGGTATCGTTCCTGGAGGCAGCCACTCCTCCAAATGATCCTCTGAAATCTTTGGGGCTTTGGAGAACTAGAGAAGCCATGGCACATAACTGGCCCTCTACCAAGGCCACTCCCCAAGTTCCTACACACCCACACCAATATCCTCCTCAAGGACGTCACTATGGCCCCCATCTCACCATTATGGGCCTATTTATAGTGGGGAGTCTACTTCTGGCCATCATCTTCCCGCTTCTTCCCAACCTGCCCCTTCTCAACAGCCATCCACCTCCTCACATGGCAGTTACAAGGCCAACAGTTTGAGGGACACCAGCCATACCTGGACGTTTTTTACCAATTATGATTGGTTTTAGTTTTCGTTGGTCTTTTGGACCGCTCAGTTCCATTTTCTGAACCACAGTTTGTAAATAAAGTGGATGTTTGTGTTTACACTTTGGATGCCTTTTATTCTTTTCCTAATATTGTATATTTTTATAAATTGTGTAATAACACATTCAAGATCCCCAAATTATTTTAACATACAAATAACAATAACACAGTACAATGAGGATTAGTTTATTAATGAAAACCTGGACAGAAAACAAGTATATCCTTTGGCCCAAATTTGAAGACCCAACATAGGTACACAACATGTTCATTACAATACATGTCAGGAATGCATACAGTTAGGGCCAGAAATATTTGGACAGTGACCAAGTTTTGTTATTTTATGTTTACTAAAACATGTTCAGAAATACAATTATAGTATATATATATGGCTGAAAGTGCACACTCCCAGCTGCAATATGAGAGTTTCCACATCCAATCGAGAAAGGTTTAGGAATCATAGCTCTGTAACGCATAGCCTCCTCTTTTTCAAGGGACCAAAAGTAATTGGACAATGGACTCTAAGGGCTGCAATTAACTCTGAAGGCGTCTCCCTCGTAAACCTGTAATCAATGAAGTAGTTAAAAGGTCTGGGGTTGATTCCAGGTGTGTGGTTTTGCATTTGGAAGCTGTTGCTGTGACAGACAACATGCGGTCAAAGGAACTCTCAATTGAGGTGAAGCAGAACATCCTGAGGCTGAAAAAAAAGAAAAAAATCCATCAGAGAGATAGCAGACATGCTTGAGTAGGCAAAATCAATAGTCGGGTACATTCTGAGAAAAAAGAATTGACTGGTGAGCTTGGGAACTCAAAAAGGCCTGGGCGTCCACGATGACAACAGTGGTGGATGATCGCCACATACTTTCTTTGGTGAAGAAGAACCCCGTTCACAACATCAACTGAGTCCAGAACACTCTCAGTGAAGTAGGTGTATTCGTCTCTAAGTCAACAGTAAAGAGAAGACTCCATGAAAGTAAATACAAAGGGTTCACACTAGATGCAAACCATTCATCAATTCCAAAAATAGACAGGCCAGAGTTAAATTGCTGAAAAAACACCTCAAGAAGCCAGCTCAGTTCTGGAAAAGTATTCTATGGACAGATGAGACAAAGGATCAACCTGTACCAGAATGATGGGAAGAAAAAAGTTTGGAGAGAAAGGGAACGGCACATGATCCAAGGCACACCACATCCTCTGTAAAACATGGGTGGAGCAACGTGATGGCATGGGCATGCATGGCTTTCAAATGGCACTGGGTCACTTGTGTTTATTGATGACATACAGCAGACAAGAGTAGCCGGAATGAATTCTGAAGTGTACCGGGATATACTTTCAGCCCAGATTCAGCCAAATGCTGCCAAGTTGATCGGACGGTGCTTCATAGTACAGATGGACAATGACCCCAAGCATACAGCCAAAAAGCTACCCAGGAGTTCATGAGTGCAAAAAAGTGGAACATTCTGCAATGGCAAGTCAATCACCAGATCTTAACCCAATTGAGCATGGCATTTCACTTGCTCAAATCCAGACTTAAGACGGAAAGACCACAAACAAGCAAGACCTGAAGGCTGCGGCTGTAAAGGCCTGGCAAAGCCATTAAGAAGGAGGAAACCCAGCGTTTGGTGATGTCCATGGGTTCCAGACTTAAGGCAGTGATTGGCCTCCAAAGGATTCGCAACAAAATATTGAAAATAAAAATATTTTGTTTGGGTATGTTTATTTGTTCAATTACTTTTGAGCTCCTAAATGTGGAGTGTTTTGTAAAGAAATGTGTACAATTCCTACATTTTCTATCAGATATTTTTGTTCAACCCTTCAAATTAATACGTTAAAATCTGCACTTGAATTCTGTTGTAGAGGTTTCATTTCAATCCAATGTGGTGGCATGCAGAGCCCAACTCGCGAAATTGTGTCACTGTCCAAATATTTCTGCCCCTAACTGTATATCAAGGAGTATAATGTCCTTAGTCAATAAACAATGATGTTAACATTACATATGTAACCACGACTAAAAGTAAGCAATACAATTATTGGTACAGGTAGACGATTTAATGTAGATTTAGACAAATAGATTGCTCTGTTACTAAGATGAGGTATTAGTTCATGTTTCAAGAATATCAAAAACTATGTGGATAGTTTTGAAACTTATGGGCAAACCCAAAACCCATCACCGACCCAAAACCATGGTGTGCTGATGTACCACCAGGCCAGGAGAGGAGGGATGTCGCAGTGTAGTTTGACTGAAGAAGCCACCATTTGCTGGCTACCGGACACTGGAAAATGCTGGGGAGGCAATCAGCATGAATGTCTTCCATTGGTTCCACCGCCCCGATATCTACAATTATAAAACTGTAGTTTGGTCAGCTAAGGCCAAAAAACAACAGAGAAAAACTGTTTATAATTATAGAATCGGGACCCTGAGTTCAGTGACTTCTTTACCCGTATGTGCTTCCCGTCAAGGGCACCAAGACAGTTGGGAATTGTGCCCTCTCTAGGAAGCCCTGGGCAATCTGACTCCACTGCTGCCTTGTTGGTTGGGGGGCAGCACAGTAGGTCGCAGCCACATCCAAATGGTGCACAGGTTGCCCTAACTATACCAGCTATTGTGGAGGTGCCCATCCTGAACTCAAAATGTAAGGAGGAAAATGGAATTTCCAGTGGCCAAAAATCTGGGAAAAAAAAAAAATAGGAAACAGGCAAAGTATCAAACAGAAACAAATCATCAATATATCGTGAACAACACAAAATCCACAGCGTAGGATAAGATTGTGAAAAAGTATACATACAGTACCTTGCGAAAGTATTCGCCCCCTGGAACTTTTCAACCTTTTGCCACATTTTCAGGCTTCAAACAAAAAGATATAACATTTTAAATTTTTGGTGAAGAATCAACAAGTGGGTCACAATTGTGAAGTGGAACGAAATTTTTTTGGATCATTTAAACTTTTTTTGTAATAATAAAACTGAAATGGGGCGTGCAAAATAATTCGGCCCCCTTGCATTAATACTTTGTTGCTCACCTTTTGCTGCGATTACAGCTGCGGTCTCTTGGGGTATGTCTCTATCAGTTTTGCACATCTAGAGACTGAAATTCTTGCCATTCTTCCTTGCAAAACAGCTGGAGCTCTTTGAGGTTGGATGGAGAGGCGTTTGTGAACAGCAGTTTTCAGCTCTTTCCACATATTCTCAATTGGATTCAGATCTGGACTTTGACTTGGCCATTCTAAGTCCTGGATACATTTATTTTTGAACCATTCCATTGTAGATTTTGCTTTATGTTTGGGATCATTGTCTTGTTGGAAGATAAATCTCCGTCCTAGTCTCAGGTCTTTTGCAGACTCCAACAGGTTTTCAATCCAGAATGGTCCTGTATTTGGCTCCATCCATCTTCCCATCAATTTTAACCATTTTCCCTGTCCTTGATGAAAAGCAGGCCTAAACCATGATGCTGCCTCCACCATGTCTGACAGTGGGGATGGTGTGTTCAGGGGGATGAGCTGTGTTGCTTTATGCCAAACATATCGTTTTGCATTGTTTCCAAAAAGTAGGATTTTGGTTTCAATCTGACCAGAGCACCTTCTTCCACATGTTTGGTGTCTCCAGGTGGCTTGTGGCAAACTGTAAACAAGACTTTTTATGGATATCTTTGAGAAATGGCTTTCTTCTCGCTACTCTTCCATAAAGGCCAGATTTGTGAAGTGTTGGACTGATTGTTGTCCTATGGACAGACTCTCCCACCTCAGCTGTAGATCTCTGCAGTTCATCCAGAGTGATCATGGGCCTCTTGGCTGCATCTCTGATCAGTCTTCTCCTTGTTTGAGATGAAAGTTTAGAGGAACGGCCGGGTCTTGGTAGATTTGCAGTGGTCTGATACTCCTTCCATTTCAATATGATCGCTTGCACGGTGCTCCTTGGGATGTTTAAAGCTTGGGAAATCTTTTGGTATCCAAATCCGGCTTTAAACTTTCCACAACAGTATCACGGACTGCCTGGTGTGTTCCTTGGTCTTCATGATGCAGAACCTGAGACTATCACAGAGCAGGTGCATTTATATGGACACTTGATTACACACAGGTGGATTCTATTTATCTTCATCAGTCATTTAGGACAACATTGGATCATTCAGAGATCCTCAATGAACTTCTGGAGTGAGTGTCCTAAACTGAAAGTAAATGGGCCGAATAATTTTGCACGCCCCACTTTTCAGTTTTTTATTATTACAAAAAAAGTTTAAATGATCCAATAAATTTCGTTCCACTTCGTAATTGTGACCACTTGTTGCTGATTCTTCACCAAATTAAAAATGTTATATCTTTTTGTTTGAAGCCTGAAATGTGGCAAAAGGTTGAAAAGTTCCAGGAGGCGAATACTTTCGCAAGGCACTGTACCTCAGTG
>ONZH01015930.1:0-33469 GCA_900303285.1 Rhinella marina
AACAGGCCCTGGGTTCACAAGCTGAAATCAATCCTTCCCATCTGACACCGCTAGCGGCAGAGGGCGTGCTTCTGTGGGCCAAGTAGCGGGGGAGAGTAGGCGAGCAGGCAGCTGGTCCAGCACTGGCAGGGGAATGCTCTTCAAGGCCTTTGCCAGTTTTATGTCACCCCAGCAAGACACCTGTCCCTAGTCTCGGCAGAGTAGGGGTGAGCTTTACAGAAAGATGGTGAGGGAGTACCTAGCTGACCATACCAACGTCCTGCATGATCACTCTGCTCCATACAGCTACTGGGTTTCAAAGCTGGACACGTGGCCTGAATTGGCGCTGTACGCCTTGGAGGTGCTGGCCTGCCCTGCCGCTAGTGTGTTGTCAGAGCGGGTATTCAGTGCAGCTGGTGGCGTCATCACGATAAGCGTACACGTCCGTCAACTGACAGCGCTGACAGGCTGACGCTTATTAAAATGAACAAAGCCTGGATTTCACCGGAATTCAAATCTCCTCCGCGGGAAAGCAGCTAAAGATTAACATTACTTATGTATCCGATTCCTCTTCTCTACTCCTCCTATTCAACCTCCTCCTTGTCGTCGTTGCCATTTTTTAGGGCCAACTGGCACTCTTTGACGACAATTTTTCCGGAGGGCCCCTACAGGCCCTCTCTCCAAACAATTTTTCCGGAGGGCCACCTACAGGCCCTCTCTCTAAACAATTTTTCCAGAGGGCCACCTACAGGCCCTCTCTCCAAACAATTTTTCCGCACTGTCAACTACAGACACTGTAAAACAATGTTTCAGGAGCGTCAAACAGGCAGTCCAAAACAATTTTTCAGGAAGCGCAAGTACCGACATTTAAAAAAAAAATTTTTGCTGAGGGTCGACTTTATGTACTCCGAAAAGAAAAAATTTTTTGGAGGCTCAACAAAAGCCATTTCACTGCATTCTCAGTCGGACAAAGTCATTGGTGGTGTAACCGCCATGCTGTGTCAGACTAAATTTTTGGGTGGCTCACCTGCTACCTCATCTTACTTGGTCACTTGTTGGTGTCACCGCCATGCTGTGTCAGGCTTATGCCTGCATCGTGTGGCTGGGGTTAGGAGAGCAGTGCCAGCATGAGCATGGGTGATGGACCTTCGTTGCACCTAGTTGGGTGCTTCACTAACATGTGATGGGCATGTGTCTCGCCTTTCTTGTTCTGGGTGAGAACAATTGCCATGAGGGTAACCACCAGGCTGTTGCAGGAGAATTTGGGGTAATGGTGGGATTAGGCAGCCTCAGAGGCATCCATGCATGCTGCCCCCGCTGTACATTTCCGTGGTGTTTCCATCATTTTCTGAGGTTTCCAGGTTTTCAACCAGCCTTCCCTAGGCAGAGTCTTGGTCCCCTGCAAAAAATGCTCGAGTCTCCCATTGACTTCAATGGGGTTCGTTACTCAAAACGAGCACCCGAGCATTGGGAAAAGTTCGTCTCGAATAACGAGCACCCGAGCATTTGAGTGCTCGCTCATCTCTAGTGCTGTAAATGTTAGAAAGAGGAAGAAAGAAGAATCCCGGGAACGAGGGATCAGCCATAATGCTATGCAGCCAGCCAACCACCAGATAGCCATCCCCTGTGATTTTCCAGTGACCTTAGTGCAGGGAGAGACGTGGCAGGCACTAAGGACAGTGGTTATGAAACAATTTATTCATAAAATATTACTACGGAGCAGTTCAGGGACAGCTAAGTGATAGTGTAGGGATATAATAGGTAGGCATTATCCACACTATAGGGAAGAGAGCAGGGACCAATTGAACAGTGTAAAGCTTGGGTAATATAATCTATTCTATTACACCTTGCTGCACTAATTGGGATTAAAAAGTGTTCTAATACTACAGATTTAAGGCTGTTTACATTCTTTTGTACATAAGTAATGTCATTAATCCCTTCTACCCTGGGCCTGTTTTCACCTTCCTGCCCAGGCCATTTTTTGCTAATCTGACATATGTCACTTTATGTGGTAATAACTTTGGAACGCTTTTACTTATCCAGGCCATTCTGAGATTGTTTTCTTGTGACACACTGTACTTCATGACAGTGGTAAATTTGAGTCAATATATTTTTCCTTTATTTTAAAAAAAATCCCAAATTTACCTAAAATTTGGAAAAATTCACAATTTTTTAAATTTGAATTTCTCAACTTTTAAGACAGATAGTAATACCTCATAAAATAGTTATCAGTTATCATTCCCCATATGTCTACTTCATGTTGGAATCATTTTATAAATGTCATTTTACTTTTTTAGGACGTTAGAAAGCTTAGAAGTTTAGAAGCCATTTTTCAAATTTTCAACAAAATTTCCCAAACCATTTTTTTAAGCACCAATTCAGATATAAAGTGATTTTGAGGGGCTTACGTAATAGAAACCACCCATAAATGACAACATTTTAGAAACTACACCCCTCAAATTATTTAAAACTGACGTTACAAACTTTGTTAACCCTTTAGGTGTTCTACAAGATTTAAAGGAAAATGGAGGCGAAATTTCAAAATTTCATTTTTTTATGCAGTTTTTTCATGTTAATCAATATTTTCTTGCAAAACAGCAAGGGTTAACAACCAACCAAACCTCAATATGCATTACTCTGATTCTGCAGGTTACAGTAATACCCCATATGTGGTTGTCCACTGCTCTACGGGCACGTGGCAGTAGTCAGAAGGAAATGAGCGCCATATGGATTTTGGAGGCAGAATTTGATAGAATGGTTTAAGGCACCATTTTGTTTTTGAAGAGACCCTGACATAACCCAATAAAATGTTACTTTAGCCCCAAATTTTTCATTTTTACAAGGGCTAATAGGAGAAAAAGCACCCCATAATTTTTTACCCATTTTCTCCTGAATACGGCAACACCCGATATGTGGTGGTAAACTGTCATGGGGGCACATGGCAGGACTCAGAACGGAAGAAGCGCCATATGGATTTTGCAGCACAGATTTTTATGGATTGGTTTGTGGGTGCCATTGTTTTTTTTTTTGAGTTATTGTCTTATGTGGGGTCTTATTTTTTGTGGGATGAGGTGACGGTTTAATTGGTACCATTTTAGGGTACACTTTTTGTGAGGCAAGGTGACAAAAAATGGCTATTTTGGCATAGTTTTTTTAAAAAAAAATTTAAAGCATTCACCTGGGGGGCCATCTCATGTAATATTTTTTAGAGCAGGTTGTTTCGGACGTGGTGATACTCAATATGTCTAACATTTTTATTTTTGGTAAGTTTTACACATTAGATGCATTTTTGAACAAAATAAAATCTTTTTTTGTGTTGCCATTTTCTGGGAGCCATATTTTATTATTTTTTGGGCGATTTTATGCCTTTTTGATCGCCTTCTATTACACTTTTTGTGAGGGAAGGTGACCAAAAAATGGCTGTTTTGGCACTGTTTTTTGTTTGTTTTTTACTGCATTTACCTGGCGGGGTGGATAATGTGATATTTTTATACAGCTGGTCGATACGGACGTGTCAATATCTAATATGTCTACTTTTCTTTTTACAATTTTTTTAAAACTTTATTTAGGGAAAAGGGCATTTTTTTTTTTAAACTATATTTCTTCACTGTTTTTCACACTATTTAAATTTTGGGGGTCCGATCCCCTTTACAATGCATTACAATGCATCTGTATTATAATGCATTGGCTGTAAGTGTATTACCAGTGTTATACACTTACAGCCTGCTTCAACCCCTGGATCTCACAGGCTCGCAGGGATGGCAGCCACGATGTTTCCGATGGCTCCATAGAAATGAATGGGAGCGCACCGCGCATGCGCTGCCCAGCACCCATTCATTCGTATAGAGCCGACGGAAATAGCCGAGCCGGCGCTCGGCTATTTTCGGCGGCCCCATACAAATGAATGGAGGGCGGCTGCGCATGTACGGTGTGCCCTCCTTCACTTTTGGGGCCACGCTGGGACCCGCACCTATAGGACAATGGGGGCATATCCTAGCAATATGCCCCCATTGTCCAAGATGGGAATAACCCTTTAAGGAAGGCATTGGGCTGCCATCCAAGCCAACAGGTCCCCGCCACAGCAGCACGGGGACCAGATGGACTCATCTTCCCGCTCCACAGATCGCATGTGCCGCGTTCAGCGCTGACCGCGGCACTTCGAGGGTTAATGTGCCGGCATTGGTGAAAACACCGATGCCAGCACATACATCAGGGGTCCGGCTACCGGGAATAGCCGGTCCTCTGCAGCTGATCAGGCGGGCGCAGCTCCAGCACCAGCCCGATTAGTAAGGGCTAGAGGGCTGCAAAAGGAAGCAAAATGGGGTTAAGAGCAGGATAATTTCCCTGCAATTAAATGTGGATAAGGATATTACTTATAATATAACATATAATAGAAAAAAACAATAATATTGAACCAGGAGGTTGAGGTCCAAGTGGAGTTGAGGAGGCTGTGAATGTGACTGTGTCACTGTTTTGGGTTTTTTTTCTTTATTTTTTTCTTTAATTTTTTATTTATTTATTTATTTTATTATTTGGTGAGGCCCCAAAACATTGGAAAATGGAAAACAGAACAAACATATTGCCTCCTCAACTCCACTTGCGGCCAGTATACTCAGCCCAAGAAACGGACAAGTCCTGTGGGATCCATGCCTGAAATGTGCCAGGATATTATTTTGTCACAAATCGGTTTCCATTGTATGGAGTGGAGCAATGATGGGGAAAACCCACCAAAGAAACTGTGGTGAGCGAGATGTCACTACCACGTAATCACACTGGGCGTGCACCATGAGGTCATCATCGATGGCATTCTTTGGTGGGTTTTCTTCAATCAAGACAGGAGCAGATGGCCTATCCACGAGCAAGTGGATGAGGTGAGTATTTTTTTTCTTCAGCTAACATTTTAGGAAAAATTTATTCATTACCACGAAGCAAGAGGAAATTCGGCTTTGTGGCAAAATAAATTTTTGCTGAAATTCGGATAGAAATCCACTTTGGATACTTATTTTCACTCAACACCATGTAAGAGGAAGAAGTGAGGGAAAAAGAATTAACTCAAGCTGTCATGACAGTTAGCGCTGCTCTGTACTGTGAAGACAGATATGTCTTAGCAACACTCATTTAGAGAGAGTCACTAAGGAACATTTCATATGAATTTACATGTTCTCAATATAAAGAGTATTAGAAAAATGATCACTATCACTGTCCCTAGACATTATAAAAAAAAAATGACAGTTAACATTTTAACTCTTGACTAATTGTCAATTGGTTAGAGAAGTGGTGGGGAGGGATACGCAAATCAACATTAAGGACAAGAAGAGTAGCCAAGAAGGGGCAAGGGAAAGGCCACAGGGGTGCTGCATGTTGGCACTATATGGAAATCTCCTGTACATTAAGGAACCTGTCTTTTGAGAATAGTGCAGTAGAATCACATTATTGGTTAATGCATAATAAGTACACTTATATTGACTTGCATATGCAACAAAACTTGTAAATAATGTACTATATGTATGTTTCTTGATTTAGTATTCATATACTTCAATATGATGAAATCAGGACAACTGATTTTTATTTTTTATTTTTGGGGGGGATGTAGGTACCCTTTCATACTTTTGGTGGGAAAGTTGTTATCACTGCCGTAGGAATGTGTTTTTAAAAAAAATATAACCATAACAACTCTCAATGTATTATTAAAGTTTGTGCATCTATAATCATTTTGCCTCAATTGACTTAAGGCTATTTATACACTCATGAGCTCTGTCCTTGAATGTAATTGTTTTCTCTGTTACCTTGCAATGGTTTTCTGCTATTTCGGATTTGATTTGTTTTTTGGACTCTTTGCTGACAGGTCACATTGCTTTCATTTCATGGCCTTTCAGAATCATTTGGCACATTTGGAACAAACACACATGGCAGCTGCATGGCATTAATTGGTCAATTCTGTGAGGGTGCCATGTAGAAAATGGACAATACCTTTTGTGTTAGGTTGTGAGTGCAGAAGCAGCTTTTAGGGCTGTGGGTGGTTTACAATGAGAAGGACATATATTGTGATCAGTAATATAACATTTTGTATTCTCAGAGCTAAGAGAGCTGGAAAGTCCTCCAGTAATCCAGAATATGTAAAGGCACTGATTATACAACGGGTTACTTTCACATCCGTAAAACAGTGCAGCTTGGAGACAGTAAGCTTATTAGTACATGCTTTATATTGGGGGCGTGGCCTGAACGCTGATGGCGCCGGTCGCAAGTTAGATCAGCTCCGATCAAATATTTTCCAGAGCGGCTCACAGCACGATCCCTAGAGGCTAAAAAGCATACCAGTCGGGTCCTAGCTCTCCAGAATGGATGGGAAAGATGAAGAAACAGCAGCCACCGGTAAAACTTACCGAATTCTTTGGCAAAGCAGGAGCTGCTGACTCGGGCCTGGGTGGCGCCACTCCGCCTGCGCGCTCTCCCTCCTCTGTTTCTGCCACGCCGGCTGCTTCTCCTCAGGCTCTAGCTGTGGGACGAGAGGAGTACTCCCTACACCAGAACTCCCCGCTGACTGCAGAAGGTATGCGGTCGCTACTTGATTCCCTGCGCTCCTCCATGAAAGATGATATGGTGAGTCTGCTGAGTGATTTAAAAAGAGACATTCAAGGCATAGGGGAGCGGACGGCGCATATGGAGACCAAGATGGCCGAGTTCGCCTCTTCTCACAACTCCCTCATTGACGCACATGAGGCGCTTGAAGAGTCACCGTCGCAACAATGTCAGGATAAGAGGGAACCTGGTGAACTCGACCAACTGCTTAAAGATCTGCTTAAAGCGGCCGCTGTCGGATAGAGATCTTATAATCAACCGGATCCACCGACTGCCAAAACCCAGGGGGTTGGATGCTACCCTCCCTCGGGATGTGATAGCCAGAATCCATTTCTACACAGTCAAAGAAACCTTCCTGCGCGCTTTGCGTCTCAACCCCACGCCATCCGCCATCTTTGACAAGATTTCGGTGTATCCTGACCTCTCAGCGGCAACCATGGCTAAAAGAAAGGAATTCTCGGGCGTTACTAAAATCCTCAGAGATAACCAAGTCAAGTACCGTTGGGGGTTCCCGGTGAAGCTTTTGGTGTCACATAACGGAGTTCTACATGTCCTTCACTCGCTGCAAGATGCTTCCGGCAAGCTGTTGGAGTGGGGCCTAGTCACCAAGCCAGGGCAAGTGCTGGAAGATGCGCCATCGAGACCTGGAAGGATCCCGACTGATTGGAGCACCGCCTGATGTACTAAACTCTGTGCTAGCCTCGAGGTTTCTCTTATACTACTTGAGTATTTGTTTGGGCGAGGACTTTTTTAGTCGGCCCTTTGCTCACTTACCTTCGGCCATGTTGGTCGTGTGCCCTGCGCGGGGCATTTTGCTCACATGTAGTTGTACTTTTGTTATAGCCTTTTTTCCTGGTTTGGTTTTTCTATTTTTTAGGATTTAATGTTACCTTTTATGTTTTCTTTCGAGCAATGTCATTCTTATGATACATATGTTAATGTACCTATGCATATCTATGGGAGACTTGAAGTGCAATGTGGGCCAATGTCTGATAGCAGGAGAGTGGTTTCGAATTCAGCATCTTCTTAGACTGTCATTATGGGTTTGAAGATTCTTTCTTTGAACGTGAGGGGGTTAAACTCCCCTTACCGGAGGTCCCAACTATGGAAGGAACTGAATACATCCAAATGTGATATTGCATTTATTCAGGAGTCCCACTTACTGGAAGCTGATATTCAGAGATGTGTGAACCGTAGGTTCCCTATTATTTACCACTCTCCTGCTATCAAAAAGAGGAAGGGAGGAGTGTTTATATGTGTCAAGAGTACTGTTGATTTTTCTTGTACTAAATGCATTACGGACGCAGCAGGCAGATATGTCATCTTAGTAGGCTGTGTGAATGGGCATCCGTATACCCTGGTCTCGCTGTGCGCTCCCAATGTCAGACAGGGGGCGTTCTGCAAACACTTATTCTCCAAAATCCAGAAAGAAACAGTAGGAGAAGTTATAATAGGGGGCGACTTTAACATACCAGTGGACTCAGATCTGGATTATAAATCAACTCATCGAGAGCGTAGACCTGATCTGCGTCAAATCCTGTATGAGTCTCCATTTCACGACATATGGAGAGGGTTGGGTTGGAGAGGGATTATTCGTTTGTTTCAACGGCACATATGTCCCAATCCAGGATTGATTATATCTTAGTATCCCGTCAATTGCTCCATAGGGTAACCAGGTCTGACATTGGGAGCGCGGTGTGGTCGGATCATGCCCCTGTTAGCATAGTGATTGATGATGGGATTCCCATGATCCCTCCGGCTCTTTGGAGATTGAACTCATATCTCTTGAAATGTGCAAACCGTGTCGAGAAATACTCTGGTACACTTTCGGAGTTTTTCACTATTAATGATACTCCAGAAGTCTCTCCACGATTTGGCTTTCGCATAAAGCGTATATGAGATGTATATTCCTGCAATCGGCTGTGCGCCTAAAGAAACTCAGGGATGAGGAGATGAGGAAGGCGTTAGAGAACCTTATATCAGCCGAAGTCCTCCACAAAGCTACTTTATCTTCTGCCTCCTTGGAGATGCTTAGAAAGTGTAGACAAGATTTGAGCTCCCTGTTATTGTACTCCCATGAGCGCAACTACAGGAGATTCAACTCTCACTTCTATCACATGGGAGATAAAGCTGGGGCCTTACTGGCTATGCGAGTTAATAGGAAAAAAGCAGAGGCCAGAATAGTGAGCTTGCAATATGGGGGTTCTACATTCACACATCCCCAGCAAATAGCTGATGCTTTTGTTGCGTATTATTCTAAGCTGTACAACCTGCAGGCAGACAGCGCCACCATTCAACCTACTGACTCGGCGATATCTTCCTTTCTAGACACACTATCATTGCCTGTCATAACAGAGGAAGCTTTGGAGGCACTTAATGGCCCGATCACTGCTACGGAGATCATGCAAGCGCTCAAAACGTCCCCTGCTAATAAGGCCCCGGACCAGACGGCTTTCCCGTAGAATATTATAAAACATTTCAGGCCTCTCTCACCCCTTATTTGATTCGATTATTCAACTCATTTATGTCCACTGGTGTTATTCCCCCTGATATGCTCTCAGCTACAATTGTCACCTTGCCCAAGCCAGGGAAGCCCCCTAATGCTCCAGAAAATTTCAGGCCCATTTCCCTGCTTAACGCAGACCTAAAACTTTATGCTAAGATACTAGCTGCCCGGATCAATGCACACCTCCCAACTTTGGTCAACCCGGACCAGGTTGGGTTTGTACCGCAAAAGCAATGTAGGGATGGCACTAGAAGGATGATTAATTTGATCCAACTTGCCGAGAGATCCAGAGCCCCCACGATCTTTATTTCTCTAGACGCTGAGAAAGCGTTTGATAGGGTGCACTGGGGGTTTCTGGATCTTACTCTTCGGAAATTTGGATTCGCTGGGAATATACTCTCGGCGGTGAAAGCCCTTTACACATGCCCCTCAGCCAGGGTTCTAGCTTCAGGCTTTCTATCTCAACCTTTTACTATCTCGAATGGTACAAGACAAGGGTGCCCCCTGTCGCCCCTGATCTTTGCCCCGGTTATGGAACCACTAGCGGAAAGGCTCCGATCCTGTCCGGATGTTACGGGGATCCAAGTGGGAGAGTCTACTCATCTAATAGGATTGTACGCGGATGATGTCATCTTTGCAGTAACGAATCCTGAGTCGTCCATAGAAGCCATTATGCATATTCTTCATCTGTACTCTGCAGCATCATATTATAAACTTAATGTTTCTAAAACTAATGTTCTCACCATTAATGTTCCTGATGACATTAGTCAGTCTTTAGGACATCGCTTTCACTTTAATTTAGCACAGACCTCGGTCTCTTACTTAGGGATTGAACTCACGCACTCGGTGGAGACCTTGGCAGCCCATAACTGTAAGCTTTTGCGAACACACTTACAAATGGAATACACTAGACTCTTCCAATGTCATCTCTCTTGGATAGCTAATATTCACTCGGCTAAAATGCTGATATTACCTAAAATACTTTATATGTTCCGCTGCATACCCCTGCGTATTCCCAAAGCCTTGATTGATCAGCTGCAGGGAGACATGATGAGATTTATATGGCAGGGATCCAAACCTAGGGTATCTAAGACGGCTCTATTCCCTCCTCTCCGGTTAGGTGGTCTTGGGGTGCTAGACCTATATGGTTACTACCTAGCTAATATCCTGGATCAAATAACGGAGTGGTGGTCCCCAACCTCCTCGCAACGCTGGCTGCAGATTGAGGAACATCACGCTAAGCGGGGCTCCCTGAAAGCCCTAATGGCGGCATGTAGTTTGGGCAGCTACAGTCCTTTTTTGCCTCTGTACACTGGCTGGGAGGGCAAAAACACTTAGGGGGCTATTTATCAAGACTGGCATTTCTGCACCTGTCTTGATATCCCCAGCGATGCCAGACGATGCTCAGAATTTGTAACTACCTGTCCCCTTCCCCGCCCATGCCCAACCCACTTTTTTAGACCTGGGGAAAAGTTGCAGATTGCAACACAATGGTCAGTCACAATCTGTGCGAGAAATACGCCTAATATAGGTATATTTCTGGATAATAAATGACCCCTATAGTGTTTTTACGTTTTACTATTTTTGTGTAATAAACCCCTTTAAAAAAAATAATAGAAGAAACGGGGTAATTTATTAAACAGAAATACGCCTATATTAAGCATATTTCTGGGGAAGATTATGGCACAAAGGTCCTTGCAGCTTTTTGCCGCTCATGTGGGGTCTAAAAAAGTTAGAGTTAAGTGGATGGGGAAGGGGACGGACCGGTAGGCCTGTCTCATTCATCATTTTCTACGCATGGTCTTAATAAATGTGCCCCAAAATCTTTTTGCATTGCCACATCGCAAAACCCATAACTTTTTTTTATTTCTACGGAGTTGTGAGGGCTTGATTTTTGCAGGATGACTTGTAGTTTTCATTGGTGTAAAAACTCGCTTGTTATTAAAAACAAATTTGGGGGTGACCAAGAATAAATTAGTAATTCTGAATTTTTTTTTTAACATCAAAGTGTATACTCAATTGAAAAAAAAACATATTTTTATTGGAATTTTAATTTAAGATATTTTTTTTGAAACTTTTTTAGTCACTTAATAGTCCCACAAGGGACTAAAACACAATGTACTATCCCTATAGTGCATTGCATTTTAATGTAAGTGCTATACTGAAATTGACCAGCAGGCTGCGCCAGAGATGTTCAGACTGCTGGAGAACACTCAAGGCAGGCTTGGGGCGTACACCAGGTCCCATTCTGCCTATACACACATCTGCACCCCATAACTGCATTTGGGGATCCGATGGGAGACAGGGGGAGTCCGTTCCTTCTGTCACCGTTTACATGTGGTGGGCTCCATTGTCGGCAGTATTTAAGGGGGTTGTCTCAATTCAGTAAATGGCATTAATCTTGTAGAGAAATACCAGCCACTTATTAATGTATTGTTATTATCCATATTGCTTCCTTTGCTAGCTAGACTCATTTTTCCATCGCATTATGCAATTCTCGTTACCATGGTTAAGACCACCCTGCAATCCAGCATCAGTGGCCGTGCTTTCACTTTGTACATAAATGACCTGGCCTATGTGTGCTCCTATGGTCCCTGCCAACAGAAAGGCTAGTGGTTTTTTCTATAGTGTGCACGCACAGCCACCAATGCTGGATTGAAGGGTGGTTATAGCCATGGATATGTGAAGTGTATAATGTGATGGAAAAAATTAGTCTAGCCAGCAAAGGAAGCATTACAGATAATAACAATATACACTGCATTAGTAAATATTTTATATTAATTTTCTCTATATGATAAATGTCATTTGCTGAAGTGAGAAAACTCCTTTAAGTAGCCTAGATCGGCACATCTGCCGGTCCAGGCTGTTAGAGCAGGAAGCCCCATAGTGACTGCCCTAAAAAGGTGTATGGGTGGTCACTATGGGATTAATATTTTTTATTTTTCTTCAGCACACTCCATACACACAGCCATAACGTTTTACATTTTCTATTCATATAGCTACAGTATATGAGGGCTCATTTTTTTTTATCATGTCTTGTATTGGAAAATGGGAAGAAATAAAATTCTTGAGGGTTAAAATTAAAAAAAAAAAAACTCCCCCTAGGTTTTTTCAGTTTTAATAATATGATGTTTGCTGCACCCTAAAAATGACATATGACACATGTCCATATTCTGTGGATCACTATGATTAGAGCAATACCAAATTTATATAGTTTTTATTTTGTTTTATTACTTGTCCGATTTTTTACTTATTATAAACCATAATAGAGAATTATTATAGTCTATGCGATTTTCATTGCCTGCAGGAGCTCTGATCAGAAGGCAGATGAAACTGCATTCCTTTGCCTAAGGCCTCTTTCACACAACAGTTTTTTGTGGGCTCCGATCCACATTTTTCACATGAAAAATGCGGGCCTATTCATTTCTATGTGCTGTCCGCATCCGTATGCCCGTTCCGTAGCCCCGCAAAAAAAATAGAACATGTCCTATTCTTGTCCGTATTACGGACAAGAATAGTACTGTTCTATTAGGGGCCAGCTGTTCCGTTCCGCAAAATATGGAATGCACACGGATGCCATCCGTTTTTTTTGCGGATCTGCAATTTGCGGACCGCAAAACAAAATGTTTGTGTGAAATTAGCCTAAGGCCTCTTTCACACAACAGTATATTTTGTGGGCTCCGATCCGCATTTTTTGCTGATAAAATTCATTCATTTCTATGGGTCAGCAAAAAATACTGACAGCACACTGTGTGCTGTCCGCATCCGTATGTCCGTTCCGTAGCCCCACAAAAAAAAATAGAACATGTCCTATTCTTGTCCGTTTTGCGAACAAGGATAGGATTTGTTACAATGCATCCGCAAAAAAAACCGATGGCATACAGACGTCATCCGTTTTTTTTGCAGATCCACAATTTGCGGACCGCAAAACACAACGTTTGTGTGAAAGTAGCCTAACACAGATGGGGTGATCATTTTTGAATGTGGCTAGTGTTGAGTGGACACGTGGATGTTCGAGTTCGCCAGGTTTGGCTGAACTTCAGGTAAAAGGTGAATCAATGGGGACTTGATCTTTGGTGTACTAAAATGGCTGTAAAATAGTTGTAATAAGGGCTAGAGGGCTGCAAAAGACAGAAACTGTGGATAGGGAAACGACTTAAAATAACGTAGAATACAAAAAATAATAATCTTGAACTAGGAGGTAGAGGTCAAAGTACAGTAGGAGGTTGAGGTGGAGGTCTAGGTGGAAGCAGCAGTGGAGGAGGAGGAAGTAGCCAACACTGTTTTTGTTGGCTTTTTTTTTAATTATTTATTTTTTATTAATTTTGGAAGGCCCAAAAACATTGGGAAATGCAAAAGAGAATGCACAAATGGCTGGGTGTGGCCAGAATACGTACTTGTCTACTCAGCACAGGGTATGGACAAGTCCTGTGGGATCCATGCCTGGTTCATTTTAATGAATGTGAGCTTGTCCATGTTGGCTGTGGACAGGCAGATGTGCTTATCTGTGATAACCCCCCCTGCTGTGCCACCCACAAAACAGATTAACTATTTTATTTCCCTGTCACAGAAGCAAAGCAGTTGTATCTCACACCAAATATGGGTTTCTGTCACCCACAGAACTAACAGACAGATTAACTATTTTATTTCCCTGTCACAGATGTAAAGCAGTTGTATCTCACACCAAAAATGGGTTTATGTCACCCACAGAACTAACAGATTAAATGGCTTTCTGACACTTCACAGAAGAATTTCCCCTCCCACATTAGTTGGATGGGTGCAAAATGGGTCATCTTCCGGGGCATAACTACCATAGCGGCAGATCATGCAACTTCTATAGGGCCCAGGGCAAGAGGGGGCCCAGTCTTAGTTGGGATTATCTCCTCTTCTACTGGAGGTGAAAACTAGATGGTAGAGTCCTGACGAAAAGAAACAACTTTTAGCAAATGAAGCAGTGGAAAAAAGGCCTACGGATCATTGAAAAGAGTTTAAGGGTTTAAGCAGAAATCGTTCTGTGCTGTGTGGGGGGCCTGGTTTGATCCTTGCTATGAGGCCCTTACTTTTCTATGTATGCCACTTGTCGTCTTATTCCAATTCTTAATTTTTTTTATTTTTCAAAATTTTTTGGGGTGGGGAGGGGGGTGGTAACTGTCAACCACCAAACATTGGGAGATGGCAAAGAGAACGCACAAACTGCGCTGGAGTGCGACAATGGCTTGGTGCGCCTGGATGAGGCAAGCGTTGCGGTGCAAACAGAGGAGGTGGACATGGGGGTGCAGGTGGACATGATAGTGCAGGCAGAAGAGGCGGCGGAGGTCACCAACCTTTTTTTTTAAATCTTGTTTTAAATTTTTTTTTATTATTCTTATTTTTACTTTTTTAATTTTTATTTTGGTTTGTGGAAGCCCTAAAACATTGGGAAATAGCAAAGAGAATGCACAAACTGCACTGGAGTCTAACTATGGTTGGGTGCGGCTGGTATACCTCTCTACTCTGGCCAAGGTACAGATCCATGCCTGGTTCATTTTAATGAACGTGAGCTTGTCCAAGTTGGCTGTCGTGCTAAACACACTTTCGGACAATACACTTGCATCAGGGAAGGCCAGCACCTCCAAGGCATAAAAGGGCAAGATCAGGCCATGTGCCCAATTTGAAGACCCAGAAGTTAAATGGGGCAGACCCATCAGTCTGTACGTGCAGACGTATGGACATGTACTGTTCCACCATGTTGCTCAAAAGCTGCCTCCTGCTAAGAAGGTCCGAAACAGATGGTGGCGCTGGATATTGTGGAGTGCAGACAAAGCTTTTCCACATTTTGGTCATGCTAACCTTTCCTTCTGAGATGCTGATGATGCCCCTGCTGCGATGGCGACTTCCTCCTTCTCCTCCAGCTCAGCCTGGTCCTTCCATTGTGCCTCCGCTGTTAGGTGGGAACATCATCAATAGCGCCTCTACCAGCTTTCTCTTGTACTTGCGCATCTTCCGTCACGCTCCAATGACAGAAGTAAGGATGGCTCGTTGTCCTTGTACCAGGGATCCAGCAGAGTAGTCACCCAGTAATCAGCACCGGTTAGAATGTGGGCAACTTGGCAGTTGTTGCACAGGCATGACTGCATGTGGTCGCTCATATGTGCCAGGCTGCCCATTGGCAACAACAAGCTGTCTTCGGTGGGAGGTGTATCATATGTGTCCTCTGCATCCCCCCAGCCACATTCCAGTGATGCCCGTGAGCTGATTTGGGTGCCACCCTGCTGTAAACAGGGATCCTCCTCCTCCTCATGATCATCCTCTTCATCCTCCAAAATTGTGCCCTGGCTTAATGGTTGGGTACCTGGCCGCTATGGTGCAGGAACCCAACCTCTGAGCCACCTGTGGACGACTGGCCTGATAACCGTGGGAATGATCTCTGTTCCTCCTCCTCTTCCTTTTTTGCCACATCCTCATCCATCAGCACCTGAAGTGTTTTTTCAAGGACACATAGAAGTGGGATATTAAGGCTGATGACAATGTCATCTCTGTTGGCCATGTTGATGGAGTACTTGAAGCAGCACAACACAAGTCCTGCATGGAGGCCCACTCATTGGTGGTGAAATTATACTGTTCAGCAGAGCGACTCACCTGCGTGCTGCAGCTGAAACTCCACTGTCTCCTGCTGCTGCTCGCACAGTCTCTTCAGCAAGTGCAAGGTGAAGTTTCATCTTGTGGGTACGCCACATATGATGTGTTGAGCAGGAAGGAAAAATTAAGCTTCAGCATAGACAGGCGAGCAGCAGCAGGGTGAGAACTTTGAAAGCGCACACACAGCAGCTCTGACATATTGGGATAATTCTTTCAAAGCGGTAGGCCCAGAGCTGCTATGAGATTTCGCCCATTATCGCACACCACCAGGCCGGGCTTGAGGCTCAGCTGCACCAACCACTCATCAGTCTGTTGTTCCGTGCCCGCCCACAGCTCCTGCGCAATGTGGGGTCTTTTCCCCCCAAACATATGAGTTTCCAAACAGCTTGCTGTTGTTTCCCCCTGGCATGTGTTGCGCTGCCGTGATGACGAGGTGGTAAAGGAGAAACTGGAGGAGGAGGCAACAGGAGACACCGAGAAATGTCCAGCAATCCTCGGTGGAGGTAGGACATGCACCAAACTGCTGTCCGCCTCAGGCCCAGCTGTCACTACGTTAACCCAGTGGGCAGTTAGGGAGATATATAATGCCCATGGCCATACTTACTGGTCTATGTGTCGGTGGTTATGTGGCCACTGATGACATTGCGCAGCCCACACCTGATTTTTTATGACACTTGTTCATGCAGAGCAGGGATGGCCCACCTGAAAAAGTAGTGGTGGTTGGGAACCCTGTTCCGTGGAGCAGCTGCCATCAGCGGTGACAGTGGCAAGTACAGTGTGTTTTCAACCAATAAATTAGGTAGGTCTCACCGACCTAATTAAATGGCTGAATAACTATTACATATCCCTGTGACTGTGGTAAGTACAGTTTTTTTTCTCACACACACAAAAAAAAAAAATAGGTACAGTAGGTCTCACCAACCCAATTAACCGGCTGATTATACATCCCTGTGACAGTGGCAAGTACAGTTTTTTTTTCACAAAAAAAAAAAAATAGGAAGGTCTCACCAACCCAATTAGCCAACTAAATTATATTTCCCTTTCACTGGTGCAAAGGAGTAGGATTGCACCGAAAAAAATGCCAACAGGTCAATCTCAGACTGAACGATTAAGTATGGTATTAATTATGATATTTCTATCTCACTGGTGCAAAGGAGCTGTATTGCACCGATCAATATTGGCTACAGGTCACCAGCACACTTTTTAAAAATAATAAAAGCCTTAAACTCTCCCTGCCTGCAGCAGCATCCTGTCCCTACACTAGTTAGAGCAGAATGGCAGCGCATAGTGAGCCAGCATTTATGCACATGGTGTGCCGTCCAATCATAGCCATGCCAATACTAGGCATGACTGTGATGGCTTCCAAGTGCCCACAGCTTGAACGCTTGTTGATTGGCTGTGCCGCAGCCTTTCAACAAGCTTTATTAAAGGAATGAACAATGAACCTGGAAACGGACTTGGCATCAAAATCAGGGTTAGGGTTTGGTACACAGACACCCAAATGTCCGGTACAGTCCAGATCATGGCGGTCCTGGTTCGCTCATCACTATTGTCCCGCACTCATATGATTTTATGAGTGCAGGACAATAGCCCAGCGGGCGGCCCGGCGTCCACAGCATCATTGTAATCTATGATGCTGTGCACTCCCGTGTGCACGATCGATGCCGCTCCGGGACATATCGCCCACTCACGGACCATATGTCTCGAAGAGCATACGGTCGTGTGAAAAGGCCCTAATAATATGTAGGTCTTCTTATGCCACCAAAACAGCTCTGACTCATTGAGACACGAACTGCACAAGTCATCTGACAGATTGTTAATAGTATAATAGTAATAGTATGACAGTATAGGGAAAGAAACTGACAGAAAGTGACAGTCTGCAAACTGACTGACGTTTAGCCCATGTATCACAAAAATGGATTTAAAAAAAAACAAAAAAGAACAAATATAAAAATGTCCCCCCCCCCCCAAATTAGTAGAATGCAAGAATGCAATATTAAAAATGTTTTCAATGAAGGTATTCATAACCCTTAAGCACCTATGAAACTATTGTGGTTTACATAAAGTTAAAAAAAAAGAACTCCTTTAACACTTTGAACATACAGTATAATATACTTTGGTCTACAAACAGCCCCAATCTGAAGTAAATAAGTATAAATTTTAATTCAAACTAATGATGACCAAGATTAATAAATTTTAATATATTGCCATGTTATATTGGCTTCTTTTCTTCACTCTGTCCATTTATTCACTGATCTAACGTAAGACTGCAACCATCTTTTATCAAAATCATTCAGCCAACAACAGGCGACTGTCATTAGTGCCAATGTCACAGTTTTACAAGCCATCTGAGTATTGTTAAGCTAATAAGGTCAAGTGTTCAATTAAAATTTAATGAGTGTGGGCAGTGAAACATAAGTGAAGTATGTTTTAAAGCATTCACTTCAAAATGGTCACATCTTTAATACAAATTTAATTTAGTGCATAACCTGTTCTGACCAACAGAAATAAATATTTTATGGCAACAATTTCATATACTTTTATGAAAAGACAATTATGGCAAAAACATTGCCATGTGTTTTCCATGTCATAGTAGCAAAACGTATATTAGCATGTAATGTGGACTAGCTTCATTAGTGCTATTGTAATACCTCTGAGAGGTATTACCATTTCTGCACTCCATTTCTGTCTCTAATGGTTAACATGAATGTCATCTTTAAATTTATTTCTAGGTCCTTCACCATTGTGCATTGCTATTATTGTTATGCAACTGTTGTGCACATGTAGTATGCCTGGTTCACCAGCAGGTGGCAGTGTATATGGCAGATAGATCTTCCCTTTACAGATAGCTCTTTCCCTTATAGATCTTACCATTCTATTCTCCCCCTTTTGGGCAGAAGTGGACTAGTCCTGCTTCCTACCAGGAGGAATGGTGGCAGTTCTATTTTTTTCCAGTTTAGACTCAATAGTGGAGCTGAGAAGACATAAATGATAAAGCAGCGAAATGAAAGTTCCACCTCCCGCAGCAGAAGTCTCAAAAGTGAAGTAGCTAATATAGCACCCTGACTCCCTATCAATTTACAGACCGAATAATGTGAGGGGGTCAACAGCCAAAGGCACCCCACTCCAGAGATATCAGAACGGCTCTAAAGTCCAGCTATCAGACTAAAGCCAAGTTTAGCACACCAGAGAGAGAAAGCAGAGTTATCAAGTGTGCCTGCCAGTTTATGTCAAAGCCTGCTGGAACCAAGAGAGAGCCTGAATATTGTCTGGATGCAAGTTTACCCAAGTAAAGCTGTTGAACTTTATCAAGGTCTGGACTCGATATTTATTCTCCATCTCCTACCTCATCTATTCCCCTTTATTGCTTCAGAGCCTAACCCTGGGGATCGGCTGTATCCAGGTAGGAGCACCATGACATATAGAGACATATAGAGACTCAGCATTCCTATAATCCTGGGACATGATCGGCCCTGGGGGGAGAGAGGCTGCCTGTCGCAATATGTGGAAATGTGTAAAGAAAGGAAGAATACTTGGCCATCATCCAGGACCACTGACAGCAAACTCTCAATCTGCTACCTATCTAAGGCTGAGTTCATGCTTCAGTTATACCCATCAGTTACTGTAAGCCAAAACCAGTAGTGAAGCCTACTCAGAGATCCGATAACTGATGAAAATCACAATAACTGATGAAAATAATTGACCAAATAACTGAATTTAACCAGTCCAGTTGATACAATAGATCTAAGGTGTTCGCAGGAGCTCACCACAAGGCCAGTCTGACTTAGCTGCTAGGGACCCAAGTTATGTCTGTAGAGTAAGGCGGTAGAATATAGGTGCAAAATTAACCCCTTCCACTGGCTGGAACTTTAAATATAGCACCCACTTGCAAGCACGAAGGGCACCATAGCCACCGAATGCCTGCCGTTTCATACAGCAGACACCCGTGACTAATGTCCACGGCAACTGTACACGCTAAAACCTGGAAGCGCACGCTTCCCCCAATTCCCACCAGGGGAGTTGTGTGTGTAGCAGCCCCTGTCCCCCTTTGTGACAGCAGGCTGCTGCACATTAGTTCCTATGGAGCCCATGCCTGTGTCAGGGCTCCATAGAAACACAGCTAATGCATTGGAGTCTATGAAAGAAGCAATAATTGTGTGTTATAGTTACCTATGGAACCTATAATAAAGTGTAAAAATGTTTAAAAAATATATATATACAGCGGAGGAAATAAGTATTTGATCCCCCACTGACTTTAAAAGTTTTAATACTAAAAAATAAATGAAACGTCTCATAATTTTATGCCAGCTTTATTTTAACAGTGCCACATAGAATATCAAAAGAAAAACAGAGAAAATTACATGAAATGAGAAATAAAAAATAATTTTCATTTCTTTGAGGGAAATAAGTATTTGATCCCTTAGGAAAACATCATTTAATACTTGGTGGCAAAACCCTTGTTGGCAAGCACAGCAGTCAGACGTTTCTTATAGTTTTTTTATAAGGTTTGCACACACTTCAGGCCCACTCCTCTCTGCAAATCATCTCCATATCCATAAGGTTTTTAGGCATGCATTTGGAAACGCGAAGCTTCAGCTCTCTCCGTAGATTTTCGATGGGATTGAGGTCAGGAGACTGGCTAGGCCATTCCATGACCTTGATATGCTTCTTATGGAGCCACTCCTTTGTTTCCTTGGCTGTATGTTTTGGGTCGTTGTCATGCTGAAAGACCCATCCACGAGCCATTTTCAGTGCCCTGGCGGAGGCAAGGAGGTTGTCACCTAGGATTTTGCGATACATGGCCCCGTTCATCTTCCCGTCAATGAGGTGAAGTTGGCCTGTGCCCTTAAAAGAAAAGCACCCCCAAAACATAATACTTCCACCACCATGCTTGATGGTGGGGATGGTATTCTTAGGGTCATATTCTGTATTTTTCTTCCTCCAAACACGTCGAGTTGAATTGAGGCCAAAGAGCTCAATTTTGGTCTCATCTGACCACAGCACCTTCTCCCAGTCTCTCTTGGAGTCATAATATGTTCATTGGCAAACTTGAGGCGGGCCTGGATGTGAGCCTTCTTGAGCAGAGGAACCTTACATGCACTGAAGGATTTTAAACCATTACGTCTCAGTCTATTACCAATGGTTTTTTTGGAGACTGTGGTCCCAGCTGCCTTGAGATCATTACTCAGCTCCTCCCGTGTAGTTCTTGGTTGATTTTTAGCCTTTCTCATGTACAATGAGACTCCACGAGGTGACATCTTGCATGGAGCTCCAGGCCTGGGTCGATTGACAGTAATGTTGTACTTCTTCCACTTCCGAATAATTGCACCAACAGTTGTCACCTTCTCATCCAGCTTCTTACTTATGGCTTTGTAGCCCATTCCAGCCTTGTGTAGGTCAACAATTTTGTCCCTGACATCTTTAGACAGCTCTTTAGTCTTGCCCATGGTGGAGATGTTGGAGTGTCACTGAGACTGTTGACAGGTGGCCTTTTATACAGGTGACAATTTGGGACAGGTGTCTCTCATCCAGGTAACAACCTCACTGTGATTAGGGTGTGTCAGTGGTCTGTGGGAGCCAACATTAGTCATGGTTTTACTAGGGGATCAAATACTTATTTCCCTCAAAGAAATGCAAATTATTTTTTATTTCTCATTTCATGTAATTTTCTCCGTTTTTCTTTTGATATTCTATGTGGCACTGTTAAAATAAAGCTGGCATAAAATTATGAGACGTTTCATTTATTTTTTAGTATTAAATGAAAAAATATAAAATGGAGAAAAAAAAGTCAAAATGCCGGTTTTGCCAATTTTTTTTGTTGTTTCTTCTCCCACAAAAAAAGTAATCAAAAAGTCATACATATCCCAAAATGGTATCAATAAAATTACATATCACCCTGCAAAAAATGAGCCCTTACAGAGCTCCATATACATACGGTAGCTACAAAAAAAGGTATAGGGGTCAGATTATGGTAATGAAAGGAAAAAAAAAAATTTTTTCAAGGTTTTATTTTTTTTTCCAATTTTCCAATTTCACCTTATTTGTATTTTTTATTCCAGCTCCCCACTATATGGTGTGCAATATTTAATGGTGGAATTAGAAATTTAAACCACAAAAAACAAGCCCTCATACGGGTATGCTAATGGAAAAATAAAAAAGCTATGGCCCCAGAAAGGCAGGGAGTGAAAATCAGAAACGCAAAAACGAAAAAATCTTTGTGGCTGAAAGGGAGCAGCCCAGATCAGATGCCAAGGGGTAGCAGAAGAGTAAAACAAGTATCAGACAAGAGTCTGATACATTAGAGTAAATTATAGACAACACAGCAGACAAGGAGTTAAACAAAAAACAACAGCAGCTGCTATTGTGCTTCTCCTTGCAGGTGTTTCACTACTCACCCAGCCGTCCTGCTTCTCACCCAGTGGTCCTGATACCTCACCCTTTTTTCCCTGCTGGTGGTGGTCCCGGCTGCCAGCATCTTCAGTGTGTGCTGCAGGCTGTGGCCTGCATTTCTATGGGAAGGTCTCCAGGTATGTCTCTTTATACAGGCTCGGACTGGCCCACAGGGGTACAGGGGAATCCCCCGGTGGGCCCCTAGTCTCCCACCCCCTGCACAAGTGGCACATAACACAGTGGACTTACTGCACTACATACATATATTCCATGTACAGCACCTCCACTAGCCGATGTTCATATAAAAAACGTGTTAGATTATTAAGGTTCCAGTCCATGACTGTCTCCTCCCCCTACCCTATGAAGGGGAAAATAAGCTATGTCAGGGGTTCATAAATCAATGCATGATCCATATTTGAGTTGCTGCCCCAAGAGTTTTCAGACTCTGTCAAGGTGACATTTATGATTTCTCATTTGTCTGGAGAAGCATAAGGCTATGCAAACCCTTTACGGGAATGATCCAATCACAAATAATCTGGACACATTCTGGAAAGTTTTTGATTAACCCTGGAAAGCTTCCTCTGCCACATCCTCCCTGTTATGACTATGCCAAGGAACTCTCACAGTAGGCCAATATGCCATCCAGTTTTGAACCCTGGCCTTGGAACTGGATTGGAATAATGAAGCACTGGTGGTGGCATTTTGGGAGGGATTGGTTGATCAGAAGAGGATCTTTGGGATCGTGTACAGTCACAATTAAGCTTCTGTTCTAGTGTAAGAGACAGTGAAAATAAAGACTAAAAATAATAAAAATTACGTAGTATAGGGAAATTATTCAGCCAGGGAGTGAGAAGAGTGGAGTTGAGGCTAGGTGTATTGTGAAGGTAGACCAGCAGAAATACTGAATTTTCCCCTCATAGTGTGATGTCATTTGTATATGTATTCAATGCTATTTAGCCTTACAAAAATATCTTAGCTTTGCAAAATGCTTATGCAGCTGTGTCCAGTACATCCTGATACAGATTCCACTCCCCCCACCTGTCCGGGATGCTGCGGTGGAGTAACCAAGACAAGAAGAACAAAAGAATATGTGTTTAATGCTTATCAGCTTGCTGGGGAAACTCTGTGAACGAGGCCCCCACCTTTTCAAATGTGTGTATATGCTTTTGTAATAAACGGAGCAGCCCAGATTACTTCGGTGCCTCGAGCGTGCAGGGAAAGCTCCAAACTGACATTTGTGTCCGTCTTGAGATTTTTTTCCCAGGTGCACACACGCTCCTTAATTTGGCCAACCGACCTGACTTCTTGAGGACAGATTATGTCTTCCTTAATAGTTGGAGCCCAAAGTCGTGGGGCCCTCAAAAGGAGCACCTGTACCCCAATATCCGAAGGTGGTCGACATCTCCGAACCCCCATCTCTCGAAATCGAGGCTTGATCAACCTCCACGATCACGGTAAGTTTCATATACATTGTATGTGATAATTTGCCTGTGATTCGAGAGATGTGGGGCAGAGGAGACTAGACTTACAGGTGTTGTGGATGAGTCCAAAGTGACCGGACTGACTGGTGGTCTCCGCTGAGGGCTCGAACCTAGATAACGCACATAGAAGGTCACAGAGGACTCAGGTCGGTTGCATAGGGACCCAGACTGACAGTTCTGTGATAACCTCAATAGGGACTAGCCCGAGAGTTATCAGACATAGCTACGTGATAGGGACAGTGTAGTGAGTGACAGAGTGGTCACGGTAGGACACGCTGAGCGGTGCTTATCACGCCCATTGAGCGAATCTCCCCAGGATCGAAGACGGTGAGGCTGTAATTTACGAGTATATAACGAGTATATAACGAGTATATAACGAGTATATAACGAGTATCTGTATGGCCGGGAACCTTTAGTTTAAAGCTTCCCTCCCTTCCTGGTGATGAGAGATAAGAGGCTTGGATCGATAGAGGCCATATCGATAAGGTGTCATGTTTTTGTTTAAAAAGAAGCCCAACCTTCCCGTTGGAGCTTCTAGCGCTGTCAGTCTGGTGGAAAAAAGAAGGCAAAAGATATGTAAAGGATGTGAAGAACTTGCTTAAGATAATTGGGATGCCTCCAGGAGGCAGATTACAGCCCAGTGAAGGTGTGATCGATGTAGCAAGAGCCTTCTATAGAACTGCTTCAAATCAGAAAAAGGAAAAAAAAGATGGACTGTGCAAAGTGTATTGAAGGGAAAGAGAAGTTGGTTAGAAGGGTAATAGGCTGGTGCAGGAAAAATGGTTGATGTGGTTTATGTAAGTGACTTATAGAAAGTTGTCATAGGTTGAGAAAAATATTTCCATTGCAAAATGGCGGATTTGGCTCCTAAAGTGAGACAATGGGAGAAAAGAAAAAAAAAGATCTTCTTCAGTTTTTAGTTACAATTTCCTCCTCCTTTGGAATTTATGATTTTGATAATGCTACCATGTCTTCAGCTCATGTTGAAACCCCTTCCTCAGGAATTCACTCCCCCCGTGGAGTGAGGAGTAGACAATAGTGTGAAAGTGACTTAAGATATAGAAATGTTCCTTTTTGTTGCTGTAGATTGGCTGTATATGTGACACAGAAGCGTAAAGATCAATTAATAACTTTCCTTTTTCTCTTCCTAGCAGCTTGTAAATGTCCAAGCGCCGAGACAATAGTTTATGTGCACACTGCGGTGTGCTTGTGTGTTGTTACAATAACGATGTGTTGTAGGAGTGAACAACCGAAGACAATGGTATTATGTGCTAGCAATTGACTCACTTAATGCTTCTTTAAACCCCCCCATACAGGATGGTCTTCTGTGTGTATCTGTATCCAGGAAAGCTGTGTAGCTGAGAGTTGGCTCATTCAGTGGAATGTGAATGAATGCAGCTGTTGTGTTGAATGTGTTTGAAGTTGTGAAGACTGATGAATGCTCAGCAAAGCTGTGTGTGAGTTGTGTGTGGATATGCAGCAGAAAATGAAGGAATGACAATGTGTATGGCGTACGACATTTGTTTTTTTTCTTTATATGCGCATTGGGGATTTTTATTTTTTCCTTGGGATATTTTGTGTTTTTATTGGTACCAAATGTTTTGATCACACTCTACATTTTATTTTTGAAATCAAGGCAATGAAACGTTTCCTATGGGCCCTTCATGTGTTCATGTCTGTACTGTCAGATCTGTTTGTTTCAATGTTTGTATTCTGTTGACTTGTTATATGTTAAATGTGCATCAGAGATCTGTCCTCATGGACAACTGAGACGAGACTGACTGAAAGAGGGAGGATTACACCGTCCGACTGGAAGGGGTGGACTTAGCTGACTCAGAGGGGAGGGAGGAGGACAGGGTGGACGTCACAGATACAAAGACAGCCCTTGAGCCCATCTCCTAGGTACAAGACACCCCCGTAAAAGACGAGTACTCTGTTCATTTAAAAAAAATCCAGAAAAGCTGGGTACTTCTACAAAATGTGCAGAATACACAATATCACACATTTAGTAAACATCAAACATCGTTTGGTATCTCAAGGTTGGTTATGAAAAAAAGAGAAAAAAGAAAAATATATTAATGGTGTTGTGTTTTATTTGGTTTAAAAGGTTTTACATTACAAAGATACCCGGGCATTGCTATTGATTAATGTATTGAAATATGCAGGATTATTTGTCAAAATATTATGAGAGTTTGTTTTGAAGTATCCTTTAATTAGATTAGGTTTAGAGTTTCACAAGTTTATTTTGGTTTGACAGAAGACCTCTTTGGTCTCATTGGTAAGTGTTATTTACATACAGTGTTGGACCGACAAAAGTTCTAAGGACATTTGTTTATTTGATCAATGATGGAGAGGAAACCTCAGCAACGGCTTGTTCTAACATGAACTGAGTTTTTTGAGTTAACTTTTTTGATTGTGTGGAACTGTTCCGGTGCATCTTTCCTGTGTGCAGCTAAAAAGAGCTGGGACTGACAACCTCGGGAAAAGTCCAGGAGCTGCTATGTCAAGTCTACAAGGTGTGGTAAGACACAGTTGTCAATAACCTATCACCCAACAAGAAACGGCTTCGACCACGGGTCTGCCATGCTGCACAAGGCCTTGCTGTTCGTACTACGGCTGTCCAGGGGCGGACCTTAACGGTAATCTGTGTGCCTAAGACTTCCTGACCAACCAGCAGAGTTGATGCAACGATCTGCAGACCAGTGAGGGGAGGAGGTCCTTGTGTCTAAGCTCCTCCCACAGACAAGGTAATGGACTGTCAATCACCCACTGATAAGAGGTTCTAAGATCTACACTGACATCTACACCTGCTACCCCTTCACATACATAGGGAGGGGTCATAGACTGAACTTTATAATAACAAGCATCAAGTGATGGACAATTGACTTTTCACCAGAGACTTTGTTATTATCCAAGAAGATCGCAGAGAAGACGACCTCAGGGGGACACTTCTTGTTAGTCCAACACACAGTTTTTGTTTTTTAGAAATTCAATGGTCCACAAGTAGGTTTCTGTCAAATGATTAGGATAAGCCCAAGTACACAGGGGGGTGCCTGTTGGGTTTCAGCCTTGGTGAAGACTACCTTTTCCCCCATGTCCGTCTAGACACTCTTGACGATTAGAAAATCAAAGATTAGGGGAAAATTCAGTCTTTAGGGGGGACTGTGAAGGTAGACCAGCAGAAATACTGAATTTTCCCCTCATAGTGTGATGTCATTTGTATATATATGTATTCAATGCTATTTAGCCTTACAAAAATATCTTAGCTTTGCAAAATGCTTATGCAGCTGTGTCCAGTACATCCTGATACAGATTCCACTCCCCCCACCTGTCCGGGATGCTGCGGTGGAGTAACCAAGACAAGAAGAACAAAAGAATATGTGTTTAATGCTTATCAGCTTGCTGGGGAAACTCTGTGAACGAGGCCCCCACCATTTCTACTGTGTGTATATGCTTTTGTAATAAACGGAGCAGCCCAGATTACTTCGGTGCCTCGAGCGTGCAGGGAAAGCTCCAAACTGACATTTGTGTCCGTCTTGAGATTTTTTTCCCGGGTGCACACATGCTCCTTAATTTGGCCAACCAACCTGACTTCTTGAGGACAGATTATGTCTTCCTTAACAGTATCTCCTAGCTGCAGTTACTGTCTTATAACACAGCTGCAGCTACTACAGAACCTCAAGAGAAGCTACCTACAAGAAAAATAGTTTTTTTTTTACCAATTTGAACAGAAATACAACTTTTTTCCCTGATATATTGATGTTGGCAGAATAAGCTCAATACAACTGTACAACTCATGTTTTATCATTCAGATACAAGGGATATTTTACTTTTTAAATCTCAATGAAAACACCTGAAATAATAGCCTGAAATCTGGGACAGAGCTTCAGTTGAATTTATTTTATTTCTTTGGTTCAGGGAAAAAACAATATATTTGAACAGCGCATGTTCTACAATCCAGATGGTAGTGTTTTACCACTCAGTGAAGACTAGATATGAGTGATTTTTTTTAAAATTCACTCATATCTATTTAAAAATCTGATTCAGATGCTTCACCAATTTTTTAAAGAAATTTCACTTTGTTCCGAATTAATTTGTCATGAAGCGCATTAAATCAGCTATATCTTGGCCTGCAAAGAGAGAGTGTATGTCAGTATACATCACTGTGCATTGCAGCAACATGCATAACTATTCCTTTTTGGTAGTAAAACAGCTACTGTGCATCACTATGATAGGCAGGTCACATACAGCATATGGATTTGCACACTGGCGTATGTCACTATTAGGTTCAGACCACACTTCCCTTATTTGGTCAGTTACGAGTCTAAAACACAGAACCAATGCAGATATTTCATGACACCTTATCTGAGAGTAGGATTGGCTCCTGATTTTGGCTCATCATACAGTAACTGCTGGAATTAGACTAAATAAAAGTGTGAACTCAGCCTTACGGGTCAATGTTTGCGTCAAGTACAATGTACTCAACTGTGCAGTGGCCCCAGATTCTATTGTAGAGCGGTATCTTTTTATACTGTTTCCGGTTTCAATGTAGATTGCTAGAGATCCAGGTGTGCTACACACTGATTCTACCAAATTGTGAAAGAGCGCTCTCATCTCACTATTGTTGGGGCATCCACATTTATTGATAGATAAGCTATTGTGTTACTCAAAAAATAACCAAGTAGTGTTTACCAATCTATAAAATTTACCTTTTATTCATATAATTATTAAAAGAGGAAAAAAAACCCAATCTTCATATACTGTAAATGAGTAGACAATCAGGATGTTCGGCCACATCCAAACAATTATGTAACCACACAGTATCAAATTGTATCAACACTGGACATCAAATGTTGAGACAAATAACAGCGGATTAAAACACACAAAAACTACTATGGACGGTAGTTGGATCATACAAAGAATGCTGGGGTTAAACAGACCAGAATATTTAGTCTAAATGAGAGTCTGCGAGAGTCTGCGGTTTGTGCAAAAGAAACACAGACCCCCCTCTATTACACAGGCCTGTACCCCCCAGAAAAACAACCAAGCTAAAGATAATCAATGCCGCACAAATATGCCACATGCCTATTCCCGACATGCATGTTTCACTTTACAAACATTAAAGCTCATCAGGGGACAAAAAGCAATGCAGTCAAAGTGCAAGAGCGCACCTATTAATGCAGTAAATACAAACCCGGAGGATGAGGGCAAAAAAAACCCACGCTGGATGACCACAGCATGGAATTAAACAAACAAACAGGAGGTGAAGAGCTGATGACACCTCACACTCACCAATACCAACCAGTGTAGATGAAACCTGGCAGTCAAACTGTGTCCTCAATCTATGGAAGAGAGCACGCCTATTTAAGCTCTGACCTCCTCCAGAGCGAGGCTTGGAACGCAGGAAGTGATTAGAGATCCTAAACACCACTTCCTGCGTGCCAGATCACATCCTGCCGATGATGCGATCATGTGACTCTGTTGCCAGGCAACAGTGACTCTATCCTTGCACAGAGCTCACATAAAACTGCAAAGATAAGCAGTATCAAAATGTAAAAAGATATTTATACAGAAGACCGATGCATGGTTCGATTAATGGCGTGAGTACATAGATTATACTCAATACATTGGCAGTTTAAAAAAAAAAACAAAAAAAAACACATCATACAACCAGGATCCCGGGGACAATAATCATTGCACATAAAAAAGGTTGCATTGAAGCTGTAGATGATCAAAACATCAATTACAATGAAAATAGGGCAGTTATGGGGGGAAAGAAAGGAAATTGTCCCTAATTAACCCTAAGAGTAAACTCCGCCCATGGATACCCCCTGATGGTGGGGGGCCCTGTCCTCGAGCCTAACCTGATACGCCCTATACCACCCTGACCTGCCTGACACCCAACTAAAGAACACAAAAAAAAGGTGCCCTGAATTAAAATCAGGGTAACCTATTGAGTAAGGGCCAAAGGGCACAATGTTACAGTACTAATAAGACATCTGGCATAAATTAATTTATGTGCAGATGGTAAAATTATGTTATCGAAATTAAAAATTAAACAAGTATACAAGTCATAAATTGAGGAGCCAGAAACATCCTCCCATTAAAGGAAGCAACTAAAGTTGGAATATATTGGGATATATTGGAATAGAATATATTGAGAAAACCAAGTGTGAATTACGCCGCCGGATAGGGGAACACCTGGATGACATCGAGCACCGAAGGGAGACTCCTTTGTCTCAACATATACACACTTGTCACCAGGGTAATCCCCTTAGCATTAAAGTAATGGGGATTGATGTTGTTAATTTCCCGACAAGAGGTGGAGATTGGGACTGGCTGCTTTTACAATCGGAGGCATGGTGGATATTCCGTTTTTTCTCCGCGGGGTCTCAATGAGCAGCTGAACTTTAGTTGCTTCCTTTGATGGGAAGATGTTTCTGGCTTCTCAATTTATGACTTGTATACTTGTTTAATTTTTAATTTCAATAACTGGTATCCTGGGTACATTATTTTACCATCTGCACATTAATTAATTTATGCCAGATGTCTTATTAGTACTGTAACATTGTGCCCTTTGGCCCTTACTCAATAGGTTACCCTGATTTTAATTCAGGGCACCTTTTCTTTTTTTTTTTGTGTTCTTTAGTTGGGTATCAGGCAGGTCAGGGTGGTATCAGGTTAGGCTCGAGGACAGGCCCCCCCACCATCAGGGGGTATCCCTGGGCTGAGTTTTTGATGTTTTGATCATCTACAGCTTCAATTCGACCCTTTTTATGTGCAATGATTATTGTCCCCAGGATCCTGGTTGTATGATGTGTTTTTTTGTTTTTGTTTTTGTTTTTTTAACTGCCAATGTATTGAGTATAATCTATGTACTCTCGCCATTAATCGGGCCATGCATCGGTCTTCTGTATAAATAGCTTTTCAAATTTTGATACTGCTTATCTTTGCAGTTTTATGTGAGCTCTGTGCAAGGATAGAGTCATTGTTGCCTGGCAACAGAGTCACATGATCGCATCATCGTCAGGATGTGATCTGGCACGCAGGAAGTGGTGTTTAGAATCTTTAACCCCATCAAGACACAGACAGTTTTCACCTGAAGGACCAAGCTACATTTTTCAAATCTGACATGTTTCACTTTATGTGGTAATAACTCTGGAACGCTTTTACTTATCTAAGCGATTCTGAGATTGTTTTCTTGTGTAATATTTTACTTCATGTTAGTGGTAAATTTGAGTCAATATGTTTCACCTCTCTTTATAAAAAATTCCAAAAATTACAGAAAATTTGGAAAAATTCATAATTTTTGAAATTTGAATGTCTCTGCTTTTAAAGCAGATTGAGATGCCTCATAAAGTAGTTGTTACTGTACATTTCCCAGATGTCTACTTCATGTTGGCATCATTTTGTAAACATCATTTTATTTTTCAGGAAGTTAGAAGGTTTAGAATTTTAGAAGCAATTCTTAAAATTTTTAAGAAATTTTCCAAAACCCACTTTTCAATGACCAGTTCAGATATTAAGTCACTTTGTGGCGCTTACATAATAGAAACCACCCATAAATGACCCAATTTTAGAAACTACACCCATCAAGTTAATAAAAACTGATTTTACAAACTTTGTTAACCCTTTCCTTCCACAAGAATGAAAGGAAAATGGAGGTGAAATTTCAAAAATTTATTTTTTTGCAGATTTTCCATTTTAATTTATTGTCCCTGTAACACAGCAAGGGTTAACAGCCACATAAAACTCAATTTTTATTACCCTGATTCTGCAGTTTACAGAAACACCCCACATGTGGTGGTAAACTGCTGTAGGGGAACATGGCAGGGCGCAGAGGGAAAGGAGCGCCATATGGATTTTGGAGGGCAGATGTCACTGGGATAATTTTAAGTTGCCATGTCACATTTGAAGATCCCCTGATGCATCCCTAGAGTAGAAGACTACAAGATGAGGTGACAGTTTTATTGGTACTATTTTGTGGTACATATGATTTTTGATTACCCAGCATTATGCTTTTTGTGAGGCAAGGTAACAAAAAATGGCTGTTGTGGCACAGTTTTTATTTTTTGTTTTTTACAGAGTTCTCCTGACAGGATAGATCATGTATTGCTGTTATAGAGCAAGTTGATACAGATGTGACAATACCAAATATGTGTATTTTTTCTGTTGTTTCAGTTCTACATAATAAAGCATTTTTTTAAACAAAAATTATGTTTTTGTGTCTTCATTTTCTAAACGCTACATTTCTTTTCTTTTTCTGTCGATCATCTTGTGTAGGGGCTCATTATTTGCGGAATGAGTTGACGTTTTTATAGGTAGCATTTTTGTATACATATGATTTTTTTGATCACTCAATATTACACTTTATGTGGCAAGTGATTTTTATAAAATTTACCTTTGGGGTTAGATCACGTGATATTTTTATAGAGCAGGTTTTTACAGACGTGGTGATACCTAATATGTCTACTTTTTTTAAATGTATTTTAGTTTTACACAAAAAAGCATTTTTTTTTTAAAATCAAGTTTTAGCATCTCCATTTTCCAAAAGCTATATTTTTTTTATTTTTTTAGGATATTATCTTATGTAGGGGCTCAGTTTTTGTGATGAAAGGTGAGCATTTTTTGCACAGTTTTTATTTTTATTTTTTATGGTGTTTACCTTAGGGGGTAAGTCATGGAATATTTTTATAGAGGAAGTCATTACGGATGTGGAGATACCTAATATGCCTACTTTTTTACATTTATTTCAGTTTTACACAATAAAAGCTTTTTTGAAGAAAAAGAAATCATGTTTTAGTGTCTCCATTATCTGAAAGCCATATTTTTTTTATTTTTTAGACAATTGTCTTAGGTAGGGTATCATTTTTTGCGGGAAGAGATGACGGTTTGATTGGTACCATTTTGGGGTGTGTATAACTTTTTGATCGCTTGGAATTACACTTTTTGTGATGAAGGTGACAAAAAATTGCATTTTTGGCACAGTTTTTATTTTTAATGGCGTTCACCTGAGGGCATAGATCATATGATATTTTTATAGAGCAGGTTATTACGGACGTGGTGATACCTAACATGTATACTTTTTTTTACATCTATTTCAGTTTTACACAATAAAAGCATTTTTGAAGAAAAAAAATCATGTTTTAGTGTCTCCATTTTCTGAAAGCCATATTTTTTAATCTTTTGGGAGATTGTCTTAGGTAGGCTGTCATTTTTTGTGGGAAGATATGACGGTTTGATTGGCACTATTTTGGGGTACATACGTCTTTTTGATCGCTTGGAATTACACTTTTTGTGATATAAGGTGACCAAAAAATGGCATTTTTGCTCAGTTTTTTTTTACATTTTTTACGGCGTTCACCTGAGGTGGTAGATCATGGGATATGTTTATAGAGCACTTTGTGACGGACGCGGCAATACCTAATATGTGTGTTTTTTATTCATTTATTTTTTTTAAACATTATTTTATGGTGAGGGGCGTTTTTTTTTTTTTTTACTTGAAACTTTATTTTTTTTATTATTAAAAAAACACTTTTTTTTCACTTTTATTTACTTTTTACATTTGTCCCACTATGAGACTTTACATTTTCAGGGTTTGATCCCTGTTTCAATTCAGTACAATACACTTTGCAATTTACTGAATTGAACTGTCAGCGTCTCACTGTGTGAGACGCTGACAGGTTGCCTAGGAGACCCAGCCCTCAGGCTGGATCCTCTAGGCTTCCATACATGGCAACTCAGATGCCTGTGTGAGGCGTAGGAGTTGCCATGGCAACCCTCGGCCCCCCTGCCAGCACAGCGCTGACCGCGGCGTGTGAAGGGTTAATCCGCCGGCATCACCGCGCACAGCGATGAGCGCGGCCGGCACCGGAAGTCCGACCTGCGTTCCACCGTGGAACGCACGCGTATACGC
>ONZH01015931.1:0-43259 GCA_900303285.1 Rhinella marina
ATAACAGGGTTCAGGAATAAAAGAGCACCATGGGCTTTTGAGGCACTACATCACTTGTGCTGACAACTGTAGCAGCCCTAGGGTGAAATATTAAATGGAATCCTCAAGAAATGGCTCTGTTCTGGAAACTCCGAGCCTCAATGTATTTAATAAGGGGTGGAGTGATCATTTTGATGCCACAGGTATTTTGCAGAAGTTAATGTGCAACAGACCATGCAAAATGAAAATTGCTAGTTTTATATGCTGTTTTTTTGCACTGAAATATGGTATCTGAGGGCACAAGATTTTATACCCAGATTCACTTATTGAATTGATAGGTGGTTTTTAGTGATGAGCGAATCGAAGCGGCAATATTCGTGATTCGCACGAATATTGCCCGCTTCGGCTCGGCTCGGCATCCCGGCAGCGTGGACTCGTGATTATTCGTGCGTCACTGTAAGTTTGAAATGCCCGTTTTTTTCAGCCAATCAGCATCAAAGGGAAGCCTGTGGGAATGCCTGCTGTGATGTAACAGCCCCTATACCTCCCCAGCAGTGATTGGCTGGCAGTGACATGTGACCTAAATTTACATAAGGTAGGGATCTGCACAGTGTCGGACTGGCCCATCAGAAGACCGGAGGATGATGTGATGGGGGCACGAGACGCCGACCTGAGGTCTGATGGGGGCACGAGACGCCGACCTGAGGTCTGATGGGGGCACGAGACGCCGACCTGAGGTCTGGTGGGGGCACGAGACGCCGACCTGAGGTTTCATGGGGGCACGACACGCCGACCAGAGGTTTGATGGGGCACGAGACGCCGACCTGAGGTCTGATGGGGGCACGAAACACCGACCTGAGGTCTGATGGGGCACGAGACGTCGACCTGAGGTCTGAGGGGCACGAGACGCCGACCTGAGGTCTGATGGGGGCACGAGACGCCGACCTGAGGTCTGATGGGGGCACGAGACGCTGACCTGAGGTCTGATGGGGGCACGAGATGCCGACCTGAGGTCTGATGGGGGCACGAGACGCCGACCTGAGGTCTGATGGGGGCACGAGACGCCGACCTGAGGTCTGATGGAACCACGAGACGCCGACCTGAGGTCTGATGGAACCACGAGACGCCGACCTGAGGTCTGATGGGGGCACGAGACGCTGACCTGAGGTCTGATGGGGGCACGAGATGCCGACCTGAGGTCTGATGGGGGCACGAGACGCCGACCTGAGGTCTGATGGGGGCACCTGACGCCGACCTGAGGTCTGATGGGGGCACCTGACGCTGACCTGAGGTCTGATGGGGGCACGAGACGCCGATCCCTGTACTGTGACATCACTGTGTTTATTATCCCTGTACGGTGACATCGCTGTGTTTATTATCTCTGTACTGTGACATCACTGTGTTTATTATCTCTGTACTGTGACATCACAGTGCTTATTATCCCTGTACAGTGACATCACTGTGTTTATTATCCCCCACGCCATTTTAAAAAAAAATATTTAATTATTTGTGTAAAAAAAAGGCGTGGGGTCTCCCCCTTTTTTCTTTCGCCAGCCAGATACAACCAGCATCTTGTGCACCCATCAGACCTCAGGTCAGCATCTTGTGCCCCCCTCAGACCAGCGTCTTGTGGCCCCCCTCAGACCTCAGATCAGCCCACCCAGCCACTTTAAAAAAAGCATACTTGCCTGTTCTGGCCGCCGCTGTCCTCAGGCTCCCCGCTCCACTGTGTTCCCTGCCGGCGCGCACTGTGACCTGACGCTGCATCAGGTCATAGTGCGCGCCGGCAGGGAACACAGTGGAGCGTGGAACCTGAGGACAGCGGCGGCCAGAACAGGTAAGTATGTTTTTTTTTAAGTGGCTGGGTGGGCTGATCTGAGGTCTGAGGGGGGCGCGGGGCCCCCCATGAAATCATTGGAGCGGGGGCCTGGAGCAGTAGCTCCAGTTGCTCCAATTATAATCCGGCCCTGGCAGCGCGGCAGATATTAAAACATGGCAACCACATTAAAGTGATGCTCGCGCCATGTTCTATGTATCGGACGGCAAGAAAACTCGGTATCGAGCTTCGGTACCGCACTAGGTACCGAAACCGTACCGAGTTTTCGATATATCGTGCAACACTACTTTCAACTACCTCACCCCCCGACACCTGTGTCTCGCCATTGTCCACCACCTCCTCAGACAACACTGGTAAATCCCCACTGTCAGCACACTGAGACTGCAAAAAGTCTTGCGAATTGGGGCAGAGAATGTTCTGGGGTAGCACATCAGAGAAGGGGTGACTATGGGGTTCCAGGGAGTACGTGACCACATGCAATCTCCATCCAAAAAGTCATACTGAGGCTCACCACCATGCTTTACACTGCAATCTTATTGAAAGACAGACAATCAGGGGTTCACCGCCAGGTTGTCAGGCAGCATTTTAAAGTGGGTCACCATTATCGTGTCCCTGAAAATTGCCTTGGGGTCATCACCAGACTATTGGCCAGATTTAGAAAAAATGGTGCAATTAGGGATCCTCAGAGGCATCCCTACATGCTGCCCCTGGTTTTTCCTATCCATTTCCAAGGTGTTTCCATCTTTTTCTGAGGTTTTCACATGTTGGGGCAAACTTGACTGTGCAGAACCTTTGGCCCCTGCAAAAATATTCGGGTCTCCCATAGACTTTAATGGGATTCGTGATTCGGCTCAAACCCACGAATCCCGCGGAAAATTCGGGCCGAATTCCAAATCCCCGATTCTTTTAGGATTCGCTCATCTCTAGTGGTTTTTAAAGGGTAAAGAAATGTCATCAATGTGGTCGTAAGCTGCTATGTGGACATATAGCAGGGATCAGAAGGGAAGAAGCGCCATATGGCTTTTGGAACATGGTTTTTGCTGTAATGGTTTTCAGCTCATACATCACGTTTTTTGGAAACTACACTCTTTTAGCTATTTCTTGAGTTTTCTGAATGAAACCACAGGTGTTTCGCAGAAAGTAATGAGCAGGGGACAGTGCAAAATAAAAATTGCATGTTTTTCACAGATATGGCATTTCAATGCCCAATATGCTGTGCCCAGCTGGTGCAATCTAAGACACACCACACCCTTTAAAGGAAATCTAGGAAATGGTGCCCAGGAACGCCCCAATCCAGTGCCCAGGACCGCCCTCCATCAGAGCCCATGCACACCTCTCCTAGGCTGAGACTCCACATTCCCATCAGCACCCTTGCTGCCCCTCCACCCGCTAAGTCACTGACACGAGGTAACACCGCCCATACTTGCCTTTAGCTTTGCAGAGAAATATCGCATGGAATGAGCCATTGGGCCAATGAAGTGAGAAGGAGCCCCTCCCTCTGCAAATCCCTAAAATGCAGCATTCAGCATTACTCGTGGCATCTATGGGATCACAGTTTTCACCAATATCAGTGACTGAGTGTGCCCAACTCACTTTCCGATTTGACATAAATGCATGGTGTGTTTTGGGAAGGGTTTAATTATCAAATTCTGGTAAGAAGGTGCATACAACTAAAAATATTAAGTACACAATTACTGTAGACTGTGCTTGGCAAGTCCATCCATCCCCCTTGAAGAACTGTTTAAAGGATCACTGAGTTTGAGACATTTGAAGTCAAACAAGAAAATACTGTAGTTCTAAAAGAAAGAGGTACGTTTCTCTGCCAGGTAATGAAATATGGGAGGAAGTGAAAAGTTCATGAGAGGATAAGAAGAGTTTACGTATACTATTTTTGTTTTTAACTCCCTGCCTTCCCAGAGCCATAACATTTTTATTTTTCTGTTCACATAACCATATGAGGGCTTATTTTTTGCAGGACAAGTTGTAATTTTTAATGACACCATTAACTATTGCATACACATTCGACCACAGGGGTGTGTATGTGGGGGAGAAAATCTTGATCCTGACAATGCGATACTTCCAACTCATATAGATAAAAAACATTTAATATTGTTCTTTTCCTTTGATTCTCAAGCATACAAATCAACGTTCTTCATAATGAATCAAATCTAGTGAGTCATTTTTTTTTTCTAATTTAGGATAGCACCATTTTCTAACCATTAGTAAAAATGTATTTAAAAAATAAAAAACAAATCCCATACATCTTTTTTCAAATAGGTTCTCTAGAATTCAAAATGAAGAGTATTTTTTCATTAGGTAAAAGTTTTGGTGGTAGCGTGCTTCTGGTACTGATTTGTCTTTTTTTCTTTTTCATTTTTAAACTGCTTATACATTCATTTTCTGACATATTTTCTTGCTTAATGAATAGTTGAAGTGCAAGTGTAAGGGGTTTTGGAAATGTGCAAGCATGGACTTAAGATTAGTTGAAAAATGTGTCCGTTTTCCACTTATGACATGCAACTAGGAGGCTTTTAAATAATTTCTTTTATTGACATTTTAATTGCTGAATTATTAGTATGCCTTTCTGAAAAATAGCACTGTTCTATTGAATATTTGGACTAAGAGCCCAATTAACAGATGCAATTGTTAACCCTTGTTTATACACTTTAAGATATTTTGAAAATTAAGAAAAGGGAACAAAGACAGATAAGAACTATTTTATACAATATTGTGCATACAGGTTTATTCAATAGCAAATGAAGCAAACAATTTTTCAGGGCATTAAAGTAAATGACAGAATTTATTTTTATCAAATGAGCGATTGTTCTGTATACAGTGCCTTGAAAAAAGTATTCATACATTTTTTAACATTACACCCACAGAATTTATTTTATAAGATTTTTATGTGACCAACACAATAGCAAGTATTTGTGAAGTGAAAATAAAATGATACATGGTTTTCAAAATGTTTAATAAATGCTTATTTGGAAATCTGCAATTACAGCTGCAAGTCTTTTGAGGAATGTCTCTATCAGATTTGCATATCTAGAGGCTGAAATTTTTGCAAAATGGCTCAAGCTCAGTCCGACTGGAGAGTGTCTGTGAACAGCAGTTTTCAAATCTTGCCACAGGTTCCTAAAGAGATTTAGGTCTGGACTTTGACTGGAACATTCTTTGACTGGACTGGAACACATGAATATGCTTTGAACTTTGAACCATTCCATTGTAGCTTTGGCTATATGTTTAGGGTTGTTGTCCTGCTGGAAGGTGGGCCTCCAACACATTCTCAAGTCTTTTGCAGCCTCTATCAGGTTTTCCTCCAGGATTGCCCTGCATTTAGCTCCATCCATCTTCCCATCAACTCTGACCATCTTTCCATCAACTCTGATCAGCTTCTCTGACCCTGCTGAAGAGAATCTTGAAGAGAGCATCCTTAAAGCATGATGCTTCCACCACCATGTTTCAAGGTGAGGATGGTGTGTTCAGGGTGATGTGCAGTGTTTTCTGCCACACATAACATTTTGTATTTAGGCCAAAAAGTTCAACTTGAACCAGAGCACCTTCTTCTACATGTTTGCTGTGTCCCCTATATGGCTTGTGGCAAACTACAAATGGGAATCTTTATGGTTTGCCAGGTGTTTTCTTTAACTTAGATTGTGAGCCACATTGGGGACAGCCTGATTGTCACGCTCTGGTGTGGAGGGAATAGCCACACCGAGCGTACGAGGGAAGGGAACAGACCAAAACCAGGGAAACGGTCACCTCCTGCAGGGAACCCTGAAACTAGGCCCTGACTGACTACCAGTATGAACAAATCTTAGTGGTAGGAGAGTTCATACACAGGAACCTAATAATAAAAATTCACCCTAAGGAACCCTGCAGCTAGTGACACAAGAAAAAGTAAACCCATTCCTCCAAGAGTAAGGACGAACAGGAGACTCCAGAAGGAAAACCACAAAAGGGAAAAAGTCACTTATCTTAAAGCAGATATCGCAGCAACCGGATCTCAGCCGAGATCCACACCACACACTACTAAGTAGGCAGAAAGTATAAACCACAAGGAATACTGGGAGAGGAAGGGGTCAATAGGAGAAAGATAATTACCACAGCCGCAACAGCTGAGGGGAAGGGGTGTGGTAAACAGCAACCAAACTAGAGATGAGCGAATCATTAAAAAAATGATTCGCCGAACATTCGCCGAACTTTTCCTAAAATTCGTATATTCGACGAATAGATTTGTTGTATTTGCGTACAAAATATACGTTATTATGTGCTATTAGCGAACATTCGCTCACTAATAACGAACGTTCATTTACAAAATGTACGCAACTTCTTAGAAGACGTACGCATGAGCGTACAAATAGCTTACGAATCTCAGCGTACTATTGTCTAAGCGATTACGTAATACGCAGGCACGTACGAGGAGAGGCCGCGGCGTGCATTCCTCAGAGGCAGAGCGAATATTCGAGACATATATATGGTAAAGTGCAAATACATTATTATAGGTATAATATAAAAATTTTAAATATCACCAACCTAGTATGCTAACGGACACGTTTAAGTCTCTTTTCTTCTGACGCTTGTCATAGAACTGGAGCAGAGTCCCAAACTCAGTCGCAATTTGTAATCCACATAGGTAAAATTGTAATCCAAATGGGTAAAAAAAAGCAGCAAAGATTCCTTAAAAAACCCTCTTTCAAGGGGCTCCCCAAATAACCTGAAAAGGGGGAAAAAGGGATGAGGCGCACGAATGCGCAACTTAATTTCCTGAGTTGCCTCGTCATCCTCCCGCACTGGAGAAAGGGGCGGAACTACCAGGGAGGAGTCTGCATTGCTGAATTGAATTCGTACGCAACAGTGTATAGAGTAACTACCAGGGAAAAGTCTGCATCGCTGAATTGAATTCGTATGCAAAAGCGTATAGAGTAACTAAATTATACGTAGAATGGCGTATAATTTATAGGACACACTAAGTAGTGAATGAGTACAAAAGCGAAGCGAATCACCTAATATTCGGATTCGCTTCGCAGCTGAAAAATCCCAAGATTCGATATGAATCTACGAAGCGGCGAATAGATTTGCTCATCTCTAAACCAAACCAAGGGAAAAGCATGTCAAATTATATCACTTTTGAAAGCCGCGCAGAATGTCTGATACCAGACGCAAGCCCACTCGTGACATTACCCCCCCTTTTACGGGTGACCTCTGGGCACCCAGGACCAACTTTTCAGGATGACACCTGTGAAAGGCTTTCACCAAACGACTGGCATTCACGTCAGATGCCGCTACCCATGACCTCTCCTCAGGACCATAACCCTTCCAATGAACAAGATATTGAAGAGTCCCACGGAGAACTCGAGAATCAATGATCTTGACAATCTGGAATTCCAAATTACCATCCACCAAGACAGGTGCGGGTGGCAAGGGAGATGGCTCCAGAGGTTCAACATATCTCTTCAACAAAGATCTGTGAAATACATTATGGATTTTCAGGGCCTGAGGAAGTTCAAGACTAAATGCTGCAGGATTAATAATGGCCATGATCTTATATGGGCCAATAAATCTTGGACCCAACTTCCAAGAAGGAACTTTCAACTTAATGTTCCTAGTAGACAGCCACATAGAATCACCCACACTTAGGTCCGGACAATTCATACGTCTCCTGTCAGCCACACGTTTGTACTTGTTACCCATATTTATCAAGTTATTTTGATTTATTTTTTCGCCATATAGAAGACAATGATGACGAAAAATGTTCTTCCTCAGGAATACCAGAAGTATCAGAACCAGAAAATGTGCCAAACTGCGGGTGAAAGCCATATGCACCAAAAAATGGTGACTTACCAGTGGAGTCCTGTCTGTGATTATTTATGGCAAACTCAGCCAGAAACAAAAACGAGGACCACTCCTCTTGGTTCTCAGAGACAAAACATCTCAAGTAAGTCTCCAGACTCTGATTGGTACGCTCAGTCTGTCCATTCGCCTGGGGATGAAAGGACGAGAAAAAAGACAGTTGTACCCCGAGCCGAGTACAGAACGCCTTCCAGAATATGGACACAAACTGAGTCCCACGATCAGAGACCACGTCAGTGGGAATGCCATGAAGTTTCACAATGTTGTCAACAAACAGTTGTGCAAGAGTTTTAGCATTTGGGAGTCCGGGTAATGCAATAAAGTGCGGCATTTTACTAAAACAATCTACAACCACCAGAATAACTGTTTTACCAGATGACTCAGGCAGATCAGTGATGAAGTCCATGGATAGGTGAGTCCATGGTCTGGACGGGATGGGTAATGGAAGTAGAGGTCCAGAAGGTAGAGTATTTGTCACCTTAGCGCGTGCACAGACACTACAGGCTGACACATAGTCCTCAACACACTTACGCAGCCCTGGCCACTAGAATCTATGAGAGATGTGGTCGACAGTGGATTTACTCCCAGGGTGTCCTGCAAGCACCGAAGAATGATGCTCCTCAAACACTTTATGACGCAAATCAGAAGGAACAAACAACTTCCCAGGAGGGCAAGACTCCGGCGCATCTCCCTGGGCCTCAAACACTTTAGCCTCAAGATCAGGGTAAAGAGCGGATATCACCACTCCTTCAGACAGTATAGGGCTCGGATCTTCAAAATCACCACCTCCGGGAAAACTACGTGACAAGGCATCCGCCTTCACATTCTTAACCCCAGGATGATATGTGACAATGAAATTGAATCTGGTGAAGAACAAAGACCATCTGGCTTGCCTCGGATTAAGTCGTTTAGCCGACTCCAGGTAAGCCAGATTTTTGTGATCAGTGAATACCGTGATTGGGTGAATCGCCCCTTCCAACCAATGACGCCATTCCTCAAAAGCCAACTTAATGGCCAGTAACTCTTTGTTACCCACATCATAATTTCTCTCCACCGCAGAGAGTTTTTTCAAAAAAAAAAGAACATGGGCGACATTTAACAGGTGACGGGCCCTGTGATAAAACAGCTTTTACCCCCACATCGGATGCATCAACCTCCACAATGAAAGGTTGTGACACATCTGGCTGCACCAATATAGGGGCAGAAGAAAAGCACTCCTTCACAGCGGAGAAGGCTTGCAACGCTGCATCAGATCACACTGAGACATCCGTCCCTTTCTTAGTCATGTCAGTTAAGGGTTTAACTATTGTCGAATAGTTCTTAATAAATTTTCGGTAATAGTTGGTGAACCCCAAATATCGCATAAGAGCCTTCAGATTTTCAGGTCGGTCCCAGTTCAGAACAGCACAGACTTTCTCTGGATCCATACGAAAACCTGAGGAAGAAAGCAAGTATCCTAAGAATTGCACCTCATGTACAGCAAAAACACATTTCTCTAATTTTGCATACAACTTGCTATCTCTTAAGATTTGCAACACCTGCCTCATGTGATCCTGATGTGGCACAATATCTGGAGAATAGATTAGTATGTCATCCAAATACAGGACTACAAACCTCCCCACAAGATGATGAAAAATGTCATTAACAAAATGCTGGAAGACAGCAGGAGCATTGGTCAATCCAAAAGGCATGACCAGGTTCTCAAAGTGGCCCTCAGGAGTGTTAAAGGCCGTCTTCCATTCATCCCCTTCTTTGATCATGACCAGATTATATGCCCCCCTTAAGTCCATCTTGGAGAACACCTTGACAGCCACAATCTGGTTAAACAAGTCAGGAATCAAAGGAAAGGGGTACGGATCACGGACAGTAATCCTATTGAGTTCATGGAAATCCAGACATGGCCTAAGGGTTCCGTCCTTTTTCTTAACAAAAAAGAACCCTGCTGCCACAGGAGATTTGGAAGGCCTAATATGTCCTTTAGCCAAACATACAGTTATGTTATACAGCCTAGATTTGGGCAATTTTGCTCCAGGGATAAGATTGATAGGGCAATCGTATTCCTGGTGAGGGGGTAAATCCTGACATCCACCTTCAGAAAATACATCAGAGAAATCCGATATAAAAGAAGGAAGAGTCTTAGTGGTTAAAGCAGAAAAAGATTTATTAAGGCAATTGTCAACACAATAATCTCCCCAATCCACAATTTGTCTAGTATGCCAGTCAATGGACGGATTATGTTTGCTTAACCACGGTAAACCCAGAACCACAGGAGCAGGAAGACCTTCCAACACAAAACATGAAATAAGCTCCTGATTAAATTCACCCACTCTTAATTTGATATCATGCACCATCTGAGACAAACACTTCTGAGATAGAGGTGCAGAATCAATGGCAAACACAGAAATCCTCCATGCATACGGACAAACTAAGCATCAATCAAGTTCACCCCTGCCCCGCTGTCAATAAACACCTCAATTTTCACAACCTTTGACTCTAGCGCCACCTCGGTAGTCAGGAGAAAACGGGTACTACAGGATGAAGACAAATGCACATTTTCAGTCTCCCTATCCACCCCACCAAGAGTGAGATGAGAATTCAACGCCCCCTTTTCTTTTCTCTCTTTTAGAGATTGAAAGCATGGACATACATTGATAAAGTGTCCGTTCTGACCACAGAAAAGAACACACACCCTTTTTATTACCAAAATGTTTATGGGTGGAAACAGGAGTGGCTCCCCCTAATTGCATAAGTTCATCCCCTGACATCAACCTAGGGGAATATTCACCCAAAGTGTCATAGGAAGACAGTACACTATGTGATAGTACGTCCTGAGAGCGGGGGCCCCTAGATCGCTCTCTCAGGTGCCTATCCATGCGCACAGCAAGAGACATAGCGGCTTCCAAAGACACAGGGGTTTCCTGAAAGGCCAAAGCGTCCTTCAGCATTTCAGATAAACCTTGACAGAATTGGCTATGTAAAGCCGGATCGTTCCATTCAGTATTGGTCGCCACCTCCGAAACTCAGAGCAATAAATCTCAACCAGCCGCTCACCCTGACAAAGGTCACGTATCTGGGTCTCAGCCAGGGAGATTCGATCCGGGTCATCATAGATAATCCCTAAAGCCTTGAAAAATTCATCTATTGACCGGAGAGACTGCGATCCGGTCGGCAGAGAAAAGGCCCATGACTGCACATCCCCTTTAAGCAGCGAGATGACCACACCAACCTTCTGCTCCTCATTACCAGAAGAATGTGGACGCAGTCTGAAATACAATTTGCACGCCTCCCTAAATAGAACAAAATTATCACGTCCCCCAGAAAATCTATCCGAGAGGGGGACCTTAGGCTCCAAACAGGCCTGACACTCAGCACCCCCAGAACCACCAGCCTGTGGTCTCTAAATCTGGTTGCGTATGTCAGCCACCTCCAAACTGAGTCCCTGCAGCCGTTCAGCAAGTGCAGCAATAGCATTCATGTCAGCACAAAAATGACATAAATTTTTGTTTTGGCGGTTTATAATGTCACGCTCTGGTGTGGAGGGAATAGCCACACCGAGCGTACGAGGGATGGGAACAGACCAAAACCAGGGAAACGGTAACTTCTTGCAGGGAACCCTGAAACTAGGCCCTGACTGACTACCAGTATGAACAAATCTTAGTGGTAGGAGAGTTCATACACAGGAACCTAATAATAAATTCACCCTAAAGAACCCTGCAGCTAGTGACACAAGAAAGAGTAAACCCGTTCCTCCAAGAGTAAGGACGAACAGGAGACTCCAGAAGGAAAACCACAAAAGGGAAAAAGTCACTTATCTTAAAGCAGATATCGCAGCAACCGGATCTCAGCCGAGATCCACACCACACACTACTAAGTAGGCAGAAAGTATAAACCGTAAGGAATACTGGGAGAGGAAGGGGTAAATAGGAGAAAGATAATTACCACAGCCGCAACAGCTGAGGTGAAGGGGTGTGGTAAACAGCAACCAAACCAAGGGAAAAGCATGTCAAATGATGTCACTTTTGAAAGCTGCGCAGAACGTCTGATACCAGACGCAAGCCCACTCATGACACTGATGCTAATGTCTGTAAAGCGCTGCAGAATATAATAGTAAGTATAAGTGCGTAGAATAATAAGAAAATGTATCACTATGTAATATGTAGAAGTTGATCCTCCGTGAATATATGGTATAATAAAAGGATTTGCAACTATTCTTTGTTTTTGACCTGATTATGGATCAATTACTGATTCAAAGCACTAACTAAAACACTTGGTTTCACACATAGTTTTTTTCTTGAAAAAAAAAAAAAACCTGTAGTTTTTGTTGAAGTTTTTGAGACCGGAAATAGACATATATGTCCTTCACTTTTGCTTCCTCTTCTTTTTTAATCCACTTCTGTCTTTAGCTCTAAAGATTGCATAAAAACTGCTACAAAAAACTGGCCTTTCCCTTCCACATAAAAAATGGCATACGTGAAACTACCTAGATGGTGCTGCTAATACACTTTTGGGGTTCTGTTTTTCTTTTTGAAGCACACAAAATACCTGCCTTATACTGCATTTTTAAGTCAGTTTACTAGCCTTTCTATTAAAAATGATTAAACCAGTTCGTAACAAACTGGTTTCTGTTTATTTCTGTCTCCACATGATTACAAAGTTTCTTTTTACTACACCAATACACAGGGTAGTGCACAGAATTTTTTGTGAGTAATAACGTGATATTAAGCAGCAGGCCTCAATCCATTTCCGGTTGGTTGCAATTTTCTTGGGGGGTTGTTGAATTTAATAAAACCAGTATATAGGTGATTACTACACCAATACACAGGGTAGCTGTCATGGACGTTCCTGTGACAGGCAGCAGGAGGTCTGTCAGATTGGCAACACGTCGTATAATCTGACATGTTTTCCTTTTTTGTTGTTGATATTTACCACACCCTTTTCCCTCAGGTGTTGCTGGTGTGGTAATTCTCCCTCCCCTATTTATTGCTGCTTCTCCCACAGTTCCATGCAGTTTATAGCTTCAGTGGATATTATGGTGAACTGGTTTTGGTTCTCAGCTGAGATCCTGGTGCTTCCATTCCTTCATAGAAGATAAGTGTCCTCTTTCCCTTTTGTTTGTTACATTACTTTCCCCTGTTGTTTGTTATTAGGCCTGAGGGAGACTCCTGTTCGTCCTTACTTTTGGAGGAACAGGTAGACTCATTCCTTTCATTAGTTCCAGGGTCCTATAGGGTCAGTTTGGTTATTAGGTTCCTGTGTATGAACTTGCCTACATTTGAGGCCTGTTCATAGCGGTAGTTAGTCAGGAATTGAGTCAGGGTTTCCTTTAGGAGGTGTACATCTTCCTTCCTTAGTTTCCAGACTTAATCTCCTTTAACTCCTACGCTCGGTGTGGTTCCCCCCCACACACACCTGAGCGTGACAGTAGCACACACAATTATCTGTGAGTGATAAAGTGATATTAGGTGACATTCCTCAATCCGTTTCCTCAATCTGTCAAGGCAATTTTGACTTAAAGTTTGCTATTTTATAGATTTTATAACTACCTCTCCTTTTAAATTATCCACCTACTACTTGTTGTTCTACACATAATTATTGCACATTGCTATTCTCATGGCTAATCCCATCTTATCCTCAAGCTTGTATTCTTGACTACTTCCATGGTGATGACGCTTGACTCCATTCCTGACTATGCAAACTGTCCTTCAGTACCCCACCATGTTTGACTTCTCTGTTTGGTGCCAACATGAATTGGATTGTTGTAACCCTTAGACTCAGGATATATATATACAGTACAGACCAAAAGTTTGGACACACCTTCTCATTCAGAGAGTTTTCTGTATTTTCATGACTATGAAAATTGTAGATTCACACCGAATGCATCAAAACTATGAATTAACACATGTGGAATTATATACTTAACAAAAAAGTGTGAAACAACTGAAAATATGTCTTATATTCTAGGTTCTGCAAAGTAGCCACCTTTTGCTTTGATTACTGCTTTGCACACTCTTGGCATTCTCTTGATGAGCTTCAAGAGGTAGTCACCTGAAATGGTATTCCAACAGTCTTGAAGGAGGTCCCAGAGATGCTTAGCACTTGTTGGCCCTTTTGCCTTCACTCTGCGGTCCAGCTCACCCCAAACTATCTCGATTGGGTTCAGGCCTGGTGACTGTGGAGGCCAGGTCATCTGGCGTAGCACCCAATCACTCTCTTTCTTGGTCAAATAGCCCTTACACAGCCTGGAGGTGTGTTTTGGGTCATTGTCCTGTTAATAAATAAATAATGGTCCAACTAAATGCAAACCGGATGGAATAGCATGCCGCTGCAAGATGCTGTGGTAGCCATGCTGGTTCAGTATGCCTTCAATTTTTAATAAATCCCCAACAGTGTCACCAGCAAAGCACCCCCACACCATCACACCTCCTCCTCGATGCTTTACGGTGGGAACCAGGCATGTAGAGTCCATCCGTTCACCTTTTCTGCGTCGCACAAAGACACGGTGGTTGGAACCAAAGATCTCAAATTTGGACTCATCAGACCAAAGCACAGATTTCCACTGGTCTAATGTCCATTCCTTGTGTTCTTTAGCCCAAACAAGTCTCTTCTGCTTGTTGCCTGTCCTTAGCAGTGGTTTCCTAGCAGCTATTTTAACATGAAGGCCTGCTGCACACAGTCTCCTCTTAACAGTTGTTGTAGAGATGTGTCTGCTGCTTGAACTCTGTGTGGCATTGACCTGGTCTCTAATCTGAGCTGCTGTTAACTTGCGATTTCTGAGGCTGGTGACTCGGATGAACTTATCCTCCGCAGCAGAGGTGACTCTTGGTCTTCCTTTCCTGGGGCGGTCCTCATGTGAGCCAGTTTCTTTGTAGCGCTTGATGGTTTTTGCGACTGCACTTTTGAACACTTTCAAAGTTTTCCCAATTTTTCGGACAACTTACCTTAATTTCTTAAAGTAATGATGGCCACTTGTTTTTCTTTACTTGCTTTTTTCTTGCCATAATACAAATTCTAACAGTCTATTCAGTAGGACTATCAGCTGTATATCCACCTGACTTCTGCCCAACACAACTCATGGCCCCAACCCTATTTATAAGGCAATAAATCCCACTTATTAAACCTGACAGGGCAAACCTGTGAAGTGAAAACCATTTCAGGTGACTACCTCTTGAAGCTCATCAAGAGAATGCCAAGAGTGCGCAAAGCAGTAATCAAAGCAAAAGGTGGCTACTTTGAAGAACCTAGAATATAAGACATATTTTCAGTTGTTTCACACTTTTTTGTTAAGTATATAATTCCACATGTGTTAATTCATAGTTTTGATGCCTTCAGTGTGAATCTAAAATTTTCATAGTCGTGAAAATACAGAAAACTCTTTGAATGAGAAGGTGTGTCCAAACTTTTGGTCTGTACTATATATATATATATATATATATATATATATATATATATATATATATATATATTTTTTTTTTTTTTTTTTTTTTTTTTGGGGGGGGGGGAGTATTGTGCAAGTTCTCCCACTTAAAAAGATGAGAGAGGCCTGTAATTGACATCATAGGTAGACCTCAACTATAAGAGACAAAATGAGAAAACAAATCCAGAAAATCACATTGATTTATTTGCAAATTATGGTGGATATTTGTTATATATCCTATGTTGGCAATGACAGAGGTCAAACGTTTTCTGTAAGTCTTCACAAGGTTGGCACACACTGTCAATTACAGGCCTCTCATCTTTTTAAGTGGGAGAACTTGCACAATTGGTGGCTGACTAACTACTTTTTCAACCCACAGTGTGTATCTCTCTCTCTCTCTCTCTCTCTCTCTATATATATATATATATATATATATATATATATGTGTGTGTATATATATATATATATATATATATATATATAGCATTGATTAGTACATACACTTTATTTGCTTTATTTAAATGTTTAACCCCTTCCCGACCTTCTGCGTGCAGGATGGCGGGTGATGGCCATGGGTGACCTGCTTTTCCTAATAGCAGACACCCGCGGCTAATGTCCATTACCGGCAGTAACACGAACATTATACGAATAACGAACATTTAACCCCTCGAGTGCTGCGGTTAAGCCTGACCACGGCACCCGAAGGCAGCAAACACCGGAAGGAAGCGCATGCTTCCGGTGTTGCTCCGGCTCCCCGTGTGGCAATCGGAGGAGCTGTAGCCTGCCTGCAGCCGCCCCTGTCGTAGTAAATGACAGGAGGCTGCTGCATAGGCTTTCCCATGGAGCCCTTGCCTGTAATAGGGCTCCATAGGAGGGCACTAAAATCATCATAGACTCCAATGCAAGTGCATTGGAGTCTATGATATAAGCAATCAAATGATTGCTAGTTATAGTTCCCCATGAGAACTAAAAAAAAGTGTAAAAAAATAAAGTTTTAAAAAAAATAAAAAATTAAAAAACGTAAAAGCTCAAATCACCCCCCTTTCCCGAAAATAAAAATAAAAGTATTAAAAAAAAAAAATACACATTATGGGTATCGCCATGTGTGAAAAAGCCCATATTATAAAAATATAAAAAATTATTTCGCATACGGAAAACAGCGAAACGGAAAAAAGCGTCAAAATGGCCGTTTCGCCATTCTTTGACGCTTTTTATTAAAAAAATTAAATAAAAACGATCAAAAAGTCACACACACCCCAGAATGGTATCAATAAAAAGTTCAGATCGTCCCGCAAAAAAGGAGCCCCCATACAGTGCCGTACACATAAATACCAAAAAGTTATAGGGGTCAAGAAATGACAAAAGAAAAAAAAAAGTCCAACTTTATATTTATATTTATTTATATCACTATCAAAACGCAAGAAAAACTATACATATTAGGTATCGCCGGATTAGTACTGACTAGTAGAATTAAAGTAACTGGTCAGTTTTAATGAACATCGAACGCCGTAAATAAAAAAAAACCCGTAAAACTGTGGCGGAATTGTGGTTTTTTTGCAATTTCACCCAATTTGGAATTTTTTTCCCGCTTCCTACTACACCATATGCAATATTAAATGGTGGTGTTGGAAAGTGCAACTTGTCCCCCAAAAAACAAGCCCTCATACAGCTATGTGAACAGAAAAATAAAACAGTTATGGCTGTATCAAGGTAGGGAGCGCAAAACAAAAACGCAAAACCGAAAAAACCTCCGGGGTAGAAAGGGTTAAAATGTTACATTGTATAAGGAATCTTCTGCAGCTTGCATACCTAGATGTAGCACTCATGGCAAAAAATTAATATTGTTCTTGAAAAGTATGAATTCTGACAGCCTTCACTGCATTGAGGCTGATAGACATTATCATAGAAAAAGCTCTAAGCAGATGTTATCCCATTAATTAGATCTGGACGTAAGTACATCTGAGAGTTACATTTTTAGGCAAAAAGGAATTGCTCCCAGTGTGTTTGCTCTATATCCACTTTTAGTATAAGCTAATAAACAGTAAAATAAAAAAATCCAAATAGTTTTTATTGTATTTGCAACCGGCATTGAATATTGATTATAGCCACAGATTCTATATGACTCTTTTGGTCAAGTATTATTATTAAAATACCTGATATTTTATAATAAAAGTATCTGTAGTAGTGTATTTATTCTTAGTTTTATTGAAATCAGAGGAATAATGGGGCACAATTATTAATCCTGTTGTCACGCGAGGTCGGCGTCGCGCTCCCTCTGCACGACGTCGCCGGACCTCTCCGCCCCCTAGAGACGAGCAATAGGGAATTGAAGTGCTGGTCTTGTCAGCCAGCACTTCATGAGTTAATTCTCTGTTTGGGTTTAGCCATGTGGTGCTGATCAAACCACATGGCTACTTTACATATTGTTTGGACAGCTTGCTCCGCCTCAGGTCATGTGATGCTGGCCACATCACATGATCCTGGGCGGGCTATTTTAAGATGGCAACTGCCTCACTCAGATGCCTGTGATTAGTCTTCTGAGATCAGTGCTGTGTGTTGGACCTTGCTTTTGGATTATTGGTATATTGGATTTTGGCTTTGGACTTAGACTACGCTTTTGTGATTCCCCTCGGTATTTGACGTGACCTCCTGTTCTTGACTTGGCTTGCTGACGATTCTGCTATTGTGTTTGTTTCTGTCTGTGTTCGTCTTTCCCTGTGTTCCCTTCCCTACCCTGTGCACGTACTCTGCATAGGGACCGTCTCCAAGTTACGGTTTTGTCGCCTAGGGCATCTACTGTAAGTAGGCAGGGAAAGAGGTGGGGTTCAGACAGGGCACACTATCCCTTGTTTCCCTGTCGTGACAGAATCACAGGCCATACCTAATGGAGCCGTTGCGAGTACTCACGGACCAGATGAGTAACATGGCTCAGATGATCCAGGATTTGGCCGGGAGACTCCAACATCAGGAGCAGCTGCGGACTGCACCCGCAGTCATTCCCTCCATGCCAAACCCCAATATTGAACCCCATGTAAAATTGCCCGATCGGTTTTCTGGGGACCGAAGGACTTTCCGTTCCTTTAAGGAAAGTTGTAAATTATATTTCCGTTTACGCTCACACTCCTCGGGTTCTGAGCAGCAGCGGGTAGGAATAATTATTTCCTTGCTGCAAGGTGATCCGCAGGAGTGGGCTTTCTCATTGCCACCTGACTCCCCTTGTCTATTGTCTGTGGAGGCTTTTTTCCGGGCCCTAGGTCTTTTATATGAAGAACCTGACTTGGCCGCTGTAGCTGAAACTCAGCTCAGAGACATTCGGCAGGGTAACCGTCCAGTTGAGGATTACTGTGCTGAGTTCAGAAAATGGTGTGTGTCCTCTAAATGGAATGACCCTGCTTTGAGAAGCCAGTTTAGGGTGGGACTGTCTGACCATCTGAAGGATTTACTAGTTAGTTATCCTACTCCTGACACCTTAGAGGCGACTATGACCTTAGTTATAAAACTTGACCGACGGTTTAGGGAGAGACAAAAGGAACGTTCTGTTGCCCCTCAAGTTGCCGTGTTGTCCGAAGTTCCTCTTCAGAGCCCGTCTCCTATCAAGGTCCAGGAGGAGCCTATGCAGTTGGGAGTTACTATGAGGGATCAGAGACGCCTGAGAGGGGCCTGTTTTTACTGCGGTGAGATGAACCACTGGCTCCAGCAGTGTCCGAGACTTCTGCTCTCAAAAAGGTCTGTTCCTGGAAGTAAGGTACCCCCTGCGGTGGTAAGAAAGAAAATCTTGTTACCTATTTCCATTTCTTATAACCAACTCAAGAGATCCGGTGAAGCATTTGTGGATTCAGGTTCTGCTGCTAATTTTATTGATTATGATTTTGTGCAATCTGTGGGTGTGCCTATAATTCCTTTAAGGAAGGTAATTCAAATTATCGCACTGGATTCCACTCCATGGAATAATGGGAGAGTGGAGTTTTGTACTCCTGAGGTTGTATTAACTGTAGGAATTACCCATACTGAGACTTGCTCCTTCCTTGTATTAAAGGATTTACCTGCCGACCTTGTTTTAGGTCTTCCTTGGTTACAGGACCACAACCCTGTGATCAACTGGTCGGTAGGTGAATTGGAAAAATGGGGAATGAATTGTGACAAATGTTGTATATCAGTATTGCAGTTGGGAGGTACCACTGAGTCTCTTTCCTTGCCCAAGTATATTGGCGATTTTTCGGACGTGTTTTCCATGTCCGAGACTGAGTTCCTCCCTCCTCACCGGCAATATGATTGCGCCATCGACCTTATTGAGGGATCCAAATATCCCAAAGGTCGCATTTATAATCTCTCTACTCCTGAACGTCAGTCCATGAGGGATTATCTCAAAGAGAGTCTGGCCAAGGGTCACATCCGGCCTTCAGTTTCTCCCATGGGGGCAGGTTTTTTCTTTGTTGGTAAAAAGGATGGAGGATTGAGGCCCTGTATCGATTACAGGGAGCTCAATAAAATCACTGTTAAAAACAGATACCCGTTGTCCCTTATTCCTGACTTGCTGAATCAGGTCCAGGGGGCCTGTTGGTTCACCAAGCTGGATTTGAAGGGGGCATACAACCTAATCAGGATTCGTGAGGGGGACGAATGGAAAACTGCGTTTAATACCCCGGAGGGTCATTATGAGTACTTGGTAATGCCTTTTGGGTTAAGTAACGCTCCGGCAACTTTCCAAAACTTTGTCAATGACATTTTTAGACCATTTATTGGGAAATTTGTAATTGTCTATATTGATGACATCCTGATTTTTTCTGCAGACTGGGAGAGTCACGTATCTCACACTAGGCAAGTGCTGGAGGTGTTGCGTGAAAACAAGTTGTTTGTTAAAGGGGAAAAGTGTACCTTTGGTGTTCAGGAAGTGGCCTTTTTGGGATACATTCTCACCCCTTTTTCTTTCAAAATGGACCCAGTTAAAGTACAGGCCATTGTGGATTGGGTGTGACCTTCCTCTTTGAAGGCGCTCCAGCGATTTCTGGGGTTTGCTAATTTTTATCGTAAATTTGTCAAAAATTTTTCTGTGGTAGCCAAACCCATTACGGATTTGACTCACAAGGGGGCTGATCTGGTCAATTGGCCCCCTGCAGCAATTGAGGCCTTTGAAAGGTTAAAGCAGTGTTTTATTAATGCTCCTGTGTTGGTCCAGCCTGATCAAAGTAAGCCTTTTGTAGTTGAGGTGGATGCGTCTGAGGATGGTGTGGGGGCTGTACTGTCCCAGGGGTCTTCCACCTTAACTAATCTTATGCCATGCGCCTTCTTCTCCCGCAAGTTCTCTCCTGCCGAGAGGAATTATGATATTGGGAATAGGGAGTTACTTGCAATCAAGTGGGCATTTGAGGAATGGCGTCATTTTTTAGAAGGGGCATTTCACCGCATTACGGTCCTGACGGATCATAAGAATTTAATGTTTCTAGAATCGGCTAAGAGATTGAATCCTAGACAGGTGAGGTGGGCTTTGTTCTTTACTCGTTTTGATTTTTGTGTTACCTTCAGACCCGGGAGCAAGAACGTTAAGGCCGATGCCTTATCCCGAAGTTTCCAGGCGTATCAGCCTCCTGACGTCCCTCCTGAGCCCATCCTGCCAGCTGATATCATCGTGGCTGCTACCTCATCTGACCTCGCTTCTGAAATCTCGGCAGGACAACATCTTGCTCCCATTGGTACCTCCGATGACAAATTGTTTGTGCCGGCTCATTTGCGGTTGCGACTGCTGGGTGAGTGCCATAATTCTGTTTTGTGTGGACATCCTGGCATCAATGCCACCAAGGAGTTGGTCTCTAGGCAGTATTGGTGGCCGTCAATCTCCAGAGATATTCAGGCTTTTGTAACTGCGTGTAACACTTGTGCCAGGTCCAAGAATTCCAAGACACGACCTATGGGTGAGTTACATCCTTTACCCATACCTAGTAGACCTTGGTCACATCTGTCCATGGACTTTATCACGGACTTGCCGTGCTCTGAGGGTAAAACCGTGATATTTGTGGTGGTTGACAGATTCAGCAAAATGTGTCATTTTATTCCTTTGTGTAAATTACCCTCTGCGAAGGTCTTGGCGTCCGTGTTCATTGATAATATTGTCAAACTACATGGTGTTCCTGAGAATATCGTTTCTGATAGGGGAGTACAGTTTGTGTCTAGGTTCTGGAGGGCGTTCTGTAATAAGATTGGTATCTCTTTGTCCTTTTCATCAGCCTTTCATCCGGAGACCAATGGTCAGACTGAACGTCTTAACCAATCCGTTGAGCAATATCTTAGATGTTATGTTTCTGATAACCAACATTTGTGGGCCAGATTCCTGTGTCTGGCTGAATTTGCAATTAATAATCGTGTTAATTCATCCTCTGGGATGTCGCCGTTTTTCTGCAATATGGGTTTTCATCCACGCTTTAGCTCCTTTTCCCCATCTGCGTCGGTTGTCCCAGAGGTCAATGATTTTTCTAAAGAACTGTGCACAGTTTGGGCACAGGTTCAGTCGAACCTGGAAAAGGCCCAAGGAGTTCAAAAAGCTAAGGCTGATAGAAAACGTTCTAAGGGTGTGAATTTTAAGGTTGGGGATAAGGTATGGTTATCGACTAAAAATTTCAACATGAGGGTACCATCCTATAAGTTTGCACCTCGCTTCATTGGTCCTTACATGATCACCAAGGTGATCAATCCGGTTTCTTTTAGGTTATGTTTACCCGACTCCCTTCGTGTTCATAATGTTTTTCATGTGTCTTTGCTCAAACGTTATGTTGCTCCCGTTGGTCCTGAGGAACAGTCTCCGCCTCCGGTTGAGGTAGCAGGACAAATGGAGCATGAGATTGCCAGAATTGTGGATGTGAGAAGGGTCCGGAATTCCTTCCAGTACCTCGTACATTGGAAGGGGTTCGGTCCTGAGGACAGGTCTTGGGTACCGTTGACCAGGATGCATGCAGACTCGCTCATCCGAAAGTTCCATCTGCAGCATCCTGATAAGCCTGCTCTCGCTGGTAAGGGTTCGGTGGCCCCTCGTGAAGGGGGGGGTACTGTCACGCGAGGTCGGCGTCGCGCTCCCTCTGCACGACGTCGCCGGACCTCTCCACCCCTAGAGACGAGCAATAGGGAATTGAAGTGCTGGTCTTGTCAGCCAGCACTTCATGAGTTAATTCTCTGTTTGGGTTTAGCCATGTGGTGCTGATCACACCACAAGGCTACTTTACATATTGTTTGCACAGCTTGCTCCGCCTCAGGTCATGTGATGCTGGCCACATCACATGATCCTGGGCGGGCTATTTTAAGATGGCAACTGCCTCACTCAGATGCCTGTGATTAGTCTTCTGAGATCAGTGCTGTGTGTTGGACCTTGCTTTTGGATTATTGGTATATTGGATTTTGGCTTTGGACTTAGACTACACTTTTGTGATTCCCCTCGGTATTTGACGTGACCTCCTGTTCTTGACTTGGCTTGCTGACGATTCTGCTATTGTGTTTGTTTCTGTCTGTGTTCGTCTTTCCCTGTGTTCCCTTCCCTACCCTGTGCACGTACTCTGCATAGGGACCGTCTCCAAGTTACGGTTTTGTCGCCTAGGGCATCTACTGTAAGTAGGCAGGGAAAGAGGTGGGGTTCAGACAGGGCACACTATCCCTTGTTTCCCTGTCGTGACACCTGTATAATATTTAGGCCTTGTTCACACGTCAGTTATTTGATCAGGTATTTCCATCAGTTTTTGTGAGCCAAAACCAGGAGTGGAGGCTAAACAGACATTAGGTATAACGAAAAGATCTTCATCTGTTCTGTCTTTTTGACTTGCACCTGGTTTTGGCTCACAATAACTGATGGAAATAACTGATCAAATAACTGATGTGTGAACAAGGCCTTACCCAGTGTAAACTTAGACTAGCTACCATCTAAATTTGCACCAGATTTATCAGTGCATAAGAAAGTATGAAAGGGGATAAGAGTAAAAGATCACCATGCGCATTTTGACACCCAACATGGAAGAGGCTCTGGTGTGAAATAATAAATGGGACCCCTGAAAAGTGTCACTATTTTGGAAACTTTGTCAATTAAGGTATTACGTTGTGGAGTGAGCATTTTGATGCCACAAATATTTTGCAGAAATTAATGAGCAGTGGACATTGCAAAGTGAAAATTGCAAGTATTACACACATATGGCATTTCAGTACCAAATATGTTGTGTCCAGCTAGTGCCATCTGAGACTCACATTAATTTAATTGATAGGTGGGTTCTACTGGATACAGAAATGCCATAAATGTGGATGTAAGCTCCTGCATAGGCACACGGTAGAGCTCAGAAAGTAAAGAGCACCATTTGTCTTTAGGAGCACGGGTTTTGCTGGAACGGTTTTTGGCCACTACATCACATATGAAGAGGCCTTAACCCTTTCTACCCCAGAGGTTTTTTCGGTTTTGCGTTTTCGTTTTGCGCTCCCTGCCTTGATACAGCCATAACTTTTTTGATTATTTCGTTTTTTTCCGTATGGGAAATATTTTTTTTTTATTTTTATAATATGGACGTTTTCGCACACGGCGATACCCATGATGTGTAGTTTTTTACTTGTTTAATACTTTTATTTTTATTTTCGTGAAAAACTTTTAAGCTTTTTTTATTTTATTTTTTTAAAAAACCTTTTTTTTTTTTTAAACTTTTTTATAGTTCCCATAGGGAACTATAAGAAGCAATCATTTGATTGCTTATATCATAGACTCCAATGCACTTACATTGGAATATATGATGATTTTAGTGCTTTCCTATGGAGCTCTATTACAGGCAAGGGCTCCATAGAAAAGCCTATGCAGCAGCCTCCTGTCATTTACTATGACAGGGGCTGCTGAAGGCACGCTCTGGCTCCTCCGATTGCCAAATGGGGGAGCCGGAGCAACACCGGAAGCGTGCGCTTCTGGTGTTTGCCGCCTTCGGGTGCCGCAGTCAGGCTTGGGGCGCTATCTTTAAAGTCCCAGCCAGCGCCGTACTAGTACGGCGCTGGTCGGGAAGGGGTTAAGGTACCCGTAAAGTGAAAACCCCCTATATGTAACCCCACTTTGAAAACTTCACCCCGCAAGTTATTTACCAAGGGATGGAGTGAGCATTTTGACACCACATATCTTTTGCAAAAATTGATGAGCGGAGGATTATGTGAAATGAAAATAGCAAGTTATCCACAGATATGACATTTCACTGCCCAATATGCTGTTTTCCTGCAGAATAAAAGTGATTTTTCTGAACATGGAATAAAGGCACACTGTGCACACAGGTATGTCTGGGATGTGTCTGCAATCTTCTGTGGGGCACTGCTGTTAGTTATAAAGGTGAAAAACAGGTGACAGACTCCCTTTAAAAGATTAATATTTCTCCCCTTTTATATCCAATCTTGTGTTTGGCACAAAAAGTCATCAAACTTTTACACTTAACAAATTGCAATATACCACTACATACCATTCAACTCAGTGCTGTTTCTATGCCATGGTACCCCCACTATCCATTCTCCTTTTTTGTTACCATTCACATGCAATGACATGGCATGCTTGGGATGTACAGTAGTGCCCCATGGCAGCATTAGACTATTGCCCCTATATGCAGTGCTATCAGCATTTGGATTTCAGTTTATGCATAATAGAGGGTTCATGTGTTCATTGTATTTGTATGGAAAGCAAGAAGCAGGCAGATTCAAGTGGCTTACAAATGTAAGTAAAAAAATACCCACGTTATAACCATCTTAAGAAGTGAATGAACTGATTTAGTGAAATAGTAGTACTGGAACAACTGTTCTTAACCTTTAGCATTGTGCCATTCCCCTGTCATTTTTCCTGGAAATATATGATTAAGTATATAGGTGCAAATGTATTCAGTATGTATATGTACTTAATACTTGTGGGGGCTCCTTTTGCATGAATTACTGTATCTGTGTAGCATGACATGGAAGTGATCACCCTGTGGCACTGCTGAGGTGTTATGGAAGCCTAGGTTGCTTTGATAGCACCCTTCAGCTTATCTACATTCTCTTATCTTCCTCTTGACAATACTCTGTAGATTCTCTGTGGGATTTAGGCTAGTTTGTTGGCCAAGCAAGCACAGTGATACTGTGGTTATTAAACCATGTATTGATACCTTTGTCAGGGTGAGCAGATGCCAAGTCCTGCTGGAAAATGAAATCAGCATCTCCATAAAGTTTTTTTTTTTTTTAGCAGAGGGAAGCATGGCATGCTCTAAAAATCTCTGGTAGATGGATAAGCTGACTTTGGACTTTGGATATAACACAAAGAACCAACACCAGCAGATGACATGGCTCTCTAAACCATCACTGACTGTGGAAACTTCATACTGGACCTAAAGCAACTAAGATTATGTGCCTCTGCACTCTTCCTCTAGACTCTGGGACCTTCATTTCCAAATGAAATGCAAAATTTACTTTCATCTGAAAAGAGGACTTTGGAACAGTCCAGTCCTTTTTCTTCTTATTCCAGGAAAGACACTTCTGATGTAATCCCTGGGTCTTGAGTGTCTTGACACAAGGAATGCAAAACTCATAGCATATATTCTGAATACACCTGTGAGTGGTGGTTCTTGAAGCACTATTTCCAGCTGTAATCCACTCCTTATAAATCTCTTCCAATTACTTGAATGACCTTTTCTTGACAATCCTTCGAATGCTGCAGTTATCTCTGTTGTTTGTGCACCTTTTCTACCACCTTTTTTCCTTCCACTCAACTTACAATTAATATGCCTGGATATATAGTATCTAGAGATGAGCGAATATTAAAATGCTCGTGTGCTCGGTACAAACGTTTTCAAAAGTTCGTATATTCGCACCGAATAACAAACCTTATTGAAGTCAATGGGAGATACGAGCATATTTGCAGGGGATCCAAGTTCTTCGCAGGCAAGGTTGCCTAAACACCTGAAAACCTCTGAAAGTGATGGAAACACCACGGAAATGGATAGGGAACACCAGGGGCAGCATGCAAGGAGCCACAGGATCTTGTCCGATAAAGCGTACGCTATTGCTACATATAATTTACTCTATACGCTGTTGCGTATGAATTAAAAACAGTGAAATACCAGGGAAATGGATAGGGAACACCAGGGGCAGCATGCACGGAGCAGGCAGAGACAGTGCAAGGAGCGACAGGATCTTGTCCGATAAAGTGTACGCTATTGCTACGTATAATTTACTCTATATGCTGTAGCGTATGAATTCAAGACTGTGAAACCATTACCACTTGCAAGCTGTAGTGTAGTCTTTAAAAATACTTTTGGGTCACAAATGCAATTCCCTGCCTAATAGAAATGAATATTCTCCTACAGATGTAGCAGCACTAACGATCACAGGAGAATCACGTGAGCGCAGAAAAATATCGTAAATAGAGTACGCAATTTGTACGCTAATGCTACGCATTATATGCTAATGCATACAAATTTGTATGCTAATTCTACGCATTGTAAGCTAATGCGTACAAATTTGTATGCTAATGCTATGCATTGTACGCTAATGCGTACGCATTTGTATGCTAATGCTACGCATTGTACGCTAATGCGTACAAATTCGCCTAATTAGCGTACTTTTACTGCGAGTGTAAGGATTGAAAGAGGAGAAGTCGCAATTCGTTAGCAACGCTATACGAAAACAGTGATCGCTAGCGCTGCTACATCTGTATTTCGTACGCTTTCGCTATCCCTATCACACGCACATTCTTTCCCTCTCCGAAAACCACAAGGTGTGTGATCCGAGCCCCAAGCGTACGCATATATATATAATAGCACGTCACCTGATGCAGGCAGCCAATCACTCCTAGACACGTAGAAAAGGTAGTAGGTCATGGCAGGAGGTCCCCCAGGCTTCCCTGCATGTTTATTGGCTAAGAAATAGGCGCTAAACATGCAGGGAGGAGTTTAAAAAAAAACACAAATTTCACACGCTACTCGGCCAAGTAACGAATACTTACGAGTACGCAAATATCCGTGCGGATAACAAATCTTTTTGAATATATTCTTCTTGTCTCTAATAGTATCACTTTGTGAACAGCATATTTAGCAATGGCCTTTTGTGGCTTACCCTCCTTATGGAGGGTGTCAATGACTGTCTACTGGCGAACTTTCAAGTCAGTAGTCTTCCCCATACCTTTGTAGGTGTTTATTTTGATTAGTTGATTAGAGTGTGACACTTGTCTACAATACAGTCAGTCTACAATATTGAACTTTTTCAGAATACACTAATTTTCTGAGACACAGACTTTTGGGTTTTCATTAGCTGTAAGCTATAATAAACAACATTACAAGACATGTAATAAATCTATGGAATATATGAGTTTTACTTTTTTGAATTGATATACTGAAATAAATGAAATGTTCAATGATATTCTAATTTATTGAAATACACCTGCACTATATCCTACATATTCTGACACAGACAACGTTGATTAAACTATGTCAGAGTAAAGTCATTTTTGCAGTTAGTGTTTGATTAATGAGTTTTATTGATTGTAAGCATAAACCAGTAGTGTGTCAAATATTTTCATTACACCTTATCTCTGAGGTTTCACTCGTGGTTTTTGGCTCACAATCAGTGATGAACATCACTGATTAAACACTGACCTAACACTGTGAAAGCAAGTTAAGTAAGGACATGCCCCCTCTCAAGAGGAATAATAACCCAGTTCTCAATGTATTCATATATTTCTTGGAAGAATATTAGAGGAATGGAACAACACAGATTTCTAAGGTCTAATTAATATATATATATATATATATATATATATATATATATATATATATATATATATATATATCAAATTAAAACGCAGAATTGTTTTATGGGCAAAGCAAACATTTTCTAAATCACTTCCCATATGTCAGGAGACATGACATGTACACTGTAATACAAATTGCACATTATATCCATGATTGCTACTTTCTAAGTTGTAAATAGTGATATTAATGTATAATACATTTCTAAAATTTGTTTCTATAAACTATATTTATTTACAATATGGGATCCATTGATCACCACCAATGTCTGCTATGGGATAAATCTGGCACTGTGTCCATTTACCATAGAAACCATTGCACAAGAATTGCTACACAATAAAGTAACTTAGATTACAAATAAATAACTAAATAACTAAATAAAAATAAAAACATGTATTGAAATATTACATATGCTGCAGATGCTATGCAAAAAACAAGGGAGGTTGTGCCAGTATTTTCCCCACTTTACATTATTTGTATTCAAGGTTTTTGAAATGACATTGCAATCTGATGATGCACCAGCCTATTATATTGTCTAGCAGGACAAATATCCTTGCATTTTCTCTATAGAACTAACACAATTTTTCCATGTCAGAGGTGCATAATATTCAGGCAGACCAAGCAGCAGCCAGTGCATAAGGAATGATGCTATTAATCCTCTTGGGCAATCTCCAGGTCTGATTATTAGGGAAATAAATTTGCATGCTGCATATGAGCTAGGTGAATCACCCAGAGCACAAATTATATTTCCTGACAGCACGTTAGAGAATGGAGCTGCATCACTTTTTTATCTTTCTTTTTTCCCCCCTCTGAAAGCTATAGAATTTCAATTCATTACACAAAATTGGTTAGGATTCAAGATCCTTTTTAAAGTTGATATTGAGTCTGTTATCTGTGTGTAGTCTATGAAGTTCTCCTGTGGATCCACCTAATCACTGCTTATAAAAAAAAGTATCATTAGCTTACTTATCTATTTGCTAGATTTTTACAACACACGTAAATATATTACACAAATTACTAATGTAGCTATATATATATATATATATATATATATATATATACATAATCTTAGAGATGAACTAATCATTACAAATTTAACAATTGGCATGTAAAGCAAATCCAAACAATAAATAAAACAATAATAAAAATGGCCATTATACTATTAATATTGCTGTGGAAAACCGTGAAGGAGGAAGACGATGGAGGATCATATTACACTGGGAGGAAGTTGGAGGGAGGCTTGACCTGATTGGCCCTTATTGACTTTGAACCTGAAAAACAGACTTGGCAGAAAGGTTGGGGGTGTTGTGGCAGTAGGCAAGGACTCCATACTCCAATACATATATTCTGACCTGGAACAAGTGCTGCTGATTAAGGAAAGTCTTGAGAGAGTGAGGAGCTGGTAACACTGTGCTGAAAGGGGATGTGCAAGAATGGGGGGTTGACAAACCATCCACTTGGCCAAAACTGTAAAGGAAAGCTTACTTACCTGCTTCGTGGCACCTTAACCCCTTTAATTTTGCTTCTTGCTGCTGCAGTAGCTTGGTCTAGCAGTTCTGCATTACAAATCCTCTGCAAAAAATATTTTTTTCTGTATATAAAAGGAGAGCTTTTTTTTTCCTTTCTTTCTTTTTTTTTCTTCTAAATCTCTTGTTTCTACATAGGCATACTGTCAGCCTATCACCCAAACAACATTCTGCTGCAAAGGTTGAGTGCACTATATCTGTGTTATTTAATATGTTGCATTATAGAAAAGGTATTTATTGGCAATAATGCTGTCAGAAGAATGGGTGCAAAACGTCTGTTGAGGTGTTTGGTGCTCTACTTTGTCTGGAGACCTTTTAGTATAGTTATGGGAAAAGCTGGCAATACAATACTTGCTACAATATTACTTAGTACAATATTATCACCATTTTATGAATGGCATGTCCCTCTATGTTTCTTAAGTTTATTTGGAACTATTTATCTAATAAAGTCATGATTAATTCATTAATTGTTGGTCTAGTGTGTTATTTGTAGGTTTTCTGCATCAGACCAACTTCCCTCATCTCTAATTGTAATATTCCCCTTCTAGTGGTGGCAGAATTACAATACTATCAAGGATATCATTAATAATATCAAATGAATAAATCACTAAAATGTGGACCTATAAATTGTCACAGTACAATATTATTTATTTGGAATTGTTATTAAGAAATATCTTCAGCCTCCATTTATGGACTACTCTACCAGGTGAAGTCAGATCTTAATGGGGTTGTCCCATCTTGATGTTTCAATGGCGAGATGGGACTAAGTGACTGGTTTGCAGAAACAGCTGAACAGGCTGGCTCTCCGCTGTTTCCATAACTCCCATTGCTGTGAACCATAGTTACGCCAGCATTGTAGCTTAGCAAGGTGTTTTCATAATTTGGAACAGCCCCTTTAAGGATATTGTGGTATATCAATTGATTGTGGTATATCAATTTATCAGCTGGGATGAGCATGAACATACTATGAACTTAGGGACCAAATCGAAGAGTATATATTTTGAACTGCAATTATTCTTTCTTTCTGGTGTGGTCATTTCTACCATAATACTAGACTTATTTTGAAGGGAAAGGGTTAAAGAAAAAGTTTTAAAATATACATGCATTTACAAACCATATAGAAAGCTATGCATGAATTCCTATCTTTGCATATTTACCATAAGTTGCACTTGACTGTGACTTTGGACTCAAAATGAACGGTGTGCAATGACATTAAGAGAAGTAGTCTGGTATGCAGAACTGACACGGCTGACATATGTCTATAGTGACAGACAATCAGCAGTACTCAACATGAATTAATCAGAAAACGTTGCCGTCTTTAATGTGGAGGACTAGAAATCATGAACTACACATTTACCATGATAATTTCACTAAAAATCATTTTTTTACCTAGAGATAGCTTAAGGCTACTTAATACTTTAAAATCAGTTGAAAAATGACTACTTACGCATTCATTTGACAAATGTTTTTGAGAACTAAACTTAGTTTTTACATTTAATGAAATGGTAAAATGTAAAATTTTAGATTTAAAAAATCATATGCCATACTTACTTTAAAAGAGTGTCAATGCTAGTAGTTATTGTTACTTAGTTTCTATCTTCAGTGTTATCTGTTATGTACTTAACATTGAATATAAAAATACAAAATATCTAATAAAAAACATAAATCTAGAAAAATAAAAATATCTTTCACATGTGTTAAATCTATCTGGCAGGCTGTATTGACAGAGGAACAGCCTGCCAGCGTAGCCAGTGATGTCATCACTACCAGGTCCTGAACCCTCCTAACCTTGGAAGTGCAGCCTTATAACTGCTGTTTCTGTACTTCTAGGTGGTTAAGGACCTATGGTGACATCATCACCGGTCCTCGAGTGCTCCTAGACTTGGAACTGCACTAATTATCAGGTCTGAAAAATGATGGAAAAAAATCCTAGACAGTCAACTCTTGCCGGAATGAATTAAAATTTGTTTTAGTATAAATGTCACATGTCACAGTGTCATAGTGACAGTTATCTAATAAATGGTTATGTATGTACCAGCTATGTTTTTATAGGGAAGAACCAGATATTATTTATTATTATTATTATTATTATTATTATTATTCATAAACACCATGAATTCCATGGTGTTGTATTTCAAGAGGGGGTTACAAGTATATAATATAAGAATATAATAAACAAGAAACTAATAACAGACTGGTACAGAGGGGGAGAGAACCCTGGAAGAGAAGAACACAATAGGAAAGGGCAGGGACGTAGCTAAAGGCTCATGAGCCCTAGTGCAAGAGTTCAGCTTGGGCCCCTTCCCTCAGTGCTTTGTGGCCAGGGGCAGGGGAGCACATAGCCTTCATGCTGCCTGAGGCAAAAATTGAAAATGCACCCCCCTCCCCATGCCAAATTTTTTACCTAACCCCTTCCCTCCAGCCAGAGGTGTAACTTGGCCTGCATGCACTTTCTATAATACCAGTGTCTTCCTATGTGGTCCAATGGTCTTTTGGCCCCTCAGGCTCCGGGGACCGGTAGGGACTGCTACCTCAGCACCCCCTATAGCTACGGCCCTGAGAGAGTAAAGGCTGCTCATTTGGCTGTATGGGGGCAACGTGCTTATTGCAGATGGTAGGCTTTCCTGAAGAGGTGAGTTTTTAGGGTACTTTTGAAGGTTTGGATGAGGGGACTGGTTGTGGATGGCCTTATATGAAATTGTAAGTATTTTAAACTGAATTTGCTGGGTAATGGGGAGCCAGTGAAGATATTGATAGAAATGGGAGCCATGTGTCTGTTTAGTTGGTAGTCAGCAATTGATCCTGCAATTGGTCCTGTCCTAGAACTTCAACAAGATTTTCAGCACCATATGAATTGAGTGAGGATAACCCTTGAAGTGTCTAAATAGAAATATATGGATTTGCTGGTGAAGTAGATTCATAAAGTTCAGAACACAACCAAAACAACACCTAATTCTCTTAATAACAACAACATGCTCGAACGGCTCAGCTATGAGTCAGTGTGTTTGATTATTTCAATGAGGAGAGGAGGATACGCCTCTGCTAGACTCTTTAGCAGTGTTCCCTTATTCTCCTTATTATGATGAGAGTCAGGAGGACTCAATACAGATAAGATCATCTGCCAATCCTGCCAAAATTGACATACATTTAATCGTATGTGTTATAAGTTTGGCAGGTTTAAATGTAACTACTCTATTACCATTTTTTCAAAGTATTTCTTTTGTTAGAGCCTCAAACGATCACAAATTTTAGGAAAGGTTTTGCTTAGTGTTAAATTTCTAAGCTCCACATACAAAAACTGAAATAGAAGATAAACTGCGTACATGCCCTGCATTGTTGTAGACAATAATGTATATATTATTCAACTGATAATTATATGATTATTGTAAGAAAAATGCAGTTAATATCATTCAAATTCTCCAAGCTATATTATAACTAGAGGGACCAGCTCTTCAGCCCTTGCATTGATTTATCTTTCTGGAGCGGTGCTTAATTAGTTGATACTAGACATCAGGCTCTCTTGAACTGCCTACTGGAGCTGCACTGCCGTTATTAATTTAGATACTTTAATGGTGTTCACAATTTGAGAGATGCAGTATTATTTCAATCTTCCAGGTTAGGCTGTCATAACTGAGGCAGACTTCTTAACGCCTGCACTAATTTATTCTACTAGTATGTTGCCTTATTATCCTATATTTCCTATTTAGCTAACTACCTGTAAATATCATATTGACCTCTTAAATGGTATGTATTTTACATGCACCTTCATTCAACTTCATTGGTTATACTATTATTTTACTTTGCGAATCAATCGAACATGCACATTTGCTGTCTTACATCTAAGAACATAGCTACAAGCTACAATTTATTTTTTGTCGTAAGACAATATTTGTTTTATGACCTCATTTTAACCTGAATATTTTAAATTAACTGAAACATGAAAATCAAGGCAATATAAATGATAGAAATTCTAGACATTTTAAAATTAAATGTAACTAGTGATGAGCGAAGTATTGGAAAATTCGATTCGGTTGCTTCACCGAATTTTACATAAACATTTGCTTCGTGACGAAGTGGGTTCAATGACAAGGAATGGCAATTTTGCTGCTCCCCGTTATTGTACCCCTCAGATGCCGCATTCATAGCTGATTGTAATAACCCAAAGTAAAATTTAAAAAAAAAAAGGTTAAAATTAAATTACCTGATCCATTTGATCGCAACAAGCCGGCCACTTCTTAAAGATCCGGCCACTTGAGATCTTCAAGCAAGATGGCGGCGGCTGGCACATCACTAGCAAATGGATCAGGTAAGTATGATTTTTTTTTTAAACTTCAGGGAAAATCAATTCGCTACCATGAAGCATGAGGAAATTCGGCTTTGCAACGTTTGACTTTGATTCGCTCAATACTAGATAAGACGTCTGACAGATATGGATAAGACAGTACATTGTATAGTGTCATTGTGTAGCTCAGTCAGGCTGCTAGCCATTTTGTGAGTGCTGCAGCAGGATTTAAAGCTATACCATTTGATTTTTTTATTCATGTGTGTATCACCGCAATGTACATTAAAAAAATTCACAGGCACAAATATTTTACAATATTAATCCTGGTGATGATATAATATAGCCTGATGTGTATTCTACTGGACTCTGTCCAAATGACAATTAACACCTTAAGGACCCAGGATGAGAATGCTTGTCCTAAATTGTGGGTATTTAGTGCCCCAAGATGAGCATTCTCGGCCTGGGGTCCTTCCTTGTCCCCCATGCCGGGTGCCCCCATTAGAAGCAGAAGTCCGGCTGTTACTGACAGCCGGATCCCTGCTGTATCCACCAGCATCGGTGAAGACTCCGATGCTGGTGGATTAACCCCTCATATGCCGTGGTCAGCGCTGACCTCAGCATATGGGAGATTTGCCCCCCCTCAAATGTTGCATCGGCTTCCCGCAATCGCAGAGGCTTGGGAGCCCGGCAGCTACAGAGGCCTATGAGGCCCAGCCCACAGGCTGGGTCTCATAGGCAAACTACCAGTGTATTACAGTGTAATACACTGATAGTCAATGCCGTACAATACAGATGTATTGTGTTGCATTGAACAGGGATCAGACCCTGTAATGTTGAAGTCCCATATTGTGACATAAGTAAAAAGTAAAAAAAAAGGAAAATAAAGTGTTTTTAACTAGAGATGAGCGAGCATGCTCATCCGAGCTTGGTGCTCGTTCGAGTATTACGGTACTCGTAAGTGCTCGCTGCTCGGACGAGTATCTCGCCATCCTCAAGGAAATGGCATCTCCCGCATTTTGAATTTTTGGCGCCAATCACAAGCCAGGAGACTCTGCGGTACACCCAGCATCACATGGGGCCCTTACATGTCGATAGCAGGGGTTAGCTGGCCTGTTCAGGTGACCCTGGAATATACTAGTGACTGCCCGCGGTGCTCAGCTCAGATGCTGTCTGGATGTCGTTAGGGACAGATCTGCTGCGTTTCAGGGAGAGTGTTAGGGCCTGGATTTAGTTCTTTGTTAGGCAGGAGTAATCTCAAAAGAACCCAACAGCCCTTCTAAGGGCTACAATACATTTTTTTTGTCTCCTGCCTGGGCTGGCTGGCACTAGTAGTGCAGCTATAGCCATATATAACACTTTTTTTATTGTTTTATCACAGTGATACAAATACATTTCATACAGCAGTGTGGAACCATTCTGTGTGTCACAGTTCAGCTGTCCACTCACCACAAACCACAATCCGTATTTTCTATCCAGGTGACCCATACTGTACGTCACGTAATCAAATACGGTCTTTTGCTTTCACTGATACAGCTACATTACAAAAATCTCTGTGCGACATTTGTCTGGGTTGCAGTCAAAATAGCCACAGTCAGCAGGGGCTGAGTTTGCTCTCTGATAGTTTCTGCACATCATGTTAAAAAAAAAATATATAAAAAAATATATATAAAAAAAATATATATTAAAAAATAGTTTTTTTGTTGTTTTATCTCAGTGATACAAATCCATTTCATACAGCTGTGTGGAACCATTCTGTGTGTCACAGTTCAGCTGTCCAGTCACCACAAACCACAATCCGTATTTTCTGTCCAGGTGACCTATACTGTACGTCACGTAATTAAAAAAGGTCTTTTTCTCTCACTGATACAGCTACATTACAAAAATCTCTGTGCGACATTTGTCTGGGTTGCACTTAAGCAGACCAAGTCTGCCTAATCTAATAATTTCAGTGTAATTGCTCCATACTGCACGGTACGTAATAACATACGTAATTTTGCTCTAACTTATCCACCTATATATTTTCTTGTTCAGATTGAACAAGTTTGTGGGTTTCAGCACAGCAGGCCCATTTTTTTTTTGTACATACACTTATATGCAGAAAATGTTGAAACCCAGGGCTAAGGGTCGAGGACGAGGACGTGGGCGTGGGCATTCAATTACTGCAGGGGGCAGAGGCCTTGGTCCTGGGCAGGGTGAGACAGTACCTGCTGATGAGGGAGCAGGGGAACGCCGCAGAGCTACACTCCCTAGCTTCATGTCTCAACTTACAGGGACACGTGGTAGAGGACTGTTGAAACCACAACAGTGTGAACAGCTGATGTTGTGGATTGCGGACAATGCTTCAAGTAATTTGTCCACCAGTCAGTCATCCACGCAGTCCACCCACGTTACCAAGGGAGCACTCCTCTGGCTCCTCCACCTCAACCTTCTTCCCCCAGTCTGCCCCCTCCCAGGAAAATTTGGAATGCGATCCGGCATACTCTGAGGAACAGTTTTCTGGACCCTTCCCAGAGTCACAAACCACTTCTCAGGTTGCCGCTGATCTCTTTCCCGATGCCCAAGTTTTCCAACTGTCGCAGTCTGTGGGTGATGATGATGACAATGTTGACTTAGTGGAAGAAGTGTGTAAAGAGGTGTCGGACGATGAGGAGACACGGTTGTCAGACAGTGGTGAAGTTGTTGTCAGGGCAGGAAGTCCGAGGGGGGAGCAGACTGAGGAATCGGAGGATGACGAGGTGACTGACCCAAGCTGGGTTGATAAGCCGAGTGAAGACAGTGCTTCTGAGGCGAGTGCTGCACCAGAACAGGTTGAAAGAGGCAGTGGTGTGGCTAGAGGGAGAAGCAAGGCCAGAGCTGGTGCATCAGCAGCAACTGTTTCACGTAGTGAAGCTCCCGTGGCGAGGCCTAGATGTTCGCAAGTCTGGAGGTTCTTTAAAGAAAGTGAGGATGACCGACGGACTGTGGTGTGCAACCTGTGTCACACCAGGTTCAGCAGGGGTGCCACCACTACTAGCCTAACCACCACCATAATGCGCAGGCATATGAGTACTAAACACCCCACTCAATGGAACCAAGGCCGTTCACCACCTCCTGCGGGTCACACCACTGCTCCTTCCCCTATGTCACTCGCTGCCTCTGCTAGTCAACCCCCTGCATCACTCGCTGCCTCTGCTAGTCAACCCCCTGCCCAGGACCCTGGCACGAGCGCCTCCTGCCGGAAAACCACACCTTCGCCTCCACGATCCTCCACAGTGTCCACCAATGTGTCCCAGCGCAGCGTTTAGCTGTCTTTACAGCAGACGCTGGAGTGCAAGAGGAAATACAGTTCCACCCACCCACATGCCCAATCCCTCAACGTCCACATCTCCAAATTGCTTAGCCTGGAGATGCTGCCCTATAGGCTGGTAGAGACCGAGGCCTTTCGCAATCTCATGGCGGTGGCTGCCCCTCGGTATTCGGTCCCCAGCCGCCACTATTTTTCCCGATTTGCCGTCCCAGCCCTACACCAGCACGTGTCACAGAACATCATCCGTGCCATGACCAACGCTGTTTCTGAGAAAGTCCACCTAACTACGGACACGTGGACAAGTGCTGCCTGCAGGGACACTATATCTCACTGACGGCACATTGGGTTAACTTGGTGGAGGCTGGGACCGAGTCTGACCCTGGGGCCGCTCATGTACTGCCCACACCGAGGATTGCGGGGCCTACCTCGGTCACGGTCTCTCAGACGTACTATGCCTCCTCCTCCTCTGACCCCTCCTCCTCCTCCACCGAATTACCATCCGTGGGCACGGCGCCTTCAGTCAGTAGCTCTAGGCGCAGCAGCAGTGCCGTGGGTAAGCGCCAGCAGGCGGTGCTCAAACTGCTGAGCTTAGGTGACAAAAGGCACACCGCCCAAGAGCTGTTACAGGGCATCACGGCGCAGACCGATGTGTAGCTGGCACCGCTGAACCTCAAGCCAGGCATGGTTGTGTGTGACAACGGGCGTAACCTGGTGGTGGCTCTGCAACTCGGCAGACTGACACATGTGCCATGCCTGGCCCACGTGTTCAATCTCATAGTTCAGCGGTTCCTCAAGACATACCCCAATCTGTCTGATTTGCTCACCAAGGTGCGCCGCATCTGTGCGCATTTCCGCAAGTCGACCACAGATGCTGCCACTCTCAGGTAAGCGCAGCGCCGCCTACAACTGCCCACTCACCGACTGTTGTGCGACGTGCCCACGAGATGGAATTCCACATTAAACATGTTATCCAGAGTTTACCAGCAGCGCAGAGCGATTGTAGACTGCCAGATGTCAACTTCCACCAGAACTGGTAGTCAGGTCACTCAGATTCATCTGCCAGGTGTTGAGCAACTTTGAGGAGTCAACACAGATGGTCAGCGGCGATGCCGCCATTATCAGCCTCACCATCCCGCTGCTTTGCCTGTTGAAAAACTCACTACTCAGCATCAAGTCGGATGTTTTGCGCTTGTCACAAGAGACGGTGGAGGAAGATACGTCGCTTGATAGCCAGAGCATCCTCCGGTCTGTTTCTCAGCACGTATCGGAGGAGGGGGATGAGGATGAGGAGGAAGAGGAGGAGAATGTCGGCGAGACAGTAGAGGGTACCTGTGCTCAGTCCTTAACTCATGAGCGTGTATGGGCTGAAGAGGAGGACTTGGAGGGGGAGGAGGAGGAAATGGACAGTCAGGCCAGTGAGGAGAGGGAATTCTTGCTTGTTGGGACTCTATATATACGATGAGTATCAACTCATAATCATTTCCCTTTTAAAGGTGTCACTGTGTATATAATATAAAATGTAACTTTTATTTATTATTTAATAAAAAGGAGAATTTAACTCCCTATTTATTTATATCACCACACAAGAAAAACCGATTAAAATTATCAGCTTATTGACAGGTGGGATATCTCAAATATAGAGGATGGCAGTGTCAGAAATAGCAACACGATTACAGGTCATACATCAGGTATACTCCCTGAGTTAGTTTAGTAATGTGAAATTATTTGTGTGGAGGTTGACTACACCTATCATTTGCTTGTGGAGCCTGAATATGCGGTCACTTATTTATTTAGATAGGAACTGCAGTCCTTAGGATGGCGGCCGGCAATTACCCTCTCTCATTGGAGTCCGCACACCATTCACACTCGGTCATGCATATCAACTATCCCTATGCAGGCCTTAGGGTGGCTGCATTGCATCTAGTCTGCACATCCAGGCATACCACACACACACACCTAAGACATTATTGCTATTGCTGACAGCACTTATTCCTATTGCATTGTTTTGCTACGGAGACCCTGTCAAAGCTGGCTAAAATCAAAGTAGCACTCAGCCCCTCCCGACATGTTTCGCCGACATGCGGCTTTGTCAAGGGAAGTAGGGGTATAGGCGTGCTGCTGCATCAATTTCCTCCTTAAGTCAACCTGTTAGCCAACCTGAGATTGGAGGACTTTCAATGGGGGTGGGACTAACAGGTTGACTTAAGGAGGAAATTGATGCAGCAGCACGCCTATACCCCTACTTCCCTTGACAAAGCCGCATGTCGGCGAAACATGTCGGGAGGGGCTGAGTGCTACTTTGATTTTAGCCAGCTTTGACAGGGTCTCCGTAGCAAAACAATGCAATAGGAATAAGTGCTGTCAGCAATAGCAATAATGTCTTAGGTGTGTGTGTGTGGTATGCCTGGATGTGCAGACTAGATGCAATGCAGCCACCCTAAGGCCTGCATAGGGATAGTTGATATGCATGACCGAGTGTGAATGGTGTGCGGACTCCAATGAGAGAGGGTAATTGCCGGCCGCCATCCTAAGGACTGCAGTTCCTATCTAAATAAATAAGTGACCGCATATTCAGGCTCCACAAGCAAATGATAGGTGTAGTCAACCTCCACACAAATAATTTCACATTACTAAACTAACTCAGGGAGTATACCTGATGTATGACCTGCAATCGTGTTGCTATTTCTGACACTGCCATCCTCTATATTTGAGATATCCCACCTGTCAATAAGCTGATAATTTTAATCGGTTTTTCTTGTGTGGTGATATAAATAAATAGGGAGTAAAATTCTCCTTTTTATTAAATAATAAATAAAAGTTACATTTTATATTATATACACAGTGACACCTTTAAAAGGGAAATGATTATGAGTTGATACTCCTCGTATATATATATTTAAGTTCCCAGGTTTCACTGTTTTGGGAGATTATCGAGCTTATTTTGTTGGGACTCTGGCGCACATGGCAGACTTCATGTTAGGCTGCCTATCCCGTGACCCTCGCGTTAGAAGAATTTTTTCAAACACCGATTACTGGGTGTTCACTCTCCTGGACCCACGGTACAAGCAGAACCTTTCCACTCTCATCCCTGCAGAGGAAAGGAGTATGAGAGTGAATAGATATCAACAAGCCCTGGTGCACAAGCTTAAACAATTCTAACCATCTGACGCCGCTAGCGGCAGAGGGCATGGTTCTGTGGGCCAAGTATCGGGGGAGAGGAGGCGAGCAGGCAGCTTGTCCAGCACTGGCAGGGGAACGCTCTCCAAGGCCTTTGCCAGTTTTATGTCACCCCAGCAAGACACTGTCACCTGTCCCCAGTGTAGGCAGAGTAGGGGGGAGCTGTACAGAAAGATGGTGAGGGAGTACCTAGCTGACCATATCAACGTCCGTAGCGATCACTCTGCTCCATACAACTACTGGGTTTCAAAGCTGGACACATGGCCTGAACTGGCGCTGTACGCCTTGGAGGTGCTGGCCTGCCCTGCCGCTAGCGTGCTGTCAGAGCGGGTATTCAGTGCAGCTGGTGGCGTCATCACTGATAAGCGTACACGCCTGTCAACTGACAGCGCTGACAGGCTGATGCTTATTAAAATGAACAAAGCCTGGATTTCACCGGAATTCAAATCTCCTCCGGGGGAAAGCAGCTAAAGATTAACATTACTTATGAATCCAATTCCTCTTCTCTACTCCTCCTACTCCTCCTCCTCCATGTCGTCTTTGCCTAACGCTGACTAAAAAAACGCCATTTTTTAGAGGTCCAACTGGCACTCTTTTACCACAATTTTTCAGGAGGGCCCCCTACAGGCCCTCTCTTCAAACAATTTTTCCGGAGGTCCACCTACAGGCCCTCTGTCCAAACAATTTTTCCGGAGGTCCACCTACAGGCCCTCTCTCCAAACAATTTTTCCGGAGGTCCACCTACAGGCCCTCTCTCCAAACAATTTTTCCGGAGGTCCACCTACAGGCCCTCTCTCCAAACAATTTTTCAGGAGGTCCAACTTCAGGCCCTCTCTCCAAACAATTTTTCCGGAGGTCCACCTACAGGCCCTCTCTCCAGTTCCATTTTCCAGTTTTATTTGCGCAAACTGCGTAAATTTTTTTTGGGGATAGGTGTGAAAAATAATTTTACCTGCGTATCTACATTGCCCAACATTGGGTACAGTAGCAACAAGAAGACCAAACACATGCTGCCCACAGGGTTCCGCAAATTCCTGGTCCACAATGTCAAGGAGCTCGAGGTTCTGTTGATGAGCAACAAGTCCTTCTGTGCAGAAATCGCCCACAACGTCTCCATCTAAGAACCTAAAGACCATTGTGGAGAGCGGCACAGCTCGCCATCAAAGTGACGAACCCCAACGCCAGACTGCGCAGCGAAGAGAACAAATAAATATCTCTGTGGTTATTTGTGCTAAATAAAAGTTAAATAAACACACAAAAAAAAAAATTGATCTGTTCCTGTGCCTGATCCACCCAAGTTGAATCTGTCCCATCATGAGAAAGTCCCCCCAAGGAGTCCCCACTGTAACTTGCTTCCCATAGAACTACCTCAACCCCCGACATCTGTGTCTCGCCATTGTCCACCACCTCCTCCTCAGACAACACTGGTAAATCCCTACTGTCAGCACACTGAGACTGTAAAAGGTCTTGCGAATTGGGGCAGAGAATGTTTTGGGGTAGCACATCTGAGAAGGGGTGACTATGGGGTTCCAGGGAGTACGTGACCACATGCAATCTCCATCCAAAAAGTCATACTGAGGCTCACCACCATGCTTTACACTGCAATCCTATTACTGAGGCTCACCACCATGCTTTACACTGCAATCTTATTGAAAGACAGACAATCAGGGGTTAACCGCCAGGTTGTCAGGCAGCATTTTTAAGTGGGTCACCATTACCGTGTCCCTGAAAATTGCCTTGGGGTCATCGCCAAACTATTTTTTATGAAAGGCCATGGGGTTCTATACACACAGTGCTGACGGAAGCCCATCAGCGTTTCTAAACACAATTGAATCTGTCCCATCATGAGAAAGTCCCCCCAAGGATTCCCCACTGTAATTTGCTTCACTTTCAACTACCTCACCCCTCGACACCTGTGTCTCGCCATTGTCCACCACCTCCTCAGAAAACACTGGTAAATCCCCACTGTCAGCACACGGAGACAGCAAAAGGTCTTGCGAATTGGGGCAGAGAATGTTCTGGGGTAGCACATCAGAGAAGGGGTGACTATGGGGTTCCAGGGAGTACGTGACCACATGCAATCTCCATCTAAAAAGTCATGCCACACTTGATCGAACTCATAATTGACAATTGTACCGGTAGATGCTAAATTTTTAAGTTGGGGTCCTGCGTCGTCATTCTAACTACAACCGGCTGTTGTCACCACCACACACGCTAGCCCAGGGGGCACTCCTCTGGCTCTTCCAGCTCAACCTCCTTCCCCCCAGCCTGCCCCCCCCCCACCTACAGGCCCTCTCTCCAAACAATTTATGTCTTTTTCCTATCTTTCTCTCTCTCCAAACTATTTTTCCGGATAGCTGCCATATACGGTATTAAACTGAGTAGTATACATAGAACACATTCCACATTTGATCTATACTGAACGTCACTTTTAAAAATACGTCATTTTTCTCTCTTTCTCTCATTTGTCTGGGTTGCAATTAAGCAGACCAAGTCTGCCTAATCTAATAGTTTCCGTGTAATTGCTCCATACTGCACGTCTTTTTCCTCTCTTTCTCTCTCTCCAAACTATTTTTCCAGATAGGTGCCGTATACGGTATTAAACTCAGAAGAATACATACCGTACCTGTTGATGCGACAGTTTTTTAAATCCATCTGGCTGTTGTCACCACCACACACGCTAGCACAGGGGGCACTCCTCTGGCTCTTCCAGCTCAACCTCCTTCCCCCCAGCCTGCCCCCCACCTACAGGCCCTTTCTCCAAACAATTTACCCGGATAGGGGACGTATTAGATAGTATACTGATTTTTTTTTTGTTCCTCTTTTAATTGGCTCCTGACCTGTGATAGGCAGAGCATTGACACACCCCTTAGCTGCAGTAGAAAAGACACTCCCCTGGCCAGAGCAAGCTCTTTTTCCTTTTCCGTGTTCGAAAAATCCATGAAATATATGGTCCCAAGATAGGGGACGTATACGATTTTAAACTGAGAAGAATCAATACCACACATGCCCCACTAGGAGAATTTGGGGTAATGGTGGGATTAGGCAGCCTCAGAGGCATCCATGCATGCTGCCCCTGCTGTTTCCTGTCCATTTCCATTGTGTTTCCATCATTTTCTGATGTTTCCAGGTTTCACCCAGCCTTCC
>ONZH01015932.1:0-18779 GCA_900303285.1 Rhinella marina
AGCAAAGAGGCCTTTCAGGGATGCCATGGGGGTATATTCCATCTGAGCCCCCACGTATAGGCTGTGACGGGGTTGGGGCAGGTAAGGCCTTTTCACTGACCTCCGGCCCACAAAATACTCCTTGCCGTCCGCGTCATCCACCAGCCTCGCTCCACTGAAAACCATAGGACGGTTCCCTTACGCCGCTCCAGTGTAGGGTCTCCCGGCCTCGGATGGTCCAGTACTTGTATGACCCAGTCCTCCACTGCATTCTTGTAGTTCCATAGGGTCTGGTTGTGGGCCGTCACTGATGCAGGCACAATGGGATTCTGCCGCATGGAAGGTGTAGTTGCTCTCTACCTGGGTGGCAAAGTGTACGCTCCAACCGCCTCCGCCGGCAAGGCGAACATCGAGTCAAGAGCCGGTGAGACTGTCTTGCACAATTGTGACACTCTGATCTCTGGAGCGGGCGGTGGTTCGGGGTTCTAGTTACCAAACACCATCTCCCCCCGATTTGGTCGCAGTTGATTCGCCATGCTGCGGTGTCTTGTTCACGGCTGGCTTGAACTGGAGAGGAGGGCGGAGTAATGACGGAGGAGTCTTCACTCCCTATACGTGCAAATAGTTAGTTCCCGTGGGCCGGGCTGGTTTTTCCCGCTTCTGAGGGGGGTGTATCTTCAGTATTCCGCTTTTGAGGGGGCGTATCGTCATTTTCCCGCTTCGGGTGGCCGGGGGGGGGGTGTAGAAGAATGCGTACGTTGCATACGTAGCGTTAGCGTTTAGAATTTTGGGAACATTTACGAATAATACGAAGCTAATCTGAAAAAATCCGGATTTGCTTCAGAGTAGGAAATTTGGAAGATTCGTAACGAATCTATGAAGCGGGGAATAGATTCGCTCATCTCTATTCGTAACAAATCTGGTTCATTACAAACTGATTCACTCATCTCTCAATAAAATATATATGTGTGAATTAGAGTTGAGCGACCCTTTTGTGATTTGGTTTGGTTCTAATTCGCAGTTTTATTTTTTTAAAGTTCGGTTCAGACCTGAATTGATTCGTCCCGAACCAAAGTGGCTCCCATTGCACTGGACATTGGTATGGTATATAACACCCTCTAGTTTCCTCAGACTCAATAGTAAATAATGTCAGAGTGACCCTGACACACATAGTTATGGGTAAATGCGTGTTTGACGGCGTTAACAAAAAGCATGTTTAAAAACATACCTCGCTGTTGCATGCTTTGCTTTTTTATATTCCAAAGCTTCCAAAAATTGTCCCTTATCAGGAGCAAATGTTTAAACCCCCATGGTTATATGGGGTAAAAAAAAGGAAACAAAGAACAGTGGAGAATATGGATCAAACTGGTGTAAATTAAAACTGGCTTAGTTGCCCAAAGTCCACCTTTCATTTTTCACAGCTCCTTTGGAAAATGAAAGGTGGAATCTGATTGGTTGCTATGGGCAACTAAGCCAATTCTACTTTACACCAGTTTAATAAATCTCCCCCAGCGACATGTTGGAGGACCAAGCTTCCAAAAACTATACCTTAATGGGGTCCCAATGCCTGGCTATACGACACGCACAAGTGTTAATTATCTGAAAAAGTGGCTCATTCTGAATGGCTGCTGCATGCACAATGTTTCCTAGTAAGAGTGTAATTTGGCCTCCCTTTTGGAGGGAGGAAAGCATTTCCCCATTTTCCTTTGATAGCGAGGTTCTAAAATCAAGGTTATCCAGTAATCATCAGACTGCTTGATGCATACAACTTGCCATTCTGGCCAGCGTGCCCAAGGAGCCAGTTATTACCGGCCCCTATTGAGATAATTGGGTGCCGTGACCTGCTCTTCCCCCTGTGACTTCTCCTCCAGTGGTAGATCTTTATCCTCCTTCCTCCTCCATGGGAGTTTCTCCAACAACTACAGGATGGACAGCAAGATGTGTTAACTGTTGTTCTTCTGCCATCATCCTCTGCTGCATGAGCCTCAGCATATGTTCTAAGATTAATAAGAGGGGGATAAGATTGTTCAGGCCACAATTTTCCGTTCTGACAAACTTTGTGGCTTCTTCGAAGGGCTTCAGACCCTGACAGGTGTTGGAACATCTACGATTAAACAGTGTAGCAGCAGACCATTCTGTCGCTACATGTCTAGGAGAGTGTTCCTCACCATGTAAGAATGGCTGAAATGTGAGGGCAGTCTCCTGGACATTGCCAGCACCTTGCACAAGGCAGTGTACCTTTTGAAATAACAATGCAGGACTAGATTAAATCGCATAGGATCAGGGCGGCCACTATGTTACACCTATTGTCGCAGACCACCTTGCCCAGTTGGAGTTGGGGTGACAGCCAGTGTGATGTTTGCTGCTTGACATACTTTAGCAACTGCTTGCCTGTGTGGCTACTGTTGCACAGGCTGATCAGCTCCAAAATGGCGTGGCAACGCTTGACTCACATGTGAAAGGAAGAAGCAGGAGTGGGAGTAACTCTGTGCCCTGGTGCTGTTGGGGACAGTTGCCTGTCCTTGGAGGAGGCGGATAAATGCCTGGCGTGGAAGCCAGGCCGACACAATGGTGGGAGGGTTAAAAGGACCTGGCCTTGTTGCTGAGGTGCTGCCTCGCTGAGATGGCCTCACACAGATTTCGGATTAGGATTTCACATGTTTAAAAAAAAATAAATAAAGAACTGTCTAAAGTTGCCCTAACATGGATTTTGGCCCAGATTTACTCAGAGATTTCACGCTACCCTCTGTATTGTAAGACACACGTTGCACACTTGTATTCTGTATTGCTATATTTCGGAAAAAGAAATCCTTGAACTGTCTGGAGATGCCCTGACACGGATTTCAGCCTAGAATTTCACGATATCGATTAGAGATTTCAAGCAATACCCTCTGTATTGTAAGTCACACGTTGCACACTTGTATTCTGTATTGCTATATTTCACAAAAAAACAACATGTTTCACGCTTGTATTCTGTATTAGTATATTTCTAAAAAAAACAAAAAACAAAACAGGAGATGTACGGACACAGATTTCTGTCTAGTATTTCACTTTATCGCTCAGAGATTTCAAACACTACCCTCTGTACTGTAAGATGCACGTTGCACAATTGTATTCTGTATTTCTATATTTCACAAAAAACATGTTTCACACTTGTATTCTGTATTTCATGAAAAACAAACAAAACAAAAAAAACCCTGGACTTTCTGCAGATGCTCTGACACAGATTTTGGCTTGGTATTTCATGCTTTCATGATTTCAAACACTACCCTCTGCATTGTAAAGCATACATTGCACACTCTGTCTTGCTATATTTTACAAAACAAAAACAAAAAACTTGAACTGTCTGGAGTAGGGATGAGCGAACCGAACCGTAACGAACCAGATTCGTTACGAACTTTCCCAAAAGTTTGGTTCGTCATTGAACCGAATTTTCAGAAAGTTCGTGACGAATCTGGTTAAAATAACGGCGACGCAAAATATACGCATATTTATTGAGAATGTACGCTAATGCGTACATATTCAGTTAAGTAGCGTACCTTTGACAACGCTAGACTGTATGTTCGTTACTTGAGTAGGAATGTTCGCAGACACAGTATATGCGTACGCTAATGCATACATATTCAGTTAAGTAGCGTAACTTTGACAACGCTAGACTGTATGTTCGTTACTTGAGTAGGAATGTTCGCAGACGCAGTGTATGCGTACGCTAATGCGTACATATTCAGTTAAGTAGCGTACCTTTAACAACGCTACACTGTATGTTCGTTATTTGTGCGGTAATGTTCGCATTAGCGTACGCATTAGTGTAAATTCTCAAATATGCGTATATTTTGCGTCGCCGTTGTTGAAGTCACTTGGATTTTTTCCACTTTTTTCATTGTAATAGCAACTGCAAGTAAACGAAACTATACCCTATCAGACTCCCATTATTGTAGCAGCAATTATTCAGCCATTATAGCAAGGTTCGTTTTAGGTTCGGTTCGTACGAATCCGAACTTCACTAAAGTTCGCCGAAGCGAACCGAACCGAACTTTTCAAAAGTTCGCTCATCCCTAGTCTGGAGTTATACTGAGATGGATTTTGGCCTAGTATTTCACCTTATTCACTTTATCGCTCCGAGATTTCAAACCCCACCCTCTGTATTGTAAGACAAACGTTACACACTTGTATTCTGTATTGCTATATTTCGCACCAGCTATATTTCTCTGGAGATGCCCTGGATTTCAGACTAGCATTTCACATTCACTCAGAGATTTAAAACGCTACCCTCTATATTGTAAGACACACATTGCACATATATATTGCTATTTTACCAATCCCCCTCTAAAAAACATGTTATAATTGTCTGGAGGTGCCCCAACACAGATTTTGTTCCAGTATTTCAGGTGTTTTCACTGAGCAAACGCTATCTATCCTCTGGATGGTAAAACATGCATTGTACAGTTTTGAGCTTATTCCCCGTACAAAAAACCCAAACAAACTAAAAACGTATTTCTGTTAACCCCTTCCCGACCAGCGCCGAAGCTGCGCCCGCATAATCAGCTTCAGGGGACTGGCTGTGCCCAGTAGCCGGACCCCTGCTGTGTACGCCTGCATCGGTGTTTTCACCGATGCGGGCGTATTAACCCTTGATGTGCCGCGGTCAGCTGCTGTGCGCTGCTGTGACGGGGACCCGATGGCTTGGATAGCAGCCCGATGCCTTCCTTAGGCATTGTGGCTGCTACCCCAGCTTGCCTGTGCGATCCAGCCCCCTGGATCACACAGGAAGCAGGCTGTAAGTGTGTTACATTGAGTAATACACTTACAGCCAATGCATTACAATAGAACAGTATTGTAATGCATTGTTAAGGGGATCAGACCCCCAAAAGTTAAATAAAGTGAAAAAAAAGTTAAAAAAATAACGTTTTACAAAAAATAAGTTTCAAGTAAAAAAAAAAAGTACACTTTTCCCAAAATAAAGTTTAAAAAAATTGTAAAAAAAAGGGGAAAAAAGAAAAGTATACATATTAGGTATCGCCGCGTCCGTATCGACCGGCTCTATACAAATATAACATCATCCACCCTGTCAGGTGAACGCAGTAAAAAAAAACAAAAAAAATGTTACAAAACAGCCATTTTTTGGTCACCTTCCCTCACAAAAAGTGTAATAGCAGGTGATCAAAAAGGCGTATTTAACCCAAAATGGTGCCAATCAAAACGGCATCTTGTCCTGCAAAAATGATACCCTACCTGAGACAATCGCCTGAAAAATTAAAAAAATATGGCTCTCAGAAAATGGCAACATAAAAAAAAGATTTTATTCTGTTCAAAAATAAATCTAATGTGTAAAACTTTCCAAAAATAAAAATGTTAAGCATATTGGGTATCGCCATGTCCGTAACAACCTGCTCTATAAAAATATTACATGAGATGGCCCCCCAGGTGAATGCTGCAAAATTATTTTTTTTTTAAACTATGCCAAAACAGCCATTTTTTCCCTCTTGCCTCACAAAAAGTGTAATAGCAGGCGATAAAAAAAGCGTATTTAACATAAAATGGTACCAATCAAACCATCATCTTGTCACGCAAAAATGATACCCTACCTGAGACAATCGCCCGAAAAATTAAAAAAAATATGGCTCTCAGAAAATGGCAACACAAAAAAAGATTTTATTCTGTTCAAAAATAAATCTAATGTGTAAAACTTTCCAAAAATAAAAAATGGTAGACATATTGGGTATTGCTGCATCCATAACAACCTGCTCTATAAAAATATCACATGATTTGCCCCCTCAGGTGAATGCTATAAAAATGTTTTTTTAAAAACTATGCCAAAACAGCTATTTTTTTCACCATGACTCACAAAAAGTGTAATACCAAGCAATCAAAAAGTCTTATGTACCCCAAAATGGTAACAATGAAAACATCAGCTCATCCCGCAAAAAATGAGCCCCCACATAAGACAATCACTCAAAAAAATAAAAATCAATGGCTCCCGCAAACCAATCCATCAAAATCTGTTCTGCAAATCCATATGGTGCTCCTTCTGTTCTGAGTCCTGCCATGTGCCCCCACAGCAATTTACCACCACATATGGGGTGTTGCCTTATTTAGGAGAAAATGGGGAACAACATATGGGGTGCTTTTCTCCTGTTACCCCTTGTGAATTTTTGGGCTAAAGCAACATTTTATTGGAAGAAATGAAACTTTTGATTTTCACAGCCAAGTGTTTCCAAATTCCGTAAACGCTTAGGGGGTCAAAGTTGTCAGTACCCCCCTTAATATATTCTTTGAAGGGTGTAGTCTCCAAAATGGGGTCACTTTTTGAGGGTTTCCACTGTAGGGGTACGTCAGGGTCTCTCAATTACAAAATGGTGCCTAAAAACCATTCTAGCAAAATCTGCCTCCAAAATTCATATGGTGCTCCTTTCCTTCTGACCACTGCCACAAACCCATAGAGACGTTTACCACCACATATGGGGTATTTCTGTAAACTGCAGAATCAGAGTAATGTATATTGAGGTTTAGTTTGCTGTTAACCCTTGCTGTGTTGCAAGAAAAAAATTCTTAACATGAATAATCTACCAAAAAAGTGAAATTTTGAAATTTCACCTCCATTTTCCTTTAATTATTGTGGAACACCTCAAGGGTTAACAAAATTTGTAACAGTAGTTTTTTTAATAATTTGAGGGGTGTAGTTTCTAAAATGGGGTAATTTATGGGTGGTTTCCATTACATATGCCCCTCAAAATCACTTTATATCTGAATTGGTGCTTAAAAAAATGGTTTTGGAAATTTTGTTGAAAATTTGAAAAATGGCTTCTAAACTTCTAAGGCTTCTAACGTCCCAAAAAAGTAAAATGACATTTATAAAATGATGCCAACATAAAGTAGACATATGGGGAATGTAACATAATAACTATTTTTGGAGGTATTACTATGTATTTTGAAAGTAGAAAAATTGAAATTTGGAAATTTGCAAATTTTTCAAAAATTTTGCAAAATTTGGTCTTTTTTATAAATAAAAATGAAATATTTTGACACAAATTTACTACTGTCATGAAGCACAATATGTGACAAGAAAACAATCTCAGAATGGCCTGGATAAGTAAAAGCGTTCCAAAGTTATTACCACATGAAGTGACACATGTCAGATTAGCAAAAAATGGCCTGGGCAGGAAGGTGAAAACAGGCCCGGGGTTGAAGGGGTTAAAATGGGGGAAGAAAGACATGTTAATTCAGGTAGCTGCTTTTGCAGCATCTACACATGTGTTATAAGGCGGTAACTGCAGCTAGAAGGCACTGCCAGGTACACCCAGCCTCAGCTCCTCACTTCCTGGCTCAAAGCTTTCCCTGCCTTTCCGTATTCTACACAATTTTCTTTCCTTCACTGTCACTGACACTAGAATAGAAGCTTTATTGTGACAGTACATTGTCCCTAAAATCATTTTCTGTCAGACAATGCTACACCCCTCCTTCTCTTTGTTATAGGAGAGCCCGCTTCCTGATTACTGTCCCCGCCCAGAGGTGGGGTTACAGGTATTTAGGGCATCTTCACTAACATGAAGTGCCCAAGCATGGTTCTTATACCTGATAACCTCTGCTGAAGCTTCCTGCTGTTCTGCCCTGCTGTGTACTGGACTTTTGCCAATTAACCCTGACCTTCTCTGCCGGTCTGCCTCCAGCATTGACCCCTGCATTACCTGACTATGATTCTGCCTGCTGTCTGCTACTTGAATTACCTGGACTATTGACCCCTGCATTGCCTGACTACAAATCTGCCTACCATTATCTGTAAGTTCGTCTGGACCTCTGACCTTGCATTGCCTGACTACGAGTCCGTCTGACCCAGTATACCGTATTACTCTGAACTTTGTTTTGCCTTTGTTTCAAGTGCCAGTAAAGATCATCTGTTCCATTACTCTGCCTTTGTTGGACTCTGTATACACTCCTGCAGTTAGCTGGATGACTGATATAAACACCAAGGTCTTGACTCTGGGAGTCAGCAGTCAGCAATATTGGGCTAATTCCTAGTCCACTATCAGCTGACCCAGAGGATCCACATCTGGTCGTGACACCTGTGAGCCAATCAGGGCAAGCTCTCCCCCCCCACTTCCTGTCAGGGTCATGTGAGCATCCTTCTTCTTCCTCACACGTTCTTTTTCCCGCCAACATGTGCAGCTGTTTCATCCGAAGTGAACCTGAAAAACTTTGGGTTCGTCTATATATATATTTTATTAAGGGATCATGTACAGTACAGACCAAAGGTTTGGACACACGTTCTCATTCAAAGAGTTTTTCTGTATTTTCATGACTATGAAAATTGTAGATTCACACTGAAGGCATCAAAACTATGAATTAACACATGTGGAATTATATACTTAACAAAAAAGTGTGAAACAACTGAAAATATGTCTTATATTCTAGGTTCTTCAAAGTAGCCACCTTTTGCTTTGATTACTGCTTTGCACACTCTTGGCATTCTCTTGATGAGCTTCAAGAGGTAGTCACCTGAAATGGTTTTCACGTCACAGGTGTGCCCTGTCAGGTTTAATAAGTGGGATTTCTTGCCTTATAAATGGGGTTGGGACCATGAGTTGTGTTGGGCAGATGTCAGGTGGATACACAGCTGAAAGTCCTACTGAATAGACAGTTAGAATTTGCATTATGGCAAGAAAAAAGCAGCTAAGTAAAGAAAAACAAGTGGCCATCATTACTTTAAGAAATGAAGGTCAGTCAGTCCGAAAAATTGGGAAAACTTTGAAAGTGTCCCCAAGTGCAGTCGCAAAAACCATCAAGCGCTACAAAGAAACTGGCTCACATGAGGACCGCCCCAGGAAAGGAAGATCAAGAGTCACCTCTGCTGCGGAGGATAAGTTCATCTGAGTCACCAGCCTCAGAAATCGCAGGTTAACAGAAGCTCAGATTAGAGACCAGGTCAATGCCACACGGAGTTCTAGCAGCAGACACATCTCTACAACAACTGTTAAGAGGAGACTGTGTGCAGCAGGCCTTCATGGTAAAATAGCTACTAGGAAACCACTGCTAAGGACAGGCAACAAGCAGAAGAGACTTGTTTGGGCTAATGAACACAAGGAATGGACATTAGAACATGTTCGCTCAACACTATTTGTTACCACTAAGCGTGAGGATATTCGGATTCGTGACTAATCAAATGTATCGCGTGTGCGCGAGCGCCATACTCGAGTCCCCTCCCTGCACGCTAATTAGCCAATTAGCGTGCGGGAAGGTACTGGCATTCACTGTAATGCCAGTAGCCATGTTAACTACTGGCATTACAGTGATTGGCTGGCCGGGAATGCGTCATCGGGTGCTATAAAGCACCCGGTGACATGTGACCGGCTCATACCAAGCCAGGGAGAGCTGCTGCAAGCAGGAACAGATAGAGTAGGGACAGAAGAACGCTAGGCAGGGATAGAATTTGCTCAGAAAAGACCTAAAAGCCCTTTTAAGGGCTATTATATCTTGCTGGCAAACATGTCTTTTTTATTTTGGGGGTGTTAAAAATAGCGCTAGGTGGCCTGCCATTAACGCAACCTGTGCAGCTGCTGCATGCTGTATTATACTCTCTGTATACTATATACCTGACATCATATGCTATTATTTCTGCTGTTAAGCCCGCAGTACCTCTTTTGTGTCTCGCTGTATAACATTTGCGCAAGGAGGGACCTATACTGTAAGGATAGGATTTGGCTAGGCAGGGCTAGTAGTTCTGTTCAAAAGACACAAAAGTCCATTGTTATATCTGGCTGCATTTTTTTTTCTTTTGGGGCAAAAAGAACGGAAGTGTGCCTGACACTACCAGCACGTGCACAGCGTGTGTATTAGAACCTTTCAAAAGTCTATATACCTGACATCCGTTGCTATTTTTTCTGCCGTTAATTTAGGCTGCAGTTCCTCATTTACATCTGCAGTTTAACTTGCGCAAGGAGGGACCTAGACTGTAGGGATAGGATTTGACTAGGCAGGGCTAGTACTTCTGTTCAAAAGACACAAAAGTCCATTGTTATATCTGGCTGCATTTTTTTTCTTTTGGGGCAAAAAGAACACAAGTGTGCCTGACACTACCAGCACGTGCTCAGCGTGTGTATTAGAACCTTTCAAAAGTCTATATACCTGACATCCGTTGTTTTTTTTCTGCCGTTAAATAAGGCCACAGTTCCTCATTTGCGTCTGCAGTATAACTTGCACAAGGAGGGACTTATACTGTTGGGATAGGATTTGGCTAGGTAGGGCTAGTAGTTCTGTTCAAAAGACACAAAAGTCCATTGTTAAATCTGGCTGCATTTTTTTTTCCCTTTGGGGCAAAAAGAACGCAAGTGTGCCTGACACTACCACTATGTGCACAGCGTGTGTATTAGAACCTTTCAAAAGTCTATATACCTGACATCCGTTGTTTTTTTTCTGCCGTTAAATAAGGCCGCAGTACCTCAGCTGCGCCTGCTTTATAACGTTTGCGCATTCTAAATATTTGACATTTGGTGAAATTTTTCTGATCATACACTTAATAAAAATCTGCACTACTGTACTTGTGACAAAGTTGCATATATACTAGTTAACATGCGCAAGGTGAGCAGTAAGGGACGGGGAAGTGGGCGTGCTGCTGATGGTGAATGCAGAGGCCATGGCTCTGGGCGCGGTGAAACTGTGCCTGCTGGCAGAGCCCAAGAAACAAAGTCATCCAAAACTCCTAGCTTCATGTCACAGTTTGCAGGGCGGTGCAAGACGCAACTCTTGTTGCCGCACCAATGCGAGCAGGTAGTCGGTTGGATTTCAGCTGATAATGCTTCCAGTCGGTTAAGCACCACCCTCTCTTCCACAAAGTCCAGTCTCAGTAGCCAAGAGTCTGGTCAACCAAATCCTCACCCTGATCCTCCTTCCTCCCATCATGCAGGGTCTTGGCAAACAAGTGATCCCACACTCGGATGTTCCTTGATTTGGGCCTCTCGCCAAGGCCACTTGAAGTGGGATATGAGGAGATATTGTGCCCTGATTCCCAAACTCATGAGCATCCACAGTCTGAAGAAGATGGTGGTGGGAAACGGCAAGTAGCGTCTCACAAGGTGCATGATGATGATGAGACACAGTTGCCAATAAATCAAGGGCAACTAGTGCCTCAAGAGGTTGATGATAAGGATGAGACGCAGTTAAGTCAGGTTCTTGTTAGGTTACCATGTCAGGAGGAGGACTAGAGTGAGAAAGTGGAAGAGGAGGTGGTGGACGATGAAATTGCTGACCCAACCTGGAAAGGTGGCAAGCCGAGTGAAGACACAAGTACAGAGGGGGAGGGATCTGCAGCACCACAAGAGGCTGGAAGAGGCAGTGGGGCGGCAAAAGAGAGAAGGCAGGCCACGCCAACCAGGCCCACAACTGTTCCTCGGAGCACCCCCTTGCGGCAATCTCCTTTGCCAAGGGTTAAGTGTTCTGTACTCTGGCGTTTTTTTGAGGAAAGTGCTGACGATAAACGCTTTGTAATTTGCAACCTGTGCCGTACCAAGTTGAGCAGGGGTGTAAACACCAGCAACCTGACCACCACCAGCATGATCCGCCACATGGCAGCAAAGCACCCTAAAAGGTGGGACGAACGCCTGGGTCCACAATCTGTGTCTGCAGGTCACACCACTGCATCCTCTTCCCCTCTGTTACCTGCTGTCTAAGATGCAGGCCCAGATGCCTCCCACCCTGCACCTGGACCTTCGCAAGAACCATCAGCCAGCACGTCCATTTCAGTGTCCCAGCGCAGCGTTCAAATGACCCCAGGCATTTGAACGCAAGCGCAAATACCCTGCCACCCACCCACAGGCCATAGCTCTAAACATGCAACTTTCCAAATTGCTGGACCTGGAAATGTTGTCGTTTAGGCTGGTGGACACCGAGGCTTTTCGCAGCCTGATGGCGGCGGCTATCCCTCGTTATGCAGTCCCCAACCGCCACTATTTTTCCCGGTGTGCCGTTCCCGCTTTACATAAGCATGTGTCCAGAAACATAACCCGTGCCCTGACCAACGCAGTTACTGGCAAGGTCCACTTAACAACTGACACATGGACAAGCGCTTCTGTCCAGGGACGCTACATTTCCCTGACGGCACACTGGATGAATGTTGTGGAGGCTGGGAGTGAGTCGGACCCTGGGACGGCACAGGTGCTACCCATGCCAAGGATTGCGGGCCCTACTTCCATCCGGATTTCCGCCACCATCTACAGTAGCGGCTGCAACCCCTCCTTCTCTTCCTCCACCTCCTCCTCCACTTCCACTGCAGAATTGCCATCTTGCAGCACCAGTCAGATTTCACTCAGTAGCTGGAAGCAGTTTAGCACAGCAGTCGGGAAGCGGCAACAGGCCATGCTGAAGCTTATTTGCCTAGTTGACAAACAGCACACCGCTGCAGAGCTGTGTCAGGGCATAAGGGACCAGGCTGAGCTGTGGCTCTCACCAGTCAACCTACAGCCAGGCATGTTTATATCTGATAACGGCCGCAACTTGCGGCGGGTTTGGAGCTGGGCAACCTCACACGCATACCATGCCTGGCCAATGTCTTAAACTTAGGGGTTCAGCGGTTTCTGAAAACTTACCTCAATTTGCCTCAGCTAGTGGTGAAGGTGCGCCGCCTGTGTGCCCATTTCTGAATGTCACCTATAGCTTCAGCCGGCCTTGCGCTTGCCAGCTCACCGACTGCTGTGCGACCTGAGCACGCGCTGGAACTCCACCTTCCACATGTTGGGCAGGCTTTGTGAGCAGCAGAGGGCAGTAGTGGAATACCAGCTGCAACACGGTCGGCGCCTTTCCAGTCAGCTTCCGCTCTTCACAAGCGAAGAGTGGGCAATGATGTCTGACCTCTGTGGGGTTTTAAGCAACTTTAATGAATCTACACAGATGGTGAGCGGCGATAATGCAATTATCAGTGTAACCATCCCACTTCTGTGACTAATAAAAAGCTCACTGCTCACAATAAAGGCGGACGCTCTGCATGTGGAAAAGTTTCTGATAAGCTCTGTAGTGTCACAAGGAGGGAAAAGTTTTGGAAGATGGTGAAGGAGTACCTTGCTGACCATGTCAAAGTCCTCAGCGATCCTGCTGTGCCTTAACCATAATTTTTTCGACGGTCAGCGCAGCAGCAGCATGTCACCCACAATTTTTTTGACGGTCAGCTCAGCAGCAGCATGTCACCCATAATTTTTTACTGGGTCAGCTCAGCAGCAGCATGTCACCCATAATTTTTTACTCGGTCAGCTCAGCAGTAGCATGTCACCCATAATATTTTACTCGGTCAGCTCAGCAGTGGCATGTCACCCATAATTTTTTACTCGGTCAGCTCAGCAGCAGCATGTCACCCATAATTTTTTTACACAGTCAGCTCTGCTGCATGTCAACTATAATTTTTTACACACTCAGCTCTGCTGCATGTCAACCATAATTTTTTTACATACTCAGCTCTGCTGAATGTCACCCATAATTTTTTTACACACTCAGCTCTGCTGCATGTCACCCATAATTTTTTTACACGGTCAGCTCTGCTGCATGTCACCCATAATTTTTTACACGTTCAGCTCTGCTGCATGTCAACCATAATTTTTTACACGTTCAGCTCTGCTGCATGTCAACCATAATGTTTTACACGTTCAGCTCTGCTGCATGTCAACCATAATTTTTTACACACTCAGATCTGCTGCATGTCACCCATAATTTTTTACACACTCAGATCTGCTGCATATCAACCATAATTTTTAACACGTTCAGCTCTGCTGAAGCATGTCACCCATAATTTTGTACACGGTCAGCTCTGCTGCATGGCACCCATAATTTTTTACATGGTCAGCTCTGCTGCATGTCAACCATAATTTTTTACACGGTTAGCCCTGCTACATGTCAACCATAATTTTTTACACACTCAGCTCTGCTGCATGTTACCCATAATTTTTTACATGGTCAGCTCAGCAGCAGCATGTCACCCATAATTTTTTACTCAGTCAGCTCAGCAGCAGCATGTCACCCATAATTTTTTTACACAGTCAGCTCTGCTGCATGTCAACCATAACCTTCAACACGTTCAGCTCTGCTGCATATCAACCATAATTTTAACAAGTTCAGCTCTGCTGCATGTCAACCATAATTTTTAACATGTTCAGCTCTGCTGCATGTCAACCATAATTTTTTACACGGTCAGCTCTGTTGCATGTCACCCATAATTTTTTACACGGTCAGCTCAGCAGCAGCACGACCCCTATTGTTTTTGAGTATCAGCAGCAGGCCATCCATCCGAATTTTTCAAGGGTGTGTCTGATGCACTCCTTTAAGTGTAATAAAGAGGGTATTGGAGTGCTTGTTCCTTGTAATTTTTGGCAGCCCTTTCACTTTGTGCATAGGCTTTATGAGTGTAGGAGTTCCACAATTATACCACAATGTGAATGAGGCCCTCCTTTATGTTATATACCAGTTGTATCAGAGTGCCTCATCCGTGTAATTTTTGGCAGCACTTTCCTAACAATATTTCCTGTAAAATCGATGTTATCTTGGGTTTTGGGGGGTATTTTTGTCATTCCGTAAAAGTGGCGTAATACTCGGACATCATTGTTAATAGCAGCGACTTCGGTGTCCAAGATGCATCCAGACATCCTCCCCATGCTGTTCCCTAACCATTTCAGAGGTGTTTCCACCATGTTTCCACCATTTTCTCACGTTTCCCTATCAACCAGACACCCTCCCCTCTGCAGAGCAGGGGGTGTCTGGTCTTCTCCCATAGACTTCCATTATACTCGGGTGCTCGGCCGAGCACTCGAGCACCACCTATTGTTCAGCCAGAGCACCCGAGCATCGGGGTGCTCGATCGTCACCAGTAACAAATAAAATTTTTCAAAAAATGGCTGCTGCACGTTACAAAGTGAAAGTAAGAAGTCCGGGAACAAAGTATTGCCCATAATGCTGTGCAGCCAATCAGCAGAAAGCCATCCCCAGTGATGTCACAGCCCTATAAAAAGCCTCATCCTGTCTGGTCTCCTCCATTTTACTGTCAACTTAGTGCAGTGAGAGACATGACAGGCAATAGGTTGATTAGGAAAGACTTTATTTACAAAATATTAGTTTTGAATAGTTCATGGACAGCACAGAGATAGTGTAGGGATATAATAGGGAGAAATTATCCACAATATAGGGAGAGTGCAGTGCCCCCCTTGGCTAATACATAAGCCATTCTATTACACCTTGCTGCACTAATTGGGGTTAAAAAGCGATCTAATACTACTGCTATTGTTGTGTCCACACTGTTTTTCACATACGTAATTCCATTGATCCTTGATTCTGTAATTGGGGTGAAATTGCATTCTGACACTACTGATTTTGTGTTTACATTGTTTTTACATAATTCCATTAATCCTTCATTCTGTAATAGGAGTGAAATTGTGTTCTGAAAATACTGCAATTTAAAGGGGTATTGCAGTAAAAACTGCATTAAGGCTGCAAGCTGTGACCCAACCAAAACCCATACCTATACATATAACCAGAGCTGTCGACAAGCTTATTGAGGATAGTCAGCAGCTCCGGCCCAGCCAAGATTTGGAAAAGCGATCTCCTGCTTCTTCCTGTAGACTGGCAAGTACCGATGATGAGACAGGTGTTGCAAGTGGTCAGGCACATGGCCATCAGACTGTTGAGGGTGACATCAGTGACATGCAGACAGTAGTGGATGATGATATAGCTGATCATACATGGGAGCCAGGTGAAGAGGGGGCTTCATCAGGGGAAGAAGGTGGCAGCTTGCACGTGAGACAGCAGCTTGGCCATTAGGGTGCAAGCATTGCCGTGAGTCAGCAGGGTGGCAGCAGTGTGAGATATGGAGCCAAATGTGACCAGGGTACAATGTCTGCTACTCAGGAGCCTACCTGTCTGGAAACAACTAGCGGTGCATGCGTTCATACAGGCAGTGGCAGGCAGTGTGTGTGTGGGGGAGGTGGGGGTGGGGGTGCGGGAGGTATTCTCTACTAGCCAGTGTGGGAATTTTTCATCAAGTCACAGGAGGATGTCAGCATTGCTATGTGTAGAATCTGTGGGCAGAAGGTAAAGCGTGGCCAGGGTGCCACCATAAAGTGGGCCTGAGAAAACCGTGGCGCTATTGTTGTAGCACAACCTGAGGCATCTCCCAGTGGCCTGCAACCCTTTTCCAGCATTCAAGGCTCCACCATCTCAGCAGAAGGGAGCTGTGTTTCCTTCCCATCATCTATTGGTCCTGATGGTCCTGCTCCTCCTCCTGATCAATCATTTATCCAGTAATCGATCACAGAGGCCATTGCGAAAAGACAACAGCATCCGTGCACTCATCCAACGGTGCAGAAGCATAACGTGCTCCTGACCAAGTTGCTGGTACCACATTTTCTCCCTTTCCATGTGGTTGATTCTGCACCTTTCAGAGAACTGATGGCTTGTGCCGAGCCAAGGTGGAGAGCTATCCCAAGCCATCATAACTTCTCCATAAAGGCTGTACCAGCCCTGCACACATATGTTGAACAGAAGGTGGGTTAATCCTTGAGCCTATCGTTGTCACAGCAGCGCCGACGTGTGGCGCTATAACTACGGTCAACGACAATATATGTCTTTTATAGCCCACTGGGTAAATGTGGTTCCTGCCCAGCCACACTAGTATATTGGACAGGTGACGGCACTGCCGCCTCCACGTTCTCAATCTGTGAGTCCTGTGCCAATGTCCTCCTCTGCTTCCTCATCCTCAACCATGTCCTCAGCCTCTACTGCAAGCACAATTCTGCTCCTCCAGCATACCACCTGCAGAGCACAGCAGTGTCACACTGTTTTGACCTTGGTTTGCCTGGGCAAACGGAGTCACACTGGGGAGGTACTGCTCTGCATCCTTCAAGAGGAAAGCATGGTGCACGTCTTTAATTTGATTGTAAAGCGCTTTCTGAAGTCTTCCACCCAACTACAAGACATCCTGAAAATGGTCAGGAAACTGTGCATGCACTTTAGCCACTCTTACACTGCAAAACATACCCTCCTTGAGCTGCAAAGGTAGAATATCATTCCCCAACATTGCCTCATATGCAACATTTCCACCCACTGGAACTCCACCCTCCATATGTTGGACCGACTATATAAGCAGAGGAAGGCTGTACACGATTTCTTGATGATGCAGGTGGACAGGAGCACCCTTCTGTGTAACTTCGATGTTAGCCAGTGGCAGCTCATGTGTGACACCTGCCGTTTGATCACGTCCTTTGAGGAGGCCACTTTATTTGTCAGTCACCAGTACTTTGGGATGAACGTCGTCATTCCACTCCTTCATGTTCTGGAGCAGATGCTCATAAATCTGGCTAAGGCTACTTTCACACTAGCGTTTTCTTTTTCCGGTATTGAGTTCCGTCATAGGGGCTCAATACTGGAAAAAAACATTTCCGTTTTGTCCCCATTCATTGTCAATGGGGACAAAACTGAACTGAAGACAACAGAATGCTCCTGAAAGCATTCCGTTCCATCTCCAGAATGGAGAACAAACTGCAACATGCTGCGGTTTGCTCTCCGTCCTGGGCATCCGCACCAAGACGGATCCGTCCCCATTGACTTGCATTGGGGGTTATGACGGATACAAGCATGGCTTATTAGCCATTCTGTGGTGAATTTACATTGTTATACCGCCATTTTTGGGGTTTATTTATAGTAAATACAAGCATGTTTTATTAGCCGTTCTGCTGTGAACTTACCTTGTGATACTGCCATTTTTGCAGTGCATAGGAAATATAAGTACGTCCATTCGCCATTCTGTGGAGGCATTTTTTGGGATACAGTCTGTTTTGCGCAAATTGCCAGGTCAGTGCTGAATTTCTTCTGTACGGACTGCCGGATCGTCTATTAGCCGTTCTGTGGTGAAATTTTATTGGATACAGCCTGTTTTGGGGTGTATTAATATGAAATCTAAGTACAGCTATTAGCCGTTCTGTGGTGAAACTTTTTTTTGGGATGCAGCCTGTTTTGGGGTGCATTAATAGGAAATCGTAGTGCGTCTATTAGCCATTCATTGGTGAAATTTTTTTGTGATACAGCCTGTCTTGCACAAATTGCCAGGTGAATGCTGAGTTTCTTCCAAATCGTGTATTAGCCGTTCAGCGGTGAATGTTTTTTGGGATACAGCCTGTTTTGGGGTGTACTAATAGGAAATCTAAGTGCGTCTATCAGCCGCTCTGTGGTGAAACTTTTTTTGAGATACAGCCTGTTTGGGGTGTAATAATAGGAAATCTAAGTGAGTCTATTAGCTGTTCTGTGGTGAAACTTTTTTTGAGATACAGCCTGTTTTGGGGTGTAATAATAGGAAATCTAAGTGCTAGTAGCAGTGGTAGTAGGCAGTCACCGCAGAGTGTTGGGGGGAAAATGTCAATTTCAGCGGTGTGGCAGATTTTCATCAAACCGCTGGAGGAGGTGAACATGGCCATTTGCCAAATCTATGGGTAGAAGGTGAAGCGTGGCCTGGGAGCTATTGTTATCAATACAGAGAAATCTGCAGCACTAATCCAATTCAATCAGTGGTGTTTTATTTAGTAGTTAGGCAGCATACACAGCGATGTTTCAACCCTCAGGTCTTTATCAAGCAGTGTGAAATATAACAGTGAAACTTAAATAGACCACTAACATATAACCATAAGTGACCATACATACTCCTATTCATAAAGAGAATAACCCAAAAGCATATGCACACATCTAATGCAATTGAACAGTGAATGATGTAATTACAGTGAATGGGGCTGCATGTGAGGATCCAGAGTAATCTCATGGTAAATAAGCATGACTACAGCTATGTCTGG
>ONZH01015933.1:0-72351 GCA_900303285.1 Rhinella marina
CTGCTTTCCGGAGGAGATTTGAATTCCGGTGAAATCCAGGCTTTATTATTTTAATAAGGTCAGCCTGTAGCACTGTCAGTTGACAGCGTCGCTTATCGGTGATGACGCCCCAGCTGCACTGAAGACCCGCTCTGACAACATGCTAGGAGCAGGGCAGGCCAGCACCTCCAAGGCGTACAGCTCCAGTTGTCGTGTCCAGCTGTGCAACCCAGTAGTTGTATGGAGAAGAGTGATCACGCAGGACGTTGGTATGGTCAGCTAGGTACTCCCTCACCATCTTTCTGAACAGCTCCCCCCCTACTGGGGGATGGGTGACAGTGTCTTGCTGGGGTGCCATAAAACTGGCAAAGGCCTTGGAGATTGTTCCCCTGCCAGTGCTTGACAAGCTGCCTGCTCCCCTCCTCTCCCCCGCTAGTTGGCCCACAGAACTACGTCCTCTGCCGCTACCGGTGTCAGATGGAAAGGATAGCTTCAGCTTGTGCACCAGGGCCTGTTGATATTAATTTTCTCTCATACTCCTTTCCTCTACAGGAATGAGAGTGGAAAAGTTCTGCTTGTACCGGGGGTCCAGGAGGGTGAACACCCAGTAATCAGTGTTGGCAAAAATGCGAGGGTCACGGGAAAGGCAGCCTAACATGAAGTCAGCCATGTGCGCAAGAGTCCCAACACGCAAGAATTCTCTTTTCTCAATAGGCTGACTCTCCATTTCCTCCTCCTCCAACTCCTCCTCTTCAGCCCATACACGCTCAACAGATAAGAAGGAATGAGCATAGGTACCCTCTTCAGTCTCGCCAACAGTCTCCTTCTCTACCTCCTCTTCCTCCTCATCCTCCTCCAATACACGCTGACAGAAACAGACCTGAGGGTAGTCTGGCTATCAAGCAACGTATCTTCTTCCCCCATCTCCTGTGACAACCGCAAAGCCTCTGACTTCATGCTGAGCAGTGACTTTTTCAGCAAACAAAGCAGCGGGATGGTGACGCTCATAATGGCGGCATCTCCGCTGACCATCTGTGTTGACTCCTCAAAGTGGCTTAACACCTGACAGATATCAGACATCCACGTCCACTCCTCATTGTAGACTTGAGGAAGCTGACTAACCTGACTACCAGTTCTCGTGGAAGTTGTCATCTGGCAGTCTACAATCGCTCTGCGCTGCTGGTAAACCCTGGCTAACATGTGTAATGTGGAATTCCATTGTGTAGGCACGTCGCACAACAGTCGGTGAGCTGTCAGTTGTAAGCGCCGTTGCACTGCCCTGAGAGTGGCAGCATCTGTGGTTGACTTGCGGAAATGCGCACAGATGCGTCGCACCTCGGTGAGCAAATCAGACATATTGGGGTAGGTCCGCTGAACCACAAGATAGAACACGTGGGCCAGGCAGGTTTTATATGCAGTGTTTATATGAGTTGTTGTTACTTTGGGAAATAGTATTGGTGTATAATGGCACATGTGTTAGTCTGCCGAGTTGCAGAGCCACCACCAGGTTACGCCCGTTGTCACACACAACCATGCCTTCTTTGAGTTTCAGCGGCGCCAGCCAAAGATCGGTCTGCGCCGTGATTCCCTGTAACAGCTCTTGGGCGGTGTGCCTCTTGTCACCTAAGCTCAGCAGTTTCAGCACCGCCTGTTGGCGCTTACCCACGGCAGTGCTGCTGCTCCTAGCTACCGACTGAAGGCGCCGTGCTCACAGATTGTATTTGAGAGTAGGAGGAGGAGGAGGAGGGGTTGGAGGAAGAGGCATAATAAGTCTGAGAAACCGTGACCGAGGTAGGCCCCGCAATCCTCGGTGTGGACATTACATGAGCGGCCCCAGAGTCAGACTCGGTCCCAGCCTCCACCAAGTTAACCCAATGTGCCGTCAGGGATATATAGTGTCCCTGCCCGCCAGCACTTGTCCACGTGTCCGTGGTTAGGTGGACCTTCTCAGTAACCGCGTTGGTCAGGGCATGGATGATGTTCTCTGACACGTGCTAGTGTAGGGCTGGGACGGCACATCGTGAAAAATAGTGGCGGCTGGGGACAAAGTACAGAGGGACAGCCACCGCCATGAGGTTGCGGAAAGCCTCAATCTATACCAGTCTATAGCGCAGCATCTCCAGGGTCAGCAGTTTGAAAATGTGGACATTTAGGGCTTGTGCATGTGGGTGGGTGGAATTGTATTTGCGTTTGCGCTTGCGCTCCAATGTCTGATGCAAAGACAGCTAAACACTGCATTGGGACACATTGGTGTAGGGTGTGGAGGATTGTGGAGGTGAAGGGGTGGTTGTAGGGCGGGAGGCGCTCGTTCCGGGGTCTTGGGCGGGGGGTTGACTCGCAAAGCCAGCATGTGACACAGGGGAAGGAGCAGTGGTGTGATCCGCAGGAGGTAAACGGCCTTGGTTCCATTGAGTCGTGTGCCTGCGCATGCTGGTAGTGGTTAGGCTGGTAGTGGTGCCTCCCCTGCTGATCCTGGTGTGGCACAAGTTGCACAACACGGTCCGTCGGTCATCCTCACTTTCTTTAAAGAACCTCCAGACTTGCAAACATCTAGGCCTCGGCACGGGAGCTTCACTTCGTGAAACAGTTGCTGATCTACTTGCTCTGGCCCTGCTTCTCCCTCTGGCCACCCCACTACCTCTTCCAACCTGTTCTGGTGCTGCACTTGCCTCCCTCTCAGAAGCACTGTCTTGACTAGGCTTACCAACCCAGCTCGGGTCAGTCACCTCATCATCCACCTGCTCTTCCTCTGATTCCTCACTCTGCTCCCGCCTGGGACTTACTGCCCTGACAACAACGTCAATGTCTGACAACCGTGTCTCATCATCATCCGACACCTCTTGATGCACTACTTGCACACTCTCATCACCCACAGACTGCGAAAGTTCTAAATTTTGGGCATCGGGACAGAGCAACTGCTCAGGTTGCTGTTGAGCAGTGGTTTGTGTCTCTGGGTTGGGTCCTGAAAAGACGTCCTGTGAGTATGCCAGATCTGAATCCATATTTTCCATGGGGGGGGGGCAGGCTGGGGGGAAGGAGGTTGAGCTGGAGGAGCCAGAGGTCTACTCCCTTGGCTAAAGTGGGTGGACTGTGTGGAAGACTGGGTGGTGGATAAATTACTGGACACATTATCCGCTATCCAAGTCATCACCTGTTCGCACTGTTGTGGTTTCAATAGTGGTGTACCCACGTGACTTTGTAAGTTGCGAGATGAAGCTAGGGAGCAAAACTCTTTGGCGTTCCACTGCTCCCTCATCAGTAGGTACTGTGTCACCCTGCCCAGGACCACGGCCTCTGCCCCCCTACATCACTTGGATGCCCACGTCCTCGACCCTTAGCCCTTGGGTTCAACATTTTGTGTAATCACTAAACTGTCGAATTAATATCTGAGGCCAAAAACGTATTCTCTAGACTGCGGATAGTGTACCACACACCACAGAATTTTTCACTGGACTGTATTAAATGTATCTGAGAGAAAAAAACGTATTCTCTAGACTGCCGTTAGGGTAACGCACACCACACAATTTTTCACTGCACTGTAGAATATATGAAGGAGAGAAAAAAATGTATATTTTCTAGACTCAGGCTAGTGTGCAGCACATGACAGAATTTGTACTGCACTGTAGGATATATAACTGAGATAAAAAATGTATACCCTAGACTGACGCTACTGTACAGCACACGACATAATTGTTCACTGGACTGTAATATATATAACTGAGAGAAAAACATATTCCCTAGACTGCACTACAGATCTCAGCAAGCCAAGGTACAGCAGCAGCAAAAATGAGTAATGAGAGGACTTTGGGCAATTTCTTTTGGGTCTGTGTAGACCACGTGCCGTCCCTCCTGCCACCAGTCGCTGTGCACAGCGTGCAGCCAAGATGGCGGTAGCTGATCTACAAGTCCCAGCCAGCAGCCGAGAGAAGGACAAAAAAAAAGGTCTTTGTAGCCCTTAGAAGGAGCGTTGGGTTCTTTGTGGATGATTCCTGCCTAACCACATTCTAATTTTACGCCCTAACAGTGTGCAGCCAAGATGGCGGTAGCTGCACTACAAGTCCCAGCCAGCAGCCTGGAGGAGACCAAAAAAAAAGGTGCTTGTAGCCCTTAGAAGGGCTGTTGGGTTCTTTGTGGGTGATTCCTGCCTAACCAACATCCAAATTGAGACCCTAACACTCTCCCTGACAGACAGCAGCTCTATCCCTAATCTCATGCAGGCGGCGTCTGACGCTCACCGCCATTCCGTGTCAGGGTAACATTTTAAGTGCTTTACCTGCTACCTCAGTCTCACCTGGTCACTCTGGGTTCAAAGCCATGCTGTGTCAGGGTAAATTTTTGGGTGGTTCACCTGCTACCTCAATCTAACTCGGTCACCAAGCTGTCACCACGCTGTGTCAGGCTTATACCTGCGTCGTGGGGCGGGGGATAGGACAGCAGTGCCAGCATGGGCAGTGGTGTCACCCGCAGGCGGTGATAGACTTTCGTTGCACCTACTTGGGTGCTTTCCTAACATGTGCCAGTGCATGTGCCTTGCCCATCTTGGTCTGGGTCAGCACAATTGTCTTGATGGTCACCACCAGGCTGTTGCCCAGAATTTGGCGTAATGGTACGATTAGGCAGCCTCAGAGGCATCCATGCATGCTGCCCCTGCTGTTTCCTGTCCATTTCCGTGGTGTTTCCATCATTTTCTGAGGTTTCCAGGTTTTCACGCAACCTTCCCTGTGCAGAGCTTTGGTCCCCTGCAAAAAATGCTTGAGTCTCCCATTGACTTCAATGGGGTTCGTTATTCGAAACGAGCATCCGAGCATCGGGAAAAATTCGACTCGAATAACGAGCACCCGAGCATTTTAGTGCTCGCTCATTTCTAGAATTAATGTCAGAAAAGTGTCAGTCTACAGGAAGAGATGAAGTACAGTCCCCTCTCCTGAAGATCGGGGAGTAACAGGGGAGATGCATTCAGAAATGTACTCTTCTGCCTTATATGGGCCTAATCTCATTAAATCCATTTTATTTTAATGCAATGACTTTACTGTTCTGACAATATATTCCGGTTAGGTCTGGCTATAGCAAAAGTCTATAATAAGTTAAGGTTGTCTGGCATAAATCATACTCACTGTGCTTTTCAAAGATGGTTGTGAATATTTGAAAGCCTGATATAACCATTTTCTTTTCAAAATTGTATTAGTTTTGTTAAAATGTGCAAAAACATTATTAAAATCAAAATCATGTGGTTCCAGGATGAAGCCACCCCCCCCCCCCTCAGGGTCTTTAAGGTTTGGTATTGTATAGCTATGTATTTTTACGGATGTAATATTTTGCTTTGTGTTATTTATTTAGATTTATTCATTGTTCACTCTGTGACTATGCAGTTTTTGCATATATTTATTGTTTTGTGTGATGGGCTTGGGGCGTACTTATCATGTTTTTATGGTATGAGTTTTTGTATGTAATAGCATCATGATCCAATAAAGATCATTACTCATAACTTAGGAGTGCTCATTGTTGTGGCCATATATCTGTTCTTGCTTCTTCTGCTATCATTTGTAAATGGACAACCCCTTTAAGGCATCTGTTATAGATTGACCCTACATGTTTCTGACGACAATGGAGGTAAACTAGGTATGATAAGTGCTAGAAATTCTGTTTTATACAATGTTAAAATGTTAATAATAAGCAAAACAAATTATCAAAAGTATGTGCTTGTTGCATGACATATTTATCACATCTCTCTAGACATGTTTCTGTATTACTGTATAGCTTTTTTAATTTATCACTATAGAATGTATTCCTAATATTTCCTATTACTTTAATACTATATTCTGTAAAAATGTATTATTATTATTATGATTATTATTTTGTATTATTACAGTATATATGTATTATTTTATCGCTATATTTAGAATATATTACTATTATTTCTTATTAATTTGAGGGGGTTAATACTGTATTCTGCATAGCTTTAATTGACAAGCAAGCAATCATCATTATCACCAATTGTGACACTGTAGTCTTTGATGATAGACTGCAAGGTACAGATCCATTTATTCAATGCTTCTCTTCATATTCCTACTGTTCTATTTCACACACAGCATCTCTGAATGCCCCATTTATGTTAGAAGATGCATATGGAATGAGCAGCAAACTCAAGAGCATTTATACCAACATTTCCACAACTAGATCTCCACATGGTGCAGTACTGTACAATCTTCACAGTCACTTACAGGCTATAGAATACCTCTGCCTTGATACATACTCAGTATAGCACACAGAATGGCACACAACTGAATTGCCCTTTGAAGGCATTACAGATGCTGGTGCTGCCTGAAACCTTTCCAACCAATATTCAGCTATGTCCAGGGCCTGTACACACAGGGCAATTCACTCTCCCACATTTTTAAAATACCCTCACTTACATTCGACAGCAATATAAGTATAAATGCAAGTTATATATAACTTGCCATAATGGAATGCAATAACATAGAATAGCACATGCATGCTGATCTATTCGTCAGTAGTTGAACATGTCCAGGGATTAGAGATGAGCGAGCATACTTGTCCGAGCTTGATACTCGTTCGAGTATTAGGGTACTCATAAGTGCTCGCTACTCTGACGAGTATCTCGCCATGCTCGAGGAAATGGCATCTCCCGCCTTTTGAATTTTTGGCGGCTATAAACTCAGCCAATCACAAGCCAGGAGACTCTGCGGTACACCCAGCATCACGTGGGGCCCTTACATGTCGATAGCAGGGGTTGGCTGGCCTGATCAGGTGACCCTGGAATATACTAGTGACTGCACGCGGTGCTCGGCTCAGTCGCTGCCTGGATGCCGTTAGGGACAGATCTGCAGTCTGATACAGGGAGAGTGTTAGGGTGTTCTACTAGATTTGTGTTAGGCAGGAGTGATTCTAAAAGAACCCAACAGCCCTTGTTAGGGCTACAAGACCCTTTTTTTTATCTGCTTGTGGCTGGGCTTGCTGGCACTAGTAGTGCAGCTACCGCCATATTTGCAGCATTTTGCAGGGAGACTGGAAAAAGTTTATTTTTTGGCTCTCAGTGACACACATCCATTTCAAACAGCTAAGTGGGACAATTTTTTTGTGTTTTATTGAAATAGGCACAGTCTGCAGAAGATTTATTTCTGTCTAACTGATAGATAGTGGAAGTCACAGTACAAAATCCTTTTGTTTGCTCTCAGTGATACAAATCCATTTCATACAGCTGTGTGTAACCATTCTGTGTGTCACAGTTCAGCTGGCCAGTCACCACAAACCACAATCCGTATTTTCTGTCCAGGTGACCCATACTGTACGTCACGTAATCAAATACGGTCTTTTGCTCTCACTGATACAGCTACATTAGAAAAATCTCTGTGCAACATTTGTCTGGGTTGCAGTGAAAATAGCCACAGTCAGCAAGGTCTGAGTTTGCTCTCTGATATATTCTGCACGTCACGTAAAAAAAAAAAAAAACAACAACTTTTTTTCTTTTTTTTTTAAATCTCAGTGATACAAATCCATTGTATGAAATGGATTTGTATCACTGAGATTAAAAAAAAAAAAAAGTTTTTTTTTTTTTTTTTTAACGTGACGTGCAGAATATATCAGAGAGCAAACTCAGATCCTGCTGACTGTGGCTATTTGTGGCTGTGTGGAACCATTCTGTGTGTCACAGTTCAGCTGGCCAGTCACCACAAACCACAATCCGTATTTTCTGTCCAGGTGACCCATACTGTACGTCACGTAATAAAATATGGTCTTTTGCTCTCACTGATACAGCTACATTAGAAAAATCTCTGTGCGACATTTGTCTGGGTTGCACTTAAGCAGACCAAGTCTGCCTAATCTAATAGTTTCAGTGCACTTGCTCCATACTGCACGGTACGTAATAAAATACGTAATTTTGCTCTAACTTATCCACCTATATATTAACTTGTTCAGATTGAACAAGTTTGTGGGTTTCAGTACAGCAGGCCCATTTTTTTTTTTTGGTATATATAATACACTTATATACAGAAAATGTGGAACCCCAGGGCTAAGGGTCGAGGGCGAGGGCGTGGGCGTGGGCATTCAATTACTGCAGGGGGCAGAGGCCGTGGTCCTGGGCAGGGTGAGACAGTACCTGCTGATGAGGGAGCAGGGGAACGCCACAGAGCTACACTCCCTAGCTTCATGTCTGAACTTACAGGGCACGTGGCAGAGCACTGTTGAAACCACAACAGTGCGAACAGCTGATGTCGTGGATTGCGGACAATGCTTCAAGTAATTTATCCACCAGTCAGTCTTCCACGCAGTCCACCCACGTTACCCAAGAGAGCACTCCTCTGGCTCCTTCACCTCAACCTCCTTCCCCCCAGTCTGCCCCCTCCCAGGAGAATTTGGAATGTGATCCGGCATACTCTGAGGAACTGTTTTCTGGACCCTTCCCAGAGTCACAAACCACTTCTTAGGTTGCTGCTGACCTCTTTCCCGATGCCCAAGTTTTCCAACTGTCTCAGTCTGTGGGTGATGATAATGATGACAATGTTGACTTAGTGGAAGAAGTGTGTAAAGAGGTGTCGGACGATGAGGAGATACGGTTGTCAGACAGTGGTGAAGTTGTTGTCAGGGCAGGAAGTCCGAGGGGGGAGCACACTGAGGAATTGGGGGATGACGAGGTGACTGACCCAAGCTGGGTTGATAAGCCGAGTGAAGACAGTGCTTCTGAGGCCGAGGCGAGTGCTGCACCAGAACAGGTTGGAAGAGGCAGTGGTGTGGCCAGAGGGAGAAGCAGGGCCAGAGCTGGTGCATCAGCAGCAACTGTTTCACGTAGTGAAGCTCCCGTGGTGAGGCCTAGATGTTCGCAAGTCTGGAGGTTCTTTAAAGAAATTGAGGATGACCGACGGACTGTGGTGTGCAACCTGTGCCACACCAGGACCAGCAGGGGTGCCACCACTACTAGCCTAACCACCACCAGCATGCGCAGGCATATGAGTGCTAAACACCCCACTCAATGGAACCAAGGCCGTTCACCTCCTGCGGGTCCCACCACTGCTCCTTCCCCTGTGTCACTCGCTGCCTCTGCTAGTCAACCCCCTGCCCAGGACCCCGGCACGAGCGCCTCCCGCCGGAAAACCATACCTTCGCCTACACGATCCTCCACAGCGTCCACCAATGTGTCCCTGCGCAGTGTTCAGCTGTCTTTACAGCAGACGCTGGAGCACAAGAGGAAATACAGTTCCACCCACCCACATGCCCAAGACCTCAACGTCCACATCTCCAAATTGCTGAGCCTGGAGATGCTGCCCTATAGGCTGGTAGAGACCGAGGCCTTTCGCAACCTCATGGCGGTGGCTGCCCCTCGGTATTCGGTCCCCAGCCGCCACTATTTTTCCTGATGTGCCGTCGGAGCCCTACACCAGCACGTGTCACAGAACATCATCCGTGCCCTGACCAATGCTGTTTCTGAGAAGGTCCACCTAACCACAGACACGTGGATAAGTGCTGCCAGGCAGGGACACTATATATCACTGACGGCACATTAGGTTAACTTGGTGGAGGCTGGGACCGAGTCTGACCCTGGGGCCGCTCATGTACTGCCCACACCGAGGATTGCGGGGCCTACCTCGGTCACGGTCTCTCTGACGTACTATGCCTCCTCCGCTTGTCACAAGAGATGGTGGAGGAAGATATGTCGCTTGGTAGCCAGAGCACCCTCCGGTCTGTTTCTCAGTGCGTATCGGAGGAGGGGGATGAGGATAAGGAGGAAGAGGAGGAGAATGTCGGCGAGACAGAAGAGGGTACCAGTGCTCAGTCCTTATTAACTGTTGAGCGTGTATGGGCTGAAGAGGAGGACTTGGAGGAGGAGGAGGAAATGGAGAGTCAGGCCAGTGAGGAGAGGGAATTCTTGCGTGTTGGGACTCTGGCGCACATGGCAGACTTCATGTTAGGCTGCCTATCCCGTGACCCTCGTGTTAGAAGAATTTTTTCAAACACTGATTACTGGGTGTTCACTCTCCTGGACCCACGGTACAAGCAGAACCTTTCCACTCTCATCCCTGTAGAGGAAAGGAGTATGAGAGTGAATCAATATCAACAGGCCCTGGTGCACAAGCTGAAACAATCCTTCCCATCTGACACCGCTAGCGGCAGAGGGCGTGCTTCTGTGGGCCAAGTAGCGGGGGAGAGGAGGCAAGCAGGCAGCTTGTCCAGCACTGGCAGGGGAACGCTCTTCAAGGCCTTTGCCAGTTTTATGTCACCCCAGCAAGACACTGTCACCTGTCCCCAGTCTCGGCAGAGTAGGGGTGAGCTTTACAGAAAGATGGTGAGGGAGTACCTAGCTGACCATACCAACGTCCGGACCGATCACTCTGCTTCATACAACTACTGGGTTTCAAAGCTGGACACGTGGCCTGAACTGGCGCTGTACGCCTTGGAGGTGCTGGCCTGCCCTGCTGCTAGCGAGTTGTCAGAGCGGGTATTCAGTGCAGCTGGTGGCATCATCACTGATAAGCGTACACGCCTGTCAACTGACAGCGCTGGCAGGCTGACGCTTATTAAAATGAACAAAGCCTGGATTTCACCGGAATTCAAATCTCCTCCGGGGGGAAAGCAGCTAAAGATTAACATTACTTATGTATCCGATTCCTCTTCTCTACTCCTCCTCCTCCTCCTTGTCGTCTTTGCCTAACGCTGACCCAAAACGCAATTTTTTAGAGGGCCAACTGGCACTCTTTTACGACAATTTTTTCCGGAGGGCCCCCTACAGGCCCTCTCTCCAAACAATTTTTCCAGAGGGCCACCTACAGGCCCTCTCTCTAAACAATTTTTCCGGAGGGCCACCTACAGGCCCTCTCTCCAAACAATTTTTCCGCAGTGTGAACTACAGACACTGTAAAACAATGTTTCAGGAGCGTCAAACAGACAGTCCAAAACAATTTTTCAGGAGGCGCAAGTACCGACATTTAAAAAAAAAATTCTCAGTCGGACAAAGTCATTGGTGGTGTCACCGCCATGCTGTGTCAGGCTAAATTTTTGGGTGCTTCACCAGCTACCGCATACTAACTCAGTCACTCTGTTATCACCGCCGCCATACAGGGCCACGAAAAATGTTTATGTGGTTCGCCTGCTCCCGCAGTGTCACTCGCTCACTCTGTTGTCACCACCATAGTGGTTTGCACTATAGCGGCCCAAGTTTGCACATTCCACTTTTTCTCTCCAAGTGATCAATACTACACGTCACATTAGAAAATACGTTCTTTTGCTCTAAGTGATACAAATCCATTTCATACAGCTCAGTGGAACAATTCTGTGAGTTACAGTCCAGCACCTCAGTTTGCACAGACCACAATCCGTTGTTTCTGTGTAATTGATCTATACTGCACATCACATAAAAAATACGTTTTTTTGCTCTCAGTGATACAAATCCATTTAATAAAATCCTTTCTTTCTCTTTAACTGATCTATACTAAACGTCACTTTTAAAAATACGTCTTTTTCCTCTCTTTCTATCTCTCCAAACTATTTTTCCGGATAGGTGACGTATACGGTATTAAACTGAGAAGAATACATAACACATGCCCCACTTGATCAATTTCATAGTTGACAACCGTACCTAAATTGACAGCCACAGCCATACAGGGCCACGCTAAATTTTTCCTGTGCTCTACCTGCTACCGTCATGTAGCTCGGTCAATGTGTAGTCACAGCCATACAGGGCCACGCTAAATTTTTCCTGTGCTTTACCTGCTACCGTCGTGTAGCTCGGTCAATGTGTAGTCACAGCCATACAGGGCGACGCTAAATTTTTTATGTGCTCTACCTGCTACCGTCGTGTAGCTCGGTCACTCTGACCGAGTCTGACCCTGGGGCCGCTCATGTACTGCCCACTTGGAGGATTGCGGGGCCTACCTCGGTCACGGTTTCTCAGACTTACTATGCCTCTTCCTCCAACCCCTCCTCCTCCTCCTTCGAATTACCATCCGTGCTTCACCTCCTGCTACCTCAGTCTAACTCGGTCACTCTGTTGTCACCGCCATGCTGCGTCAGGCTAAATTTTTGGGTGGCTCACCTGCTACCTCATCTAACTTGGTCACTTGTTGGTGTCACCGCCAGGCTGTGTCAGCAGTGCCAGCATGGGCACGGGTGATGGACCTTCGCTGCACCTAGTTGGGTGCTTCCCTAACATGTGATGGGCATGTGCCTCGCCTTTCTTCGTCTGGGTGAGCACAATTGCCATGAGGGTAACCACCAGGCTGTTGCAGGAGAATTTGGGGTAATGGTGGGATTAGGCAGCCTCAGAGGCATCCATGCATGCTGCCCCTGCTGTTTCCTGTCCATTTCCGTGGTGTTTCCATCATTTTCTGATGTTTCCAGGTTTTCACCCAGCCTTCCCTAGGCAGAGCCTTGGTCCACTGAAAAAAATGCTTGAGTCTCCCATTGACTTCAATGGGGTTCGTTACTCGAAACGAGCACCCGAGCATCTGGAAAAGTTCGTCTCGAATAACGAGCACCCGAGCATTTTAGTGCTCGCTCATCTATATCAGGGATGTATTTTGTGCTGCTGCCAGTGTTTTGTGATAGACTGTGGTATTTGGCTCTGTTGGGGTGGTATAATGTACCACAATATGGTATTGCTGGCCCTTCCTTCCATCAATGTGGACCTGACAACAAAATGGGCCACTTTTAGTATTTTTTCCAGGGCCACTTTAAGTTCCAAGTCCACCCCTGCACATGTCACGATGAAAGTTCAACTGTCTGTAGCAAAAGTGGAGCCAGGACTATAACAGGATCAAGTGGTAACCCATAGGAACTGAAATGGTACCTGTAAAGGACACAAGTCTTCTTTGTAAGAGTGTGTAAATTTTGTTTCAATACACTTATAAGTTGTTGAATAACTTCTGTTTTAAAAATAATGTGAGCTACATATTAATCAGTGAATGGCATAGGAGAAGAAACTTCCTGCAAAGGTGACCTGTGACAGGCTGCATCTGCAGGAAGAGAAAATCTGTGTCGATTTTATCACCACTTATCTCTGTATTATTGATTCTAACATCAAGATGCAATGTTTATTATTATACTATTTTACGTACATATTAATAGAAAATTTCCTTTTGTTTATATAATAAATATGTAATAAAACATAGAATTTTACCTCAACCCATTTGAAGGTATATAATGAAGGGAGCACAAAAGTCTGGTTCCGTTACATTATTTTGTTTTTATTTTTACAATTCATGGAATGTATCCTGTTTCAATTCACAGGGGATCGAAAAAGCTATAGCAACTGTATAACTCATAATAAAATGTCTATTCAATCCTTCAGACAGATCATTTAAGTCAAACTTTTTTTTTCATTTCTTTGTCTTTGATAAAACCAGAGATGTACTGCTATCAGGCATTGAGTCTACAGCTTTATCTAAATATCCCATGGATTTTAGGCTATAGCAGGACATGCCATGTATTATTCTAGTGATATATTTTATATAGACATTCTCAAATGGGTAAAAGATGCTTCTTAAATGAGATTCTATTGCATTGCCAGCTCCATAAACAATAATTGCTGCTAAAAGACAGAATCTTGTTGTATTGCTGGTAATCCAAGTTTCACCATGGAACCATTGGGGTTGTAGACATCACATTATATTGCTTTATTATTAAACCTGAAAAAGGTTGGAAATAAAATCACCACCAAGTTTTACTGATGATCATTGCAATATCTTACCAAATATATTTCATAGAAGCTTATCTTTAGATACGTTATGGACAATAGCTATACACTCGAGTGTATTTTCTTTTATTGTACAAAATATCTTGAATATCTCTTTGACTATCTATTGGTTTCTGACTAACAACAGTCACTACTGTAGTCAGATTCTAGTAGAGGTTAATTTTAGGGGGTTTTCCTGTTTGCCTCATCATTCTTTGATAATGTGACTTATGAAGGTAGGTTTCATTTTGTAATGTATTTCTTTTACCTTTATTGCTCCTAGTCCTATCTTCGGTTTTGAGCTGTAGTCACATTACAATTTCCATGCAGCTCTTTCTTATTTCTTCTGATGTTATGAGTCACTACACACATTATACATCACATCCTTTTGCTGCAGGTTTACTTCTGTATGTAAATCAGAGAATTTCTAAACATTTCACATCAATCACATTGTATGGCATGTGCATAATCTTATTATTATCATCAATTTATTATTATTTATTTGAAATAACACTGATCCAGGCCAAATGAATGTCACTTCCTGTTTCTCCTAAGCCAATTGAAATTCATTGAGCAATGGTATGGGAAGAAAGAGGCACCGGCAGTAGCAGGGCTATCCCCATTACTGGGTAGCAGAGATTATATCAGTCATCAGATTTGCTTCGGTCTGATTCTAAAGTACCCCAATTGCCCTGAAAAGTTGTGCATGACATGCTGAGGTCTCCTAGGACTTTATCAACAGTGGTGTAACTATGGAAGTCACAGCAGTCACAGATGCAATTGTGACACTATTTGTTTATTCTTCTGATTTCCTTTGGTGTCTGGCATCCAAAGTAGGAGACTGGGGAACATTTATGGTGCTAAACATCCCCTCTTGTTAGAGAAATGATTAATCTTTAAATGTCAAATGTAGCAGTAGGCCATTACACATCGAATGAAGGACAGTTGTAGACAAAAATGCAGATGGATAGTTTTAAGGGTTAGGCAGGAACACGTTGCAAAACATTTGCTTCTATGGCGAGAATCTAAAATCTTGGCTATCCAATAGTCATCCTTTTGCTTGATGCTATTGATACGCTTGTCATCATGAAAGCATGCAGCTGGCCAGCTAACCAGCATTAATGATTACCCATTTGTTTAGGTCTCTACACTGCATTGCAATTGATGTTCATGCCCAGCGACTTCGCCATCGTTGGATAAGTGGCTATTGTGGGAACCAGACTTGCACAACTGAGGTGTTCATAGCACCTTTCCAATGGCTCATCATTGACCCAGTGGGCTATGAAAAACATTTACTGTCCATTGTTTATAGCTGGCACCATCGTAATCTAATGATAATATATGTATCTAATTGTTGTGCTGATCCGTTTCCCGGGTCCTGTGCAAAAAACAGGCATTATCATCCACACTACTTTTCTCAGAGTTTATTATGTTACAAGCTCCTTGCTGCCCACCTCTATATTTGTCAATATGGCACTGAACAGCACAGTCCACTCTTACTTCTGGTGACAGAACCACACAAAACAGCTGATCGATAATGGTGCGGGGTGCAAGAGGATAGACCATCACTTAAAAAAGACTGGATAACCACTTTAAAAGGTTTGTACTTATTTGTGGTACATCATTCACCAGCAAGCTTTCCTATTAAGACTGGCATGGAAAACGCCAGTTCTAATGCATTTCCTTCATTGACTGCACATAAAACATTTTTAAAGAATCTGAATATTTGCAACAGAACAAACTTCATGAAAAATTTTCATGAGCCTTTCCGATCCCCTGAATTAGGTACAGTTGGAGCCCACATGTACTACATATGGGCGCCTGATCAGTCACCCAACATACACATAAAATTACAGCAGAGCAATGGCTGACATAATCCAATAGGACTGATTCAACTTAAGATGACAACTGTAATGTTAGTTGGTCGATTGTTGGCAGAATTTTCAGGATTGATCATTTCAGGGAATATTTATTTTATGTCCCCTTTAAGCCACTGCCAGACACCTCTGGTAGCAGCATATCTCCCTTGAGAAGGGAATTAGACATGATATCCATTGGGTGAGAGTTGAGACACCTCTTTACACATTAGATGATTGACTGGTATGCTGAAATTGGTGGGTCCGACCAACATTCATCTAATGTGTACGGCCACCTTTAAGGTCCTATTAGACTGCACAATTTTGGGCCAATTATCTGAAAAAAGCTTACATATGAACAATGGTTCCTGATAATTGGCCCGTATAATCGAAAGCTTTTATCAGAATGAAAGATGACCGATTATTATTGGCAGCATAGCTAGGGCAATCATTTCTCCCACATTCAAAGTTTGTGTAGTCAGCCAGGTGCAAACATGTGCCAATGTGTTCATCGATCAGCGCTTGCACTGCCCGAACATCACACAGTGTAATAGAGCCCTTGGGCTCCCCAGTTTCATCCTTCCCTAGATGTCACACTAGAGGCTGCATTGACCAAAAAAACATCTCAGGGAAAGCAATGAGAAAGGTAAGACATTCCAGTCAAGAGTAGTGAATAGGGGTATGAAAAAGTGGACATTGTAAGAAAGGACATTGTAAGGAAACAAAAATCTCACAGGACAGTCAAGAGATGGAGACTGAGTAGTATTTAGCACAATAAAGTTTACTATTATCAGACATTATTATAGAGCAGGAGGGAGAGGAATGTCATATTTTTCGCTTTATAACAGGCACCTAATGATAAGATGCTCCAAGGAGGAAAATCAGAAAAAAATAATACATTTCATCAGACCTTATATCAAACTCCCATAAAGGACCTCAGATCAGACCCCCATATCAGACCTCAGATCAGTCTGCAATATTAGACCTCAGATTAGATCCCCATATCAAACTTCATATCAGACCCCCCCATCAGACCTCAGATCATCAGATCCCTACAGTATATCAGACCTATATCAGACCTCGAATACGAAAAGCAATTACATAAACTTGCCCCTCTGGAGGGTGCCGCAACACATCCCGCTATTCTTCCTGCTATTCTCTGGGCCCATGCTGCACTGTGACTTGACTGTGACAGCCTCAGGTCATGGTTCGTGCACTAAGTCCTGTTGCTGTACACAGTAAGACGGGCCCAGGAGCGCTGTATTCACCACTCCCACCGCCTATTGCATACTAGTGAGCACTTCCATATTGCAATTTTCCCCCACTTAGGAACAATTCGTTGATTCGTATCGAATCTTGGAAATTTTCAGATGCGAAGCGAATCCGAATATTAGGTGATTCGCTCCGCTAAGATTCGAAAATGTTCCTAAGGCTTTCTACGCATTCGCTAGTACTTGTCTGATAAATTGTACTCTAATGCTACATATAAGTTACTCTATACACTGTTGCATACGAATTCAAGTAATTAGCAAACTTTTACTGTTAGTTCGTTATCCGTGCGCAAAAGCCCGGGAAGAAAGCGGTCACCTGACCTAGTGGGCAGGGCTTGCTGTGATTGGCTCAGGCTCAGTAAGCCAGTGACGCATCACTGTGTGTGAAGTTCTGAGACACTGAGACCTGTGTTGTTGAAATTGGGGTGCAATTGTTCAGGGAATCCAGGATACTGCAGGGCAAGTGCAGGGCTAGTAATTAATCAGGCAAGGAGAGAGAGACAGGGAGAGAAATAGGGAGAGAGACAGGGAGAGAGACAGGGACAAAGACCAGCTGCAGGGCCACAGAGTGAAGTGAAAAATGGATAAGCAAATGAGGTCCAGTTCCAGCCAGACCTCGAGTTCTAAAAAAAAGAGAAGGTGGCACAGGGTAGCAGTGCCAAAGGACCTGTAGCCGGAGCTTCTACTTGTAGTATTCAAAATACTTGGTTGGTGTTCCACCGGGCTAAACCACCAAGGCGCAAAATTGTAGTGGAGGAGAAAGTGGATGACATAGTGGAGTGGATGGCACGCTCATCTCAGTCTCAGCCGGATGATCTGCTGTCATCTGCTGATACAGTATCCATATGAAGCCAGGGGTCAGACAAAGAGCATTCCTCCTGCTCCACCATTCCTCTCCAGCAAAGCCCGTCATTTTCGTACGCAATTTGTACACTCATGCATATGTGTTGAAAGAAACTGAATGTTCGTTATTAGTGCGCAAATGTTCGCTAAACGCCACATAATAACGTATATTTTGTACGCAGATTCAACGAATATATTCGTCGAATATATGAATCTTATAAAAAGTTTGACGAATGTTCGGCAAATAAAATTTTGAATGATTCGCTCATTTCTATGTCTAAAGTAGAGGTGATTGTTTTGGTTAGCTTCTGTTAACCTTAGTGTGTCATCTACTGAACATTGAAACAGCAATGGCTTGTGTGGTCATCTCATTAACCATATTCAAGTAAATGTGTCTCCTGTCATTGCTCAGCAGTGTACTGCCATGTTTGTTCTGCTAGATTTTTTTATGTTTAGGTACTTTTTACTCTCCATAATCATATAAACATACACATACAGCTCTGCAGTATGGAAATTAGACACACACAGCAGTCTCACTGATCCAGTAAAGTGCTATATGAGAACTCTGTCGGATCACAAGTTTGTCTCTATCATTACCAGGTCAGTTTGGATGTAAGCTATACTACAATTAAAAGTAATTTAAATAACAAGTTATTTAAATGGATTTTTCATGGACATTAAAAAATTTGTAAAAAGGGATTAAAAAATAGCAAAGAAGCATGGCTCACCTACACTAATCTCAAAAAGATGCCTTTCCAATTGGGCCCTAGCTACTCACCACTCACCCACCACAGTTTCACAGACCTACTCAGCCAATCATTGGCCTTAGCAGTGACCAACCTCAACCTGTGATTGGCTAAGCAGACCTTTTCAAGTTGGGACAGGAAGTGAATAGCAGAGGGGCCCAGAGCATCATTAGAATGGCAACAGCAAAGAAGTGATGGAGGAGAGTAATTCTTATTTTTTCAGACATTAAAAAAAAATTCAGCTTGAGATAGAGGAGAAGCTGTTATAGACGCCATTCAGAAAATCACTGATGTGTTACAGTAGTGGAGGCATGATCGCAGAAAGAAGTATATAATTAGACGTCATGAGTAAAGTGATAGTACTGAAAGCCAAATATTATAGTTTGTCCAACAGGGACTGTGTTGATAGAAAACAGGAGAGTACCTAGGACTGAGCTCTGAAGAACTCCAACAGTAAGTGAAAGAAGAGTAGGAGTAGAGCTAGCGAATTATTTACTCAACGTGCAATTAAAAAGGTAGTAAGAAGTCAAATAGAGAGTAGTATCCTTAAAGGGTTTCTGTCACCACCTTTTAGCATATTAAACAGGATGACATTTCCAATGTGGAAATGTCACCTGATGCTAAATATGTAATTTATTTTATTGTCACTGGCCCCGTTTTTGTGTATTATTAACTTATATGATATGGTAATTAGCCTCCTAGGAGCAGGGGGGGAGGGGTACCCCTGCTCCTAGAGGCTCCGTTTGCCCACCTTGAAAAACGCCTTATTTTTCTTGATTGACAGGGCCAGGCAGCTTGCTCCATCTGCTGCCGGCCCTGTCCGATCCAAATCCAAATTTTGGTGTTTTGGCCTGAGGGTAGACTACTGTTCGTCCAGGTTGGTGGAGGAACAGTTTGTCTGATTCCAGTCACTGGCTTCAGGACCCTTAAGGGACAGTTAGGGTCGCGGGTTTCCAGCGTATGAGCTCGCCTACCTTCTAGGCCTGTTCATACTGTTAGTAAGCCAGGACTGGAGTCAGGGTTTTAATAGGAGGTGACCATCTGCCTTCACTAGTTCCAGGCCTAATCCCATTTCCTTTCCCCCCTCTTTCTCCTGTGCTTGGTGTGGAATATTCCCCCCACACCAAAGCGTGACAGGTAGTGGGTTGAGGAGAGCAGAGAAATCTGGAGATTTCTTCTGTTGTTCGATCAAATAAAGAGAGCAAACAAGAGGAAGTGTATTAGGGAATCGGAACAATGCGATCTGAAGACTGAAAGATTAGTTTCTGCCAGATGTTGCCACTTTTTTCTTTAAGGTAATTGGCTTTGTCTTTACAGAAGTCTGTGATAGGCCCCAGCACTTTATGGCTAATAAGGAAGTGAACATTGTCAAAGAGTCGTTTAGGATTGTTGGATATTGAGGTTTTAATCATCAATTTGTCATGGAGGAAGTCTGCTGATATAGATGGTCGGCTCACCTAGAGCGCTGATGAAGAAAATGTGCTTGAGACATGTTAACAGACAACATGACAGATATAGGTAAACGTAAATCTATTCGCTGCTTCGTAGATTCGTATCGAATCTTGCATTTTTTCAACTCCGAAGCGAATCCATATTTTGTAAGATTCGCTTCGTATTATTCGTAAATATTCTTAAATTTTTGAACGCTACTTACGCTACGTACGCTACGTACGAAACGTACGCAATCTTCTTGTCCTCTCCCGCGGCCCCCCGAAGCGGGAAAATGACAATACTCCCCCTCAAGAGCGGGAAAGTGAAGATACGCCCCCTCAGAAGCAGGAAAAACCAGCCCGACCCACTGGGAACTTTCTGTTTGCAAGTATAGGGAGTGAAGACTCCTCCCTCATTACTCCGCCCTCCACTCCAGTTCAAGCCAGCTGTGAACAAGATCCAGCCAGAGTCAGATCACAGATTCACAGCAAACAGCATAGCAAAAGAAGTGCGTCCTAAGTGGGGAGAACTGGTCTTTGGGGACGAGTTCCCCGAACCACCGCCCGCTCCAGATATCTGAGCGTCTCAAGTCTGCAAGAGAGTCTCACGGCCTCCTGACTCCATATTCGCCTTGCCGGCTGGTGTGGCTGCCGTGGCTCGTGAGGCGGCTGGTGCGGTGGAGGCGGCTGGAGCATCCACTTCGCCGCCCAGGAGGAGAACAACACCTTCCATCCGGCAAAATCCGATTGTGCATCGATCGATTGAGCGTCGGTGACGGCCCACTCCCAGACCCTATGGGAGTACAAGAATACAGTGGAGGACTGGGTCATCCAGGTACTGGACCATCCAAGGCTGGGGACCCTACATTGGAGCAGCGAAAGGGAACCGTCCTGTGGTTTTCGGTGGAGCGAGGCTCTGGCTTCCTGGCTGATGACGAGGATGGCAAGGAGTACTTTGTGGGCCGCAGGTCAGTGAAACGGCTGTACCTGCCCCAACCCCGTCACAGACTGTACATGGGGGATCAGGTGGAATACACCCCCATGGCATCCCTGAAAGGCCCCTTCGCTACCGGGGTTACCCTACTATCTAAGCCCCTGGTCCCAACATCACTACCTGAAGTTTGGCCGGAGAAACCACCAGGCACAGTACCGATGCATGTGCCTTCAGGAGATGGCACCATCCGCTTCAGGGAGAAGCCACAGCTGGAGCCTCTGATCCCTGGACTATGACCACTACCACCATCACAGTCCTTTCAGCTGGGTCAGCTGACGACTTTGTCGTTTACCTTCCAGTCTATGGTGATCCACCAGTACCAACTACCCTGGAAGATGAAGGCAGCAGCAGCTGGGGCTTCTTCCCTGGGTGCAATCTTGCCAGAACCGCTGCAGCCAGAAGTCCTTACCCCTGCTGTCCCGGCAGGAGAATCTGGAAAAATAAAGGCACAAGCGGCTGCAGCGCTCACCAGTGTGACCACCACCCGGACCCGGTCAAGTCCGACTTCTGGAAGAAGAGGGCAGTGGAGTTCCACCACGGCAGCGAGCTTGGCCTACAGGAGGCAGGAGCGTACTCTGATGTCTTTCAGCAGTAGCTCAAGTGAGGAGGATTTCAGGTCCCTCATCTGAGGAACCCAACTACTGGCTGGTTTAAAGGACACTTCAAGAGGACCTATGGGAGCCACACCATGGACTGCACCTGACAGGTGAGAGCTAGTTGGCACTTTTCTTGTTTAGTTTGTATTGCTCCCGTTTGACTATCACCCAGATGGACATGGCTTGTCAGGACCCCCCCCTTCTGCTGAAAATTCCCAGTTGCGCCTAAGCACGCCTATTTTCCTTTTTTCCCCCCTTCTCAGGTTATTTGGGAGCCCCCTTTGCAAAGAGGGTTCTCTATTTGCTGCTATTTTATACCATCCATGTGGATTACAAACGATCGAGGTGTTCTCTGACCACGACTGGTTTCTTTTCCCCCATCATGTCTACAGGTGGCTTTGTTGGTGGGAGTTTTTGAATATGATATTTATGCAGCCCTATATATTATGGTACATTGAGGGTCAAATGGATGTCCCCCTTTCCTTCTCATATGTATGTTTAAACATCTCTGGGCTACCTATAGGAGTAATTATTGATATACTTTCTCCTCTTCCCCTCTGACGTGTCTGACATGTTTTATATCTTTTTCAGGTGCATCAAAATCAGTGGTCAGTGATTTGGTACAGCAATTGTGGTTATTGTTACCCTTTCTGATGTTTGTCCCATTTTTACATTTTTAATCATGTAATTTTGATTTTCTATTGAATAAACTGACTACATTTTTGGACATTATACTGAGCAGTGTGCCTTTGTGTCTCCTTGTGGAGTATACTTGTAGGTTTGGATTTTTTGAAACGTCCATGCAGAGATCGCAGCCACACGCTAATTGTGCAGCTGCGGGAGGGGGATCACACTGTCAGTAACAACTGGGCACCTCTTACAGAAGGCACGGGTAGTTTTCACCATACCTGAGTTCTCCTTTGTTCTATGCACAGTGCCCAACAACGCTGTGTATAGAGATCAGGAAGTGGCAATACCCCTTACTGCTTCAGTCCCATTAGTCATGTGACCACAGGGAGCCAGGAGTTTGTGAGAGCTGATGGGTCTTAACAGACCTAAATCAGCTCTGCAGTGAGGTTGCACAGACCTATTCTCCCTGTCAGCTGCAGTTACAGGATAAATTAACAATACTAAAAAAATGTAGTGTTAAATGACCCCCAAACATTTTGTATAACTGTATTGGAGCACTAAGGGTAGACAAATAAAAAAAAATAAATAAATAAACATAAACCAATACATCCCATATATCAAAATGACCATTATGGAAAGGGGAATAAATATAAAAAATAATAATTGCACATTGTACTATGAAAATGAGGCAGTATATTACAGAAAAGCTTTTAAAAGTCATTGTATGATATGATTGAATTCCCTTTCTTATTTTACATTTGGTTATACTTTTTTGGCTATATATTATCTTTTCAACACTTTATTAGCTCTACATGCCATATATTGAACTTTCTATATAGTAATACACTGGTGCCTATTGTTTGCAATTAGAAATTTTTTATGACTTTTTAATTAATTTATTAAAGGGATTGTGCATCACCGCTACTCCTTCAAACAGCTGATCATCAGGGGTGCTGGGAGTTGGACTCCTACTAATCTGATATTGACTAGGGATGAGCGAACTTTTGAAAAGTTCGATTTGGCTGATTCGCCGAATTTTACAAAAAAATTCGCTTCGGGATGAATTATTTCACCACGAAGCGCATGTTTTTGTAATAAGTGGGTGTAATGACAGGGAGCTGCGATAACGCCGCCCCCGTCATTGTACCCCTCAGATGCTGCGTTCATACATGATCGCAGCATCTGAATGCAAAAAAAGGGGGCCATTTGCTCACAAGGGGTCAGCCGCCATCTTGCTTGAGGATCTGGCATGAAATCTCGTGCGGCGCGAGATTACATCATCACGCCGTCCGTCATACGTCATTACGCACAGGATTTCGGCCGAGATCTTCAATCAAGATGGCGGCTGGCGGCCTGTCACGAGCAAATGGAGGAGGTAAGTATGGATTTTTTTGTTTTTTACACTATTTCAGGTTAAATCGATTCGCTGACACGAAGCACGAGGGAATTCGGCTTCTGGGCGAATCGAATTTATCCTGAAATTCGGATTGAATTCCACTTCGTGGGATTCAATTTGCTCATCTCTAATATTGATCTATCCTGGGGATAGGTTATCAATATCTATGTACTGCTCAACCTCTTTAATAATTTGATATGAAATCGTTTGTGTGGGTCATCCATTAGTTCAGTTGTAGCATTGCTCTTTGTTTCTCATACTTCATGTCACCTTTGGTGTCTTTTTCAAAAGATTTCCCTGTTCCAGCTGTAACCTAGTAAGCAACTACCCTTGAGCTTAGTGTCCCTGACCATGTTTAGTCTCTTCATTGCCATGATCTGGCTGTGTGGACAACATATGTCTGCTCTTGTCTTCTTTTCCTAGACAGGCCTTTGATTTCTGCCACCTCCAAAAGTAAATTAACTTGTTGGTATGCCTATGAAAACTTTTAATTACTCTCTGTGAATAAAATGCAAGCCGGCTTCTTGACTCATTCAGCATCTGGGAGTCCCTCATTCCTACTCCCTAGTGATTTGTTACAGATTTTTCGACAACAAATGGTTTATAATGTGGCTGCCAATTAGACAAGCGCTTTGATTGAAACAATCATACTTTGATTTTCAACAAATTTGAGAACTCATGGTATGGGCAAGTATTCTTTTCATGTTCTCTGCTTATTAATAGTGTTCTTAGTACAGAACTGCTAAGCCCTGGAACTCAATAAGATAAGCAGCTGCACAAACTGGCCATGACAGAACACTTATTTCAATTTTGAAGAAAACAGAACAGGTCTGACAGATCGCAACTCTGTCTTTTTCAGCCACAGAGACAACTGCCATTTAAGGCAATATGATCATGGTACATGTACACTGACTTTCAGCAAACATCGAAAATGGAACATTAGTCCTTTTGGCACATATTTTTTCTCTCCAACAGGTAAAGGACATTCACACATAAACCAATAAATATTATCTGTGGTTATGTTTTTCCCCCACTCGCTTCCATTCTACTACCTCTTTAATATTTGCTTTTAAAGAGGTATTCCGGTTACCATAAATATAACATGTTTTGGACTAATTCATCATCAATAATTACCTAATATAATGTCAATTTCACATATTTACCATTCAGTAGTTATAAAAGTAGTTTTCGTCCTCCTCTACCCACTGTGTTTCCTCATAAGTTACCATGGCATCGACCTGTAGTTCAGAGCCTTTGTCAGGTCGAGCATGCTCAGTGTCTTGCTCATTACTAAGAAGAGGGGGAATGACTGGACTGTATATCAAGCAGCCAATGCATAAACATCAACACTCATGAACAAGCAGAAACTCACAGAAGGAAAGCTAGGGATTGTGGGGATTGTAGTTTTGTGAGGGAAGATCAGAAGCCATGATACTCTCAGTGTATTGCAGGCTCACATAGGAGCTAGACAAATGGATTGCAAGGTAAACTGAAGCTCTGGTTACATGTATAGGTATAGGTTCTGGTTGGGTCACGGCTTGCAGCCTTAATGCAGTTTTTCAAAAATTAAGTTACTTTACCGGAATACCCCTTTAAGTCAGCTTTTTCATATTTCTTTTTGAACTGATGTATTAACACATCTTCTTGTAGTTTATGCATTATTTCCAGATGACTACAGCTGCTTCTGTATCTCACAGTAGAATACCTGCCATAAAACCAAGCAAAACATGTCAAGGACGTCTGGGAGATGGAAGGGAAGGCAACTTCTCAGAACCACAATATTTAAGGTTTCTCAACTTTGGACCTTTATTAGAAGGGTTCTTTGCTAATATGCAGATCACATAGCATCCCGACAACTGTAATCTGTGCAAAACCTTGTCAGTAAGTGTTCAATATACATGCAGCGCCACCACAGGGGAAATTAAGCATTACATAGAGCTCATTTGAATTCGGAGTATTTCACCATTTTGGATTTACGTTTACACTCTGGGTAAATGAATATATGCTATACACTGTTATAATTTTTTTTTTTTTTTCGCAAATACATATGATGATTATGCTGGTCGTTTAAAGATTGATTATACTTACCCTGATTTAATAAAGTATTTATTACTATTATAGTGTGGTCTGGCATTTTTCATACGTTTTTCTGTATTCTTTGTTATGCTATGGCCAGGGGTAGCCAACCTCCAGCATTCCAGCTGTTGTGAAACTACAACTCCCAGCATGTATACTTACTCGTCTCTTCTCCGAACTCCCATAGAAATGAATGGAGCATGCTGGGAATTGTAGTTTAACAGCAGCAGCATCTATCTATCTATCTATCTACCTGATGTTAAAATCCAAGGCCATTTTTCTTATCATGTATATAATTGCACTTGAATTAAATGTGGTAACAATTGTAATGTTATTCATTCCAGAAATGTTTGACATGATTTTGTGTTCTTTCATTCTTTGAAGAATCCTCAATTAGGCGCAAGGAGCAAAATACTTTTCTTCACGATTTTCATAAAAGACATGCCAATTCCCTATGAGGCTGTTAGTTTTCATCGCTCTCATTTAAGGGCTGAGGAATAGACATAACTATTTTCCTGACAAGTTGACGGAGGCTGCCAGGCATTGTAGAAATCGTTTTGTTTTTATGAAGAAGATATTCACAGCTAACTCAAATCCAGCTGTGGGGCTGCTTTGTGCTCTCCTCATATTTCATGCAGTTGTGAATGACAGTAATTTGTAAAACTGCTAACCGGGGAGAGAATCCCATCAACCTACCACGGCATTTTACAAAACCAAAGATGAATATATCCAAATACAGTACACATGAAAATGGGAACACAGTTGCCATCACTCTATAGTTAAAGGTGTTTTCTGTGAATATTATACTGATGACCTATCTTCTGGATAGGTTATCCTATCTGATTGGTAGGGGTCGGATACCCGGGACCCCTGCTGATCAGCTGTTTGAGAAGGCTCCGGCGCTCTTGTGAGAGCTACTGCCTTCTCTTTGCTTTTCCTAGGCCAGTGATGACATGTTCATCAATCCCATGGCCTAGGAGCGGCTCAGTCCCATTCAAGTGAATGGGGCTGAGTGCAAAATTTATTCATTTTATTCACTTACAAAGCACTGGCATATTCTGTAGCATTTTACAGACATTAGCTTCACGCTGTCCCCAATGGGGCTTACAATCTAAGGTCGTTATCAGTATTTGGAGTGTGGGAGGAAACCGGAGTACCTAGAGGAAACCCACGCAAACATGGGGAGAACATACAAACTCCATGCAGATGTTGTCCTTGGTCAGATTGGAGCCCAGTGCTGCAAGGCAACGGTGCTGACCACTGAACCACTGCGCTGCCCCAAACATAGCCACTATACAATGTATGGCACTGTACTTGGTGAGCTATGAGAAGCCTCCTCAAAACAGCTGATCGGCTGGGGTCCAGGGTGTCGGGGTCCCACAGATCAGGTACTGAATCCTTTAAAATCATGCAAAACCCTTTTAATATCCATCAAAAACTAGTTGATGAGTGCCATAAATGCCCACTTTGTACTCCATGGGGGTTCCTCCTTAATCTTCATAGGGATGAAAATGATATTTGCTTAAATGCTGGATGGATTTCAGCGGATAGAGTGCAAATGGAAGTTTTGCAAAAGGGAAATGTTGTGGTGTGTTAACTATTTCCTCAGATAAAACATTACATAGAAATTCTCTAAATTATATAATCACATCACTAAATCTGTGGCATTTGGTTCTAAAAAGGTTTGTACCATTCAGACAGTCCCTTTTCATAAAGCAGTGATGGTGAACCTGCAGTTGTTGCAAAACTACAACTCCCAGCATGCCCTAATAGCTGTCCAATAGTGCAGGGAGTTGTAGTTTTGCAACAGCTGGAGGGCTGCAGGTTGGGCATCCCTGGAATAGAGGAAGGCCAGTGCATATTTGACATTAGAAAGAGTAACTCCAGTCCTATAGGACTTGCTGTAACCACGTTTTATTTACATAGCTACCCATGAATTTAAAATTTATTCCAGATTCAACATTCACGTTATTGGTAAGATCCAAGTCATATCCAAGTCGTTTTCCCTTTTAATACCTGGATTGGCTCCACACTAGATGTCGTGCTTTGGCTTGCTAGTTGGCGAAGGTAAGAGACGTATATTGAATAAATGAATGAGTGAGTGACTTTTATACTGCACATATCAGAAGATCCATTTGTGATTGGTGGATAATACTTTAGAACTACATGTATACTTGCATTGTCCTGTGATATCTTCAGCATTGACTACTGTTCTGGTCTCTGTTTTCATCACAGTTTTTTTTAAAAGCTGTAAATGTTTTTCAACTGCTATTTTTCACCTGGAAACCAATATAACTTTAGTACTGTATGTGATAAAATAAAAGTAGTTACTGGGTAAGATATAATTCAGTGCACAGTCCTAGGCATAATCTTTCTCTGCTTAGTAAAAGGCAACACACTAAAGCTACTTTCACATCAGCTTTAGAGATGAGCGAACATGCTCGTCCGAGTTAGGTGCTCATTCGAGCATTAGGGTATTCGTACATGCTCGATACTCGGACGAGCATCTCGCGATACTCGAGGAAATGGCATCTTCCTCTTCCTGCATGTTAGGCGCCTTTTTCTCAGCCAATCAACATGCAGGAGAGTCTTTGGTACCCCCTAGCATCACATAGAACCCCTACAAGTCGATATCAGGGATTGGCTGGCCAGATCAGATGACCTGCGAATATAAGAATCTGGTCCCACGCTGCTCTCCTCAGACGCCGCCTGGATGAAATTAGGGACAGAGCTGCTGTCTGTCAGGGAGAGTGTTAGGGCCTCAATTTAGATTTTGTTTAGGCAGGAATCATCCTCAAAGAACCCAACAGCCCTTTTAAGGGCTACAAGCACCTTTGTTTTGGTCTCCTCCTGGCTGCTGGCTGGGACTTGTAGTGCAGCTACCACCATCTTGGCTGCACACTGTGCACAACGACTGGTGGCAGAAAGGGGACAGCACGTGGTCCACACAGACCCCAAAGAAATTGCCCAAAGTCCTCTCAGTACTCATTTTTGCTACTGCTGTACCTTGGCTTGCTGGGATCTGTATTGCAGTCTAGGGAATACGCTTTTTATCTCAGTTATATATACTACAGTGCAGTGAACAATTCTGTAGTGTGCTGTACAGTAGCTGCAGTCTAACTGTTTTTTCTCTCAGTTATATATACTACAGTGCAGTGAAAAATGTTGTCGTGTGCGGTACAGTAGCCGCAGTCTAGAATACGTTTTTTCTCTCAGTTATAAATACTACAGTGCAGTGAAAAATGTTGTCATGTGCGGTACAGTAGCCGAAGTCTAGAATACGTTTTTTCTCTCAGTTATACATATTACAGTCCAGTGAAAAATTGAGTGGTGTGCGGTACAATAGCCGCAGTCTAAAGACTATGTTTTTTCTCTCAGTTATATATACTACAGTGCAGTGAAAAATTCTGTCGTGTGCTGTACAGTAGCCGCAGTCTAGAAAATACGTTTTTTTTCTCTCAGTTATATATACTACAGTGCAGTGAAAAATTTTGTCATGTGCGGTACAGTAGCCGCAGTCTAGAATACGTTTTTTCTCTCAGTTATATATACTACAGTCCAGTGAAAAATTAAGTGGTGTGCGGTACAATAGCCGCAGTCTAAAGACTACGTTTTTTCTCTCAGTTATAAATACTACAGTGCAGTAAAAAATTATGTCGTGTGCGGTACAGTAGCCGCAGTCTAGAAAATAAGTTTTTTCTCTAAGTTATATATACTACAGTGCAGTGAAAAATTTTGTCGTGTGCGGTACAGTAGCCGCAGTCTAGAATACGTTTTTTCTCTCAGTTATACATACTACATTCCAGTGAAAAATTGAGTGGTGTGCGGTACAATAGCCACAGTCTAAAGACTATGTTTTTCTCTCAGTTATATATACTACAGTGCAGTGAAAAATTCTGTCGTGTGCGGTACAGTAGCCGCAGTTTAGAAAATACGGTTTTTCTCTCAGTTATATATACTACAGTGCAGTGAAAAATTCTGTTGTGTGCGGTACAGTAGCCGCAGTCTAGAATACGTTTTTTCTCTCAGTTATATATACTACAGTCCAGTGAAAAATTGAGTGGTGTGCGGTACAATAGCCGCAGTCTAGAAAATATGTAGGCAAAGGCCTTGGAGAGTGTTCCCCTGCCAGTGCTTGACAAGCTGCCTGCTCGCCTCCTCTCCCCACTAGTTGGCCCACAGAACTACGTCCTCTGCCGCTAGCAGTGTCAGATGGGAAGGATAGTTTCAGCTTGTGCACCAGGGCCTGTTGATATTGATTCACTCTCATACTCCTTTCCTCTACAAGAATGAGAGTGGAAAAGTTTTGCTTGTACCGGGGGTCCAGGAGGGTGAACACCCAATAATCAGTGTTGGCAAAAATGCTTCTAACGCGAGGGTCACGGGAAAGGCATCCTAACATGAAGTCAACCATGTGCGCCAGAGTCCCAAAATGCAAGAATTCCCTCTCCTCAATAGGCTGACTCTCCATTTCCTCCTCCTCCAACTCCTCCTCTTCAGCCCATATGCGCTCAACAGATAAGAAGGAATGAGCATTGGTACCCTCTTCAGTCTCGCCAACATTCTCCTTCTCATCCTCCTCCTCCCCCTCCTCCAATACGCGCTGAGAAACAGACCTGAGGGTGGTCTGGCTATCAAGCAACGTATCTTCTTCCCCCATCTCCTATGACAAGCGCAAAGCCTCTGACTTCATGCTGAGCAGTGAGTTTTTCAGCAGACAAAGCAGCGGGATGGTGACGCTGATAATGGCGGCATCGCCGCTGACCATCTGTGTTGACTCCTCAAAGTTGCTTAACAACTGACAGATATCAGACATCCACGTCCACTCCTCATTGTAGACTTGAGGAAGCTGACTAACCTGACTACCAGTTCTCGTGGAAGTTGTCATCTGGCAGTCTACAATCGCTCTGCGCTGCTGGTAAACCCTGGCTAACATGTGTAATGTGGAATTCCATCGCATGGGCACGTCGCACAACAGTCGGTGAGCTGTCAGTTGTAAGCGCCGTTGCTCTGCCCTGAGAGTGGCAGCATCTTGACTTGCGGAAATGTGCACAGATGCGTCGCACCTTGGTGAGCAAATCAGACAAATTGGGGTAGGTCTTGAGGAACCGCTGAACCACAAAATTAAACACGTGGGCCAGGCATGGCACATGTGTAAGTATGCCGAGTTGCAGAGCCGCCACCAGGTTACGCCCGTTGTCACACACAACCATGCCTGGTTCGAGGTTCAGCTGCGCTAGCCAAAGATCGGTCTGCTCCGTGATGCCCTGTAACAGTTCTTGGGCGGTGTGCCTCTTGTCACCTAAGCTCAGCAGTTTCAGCGCGGCCTGCCGGCGCTTACCCACGGCAGTGCTGCTGCGCCTAGAGCTACCAACTGAAGGCGCTGTGCTCACGGATGGTAATTGAGAGGAGGAGGAGGAGGAGGAGGGGTTGGAGGAAGAGGCATAATAAGTCTGAGAAACCGTGACCGAGGTAGGCCCCGCAATTCTTGGTGTGGGCAGTAAATGAGCGGCCCCAGGTTCAGACTCGGTCCCAGCCTCCACCAAGTTAACCCAATGTGCCGTCAGGGAGATATAGTGTCCCTGCCCGCCAGCACTTGTCCACGTGTCTGTGGTTAGGTGGACCTTCTCAGTAACCACGTTGGTCAGGGCACGGATGATGTTCTCTGACACGTGCTGGTGTAGGGCTGGGACGGCACATCGGGAAAAACAGTGGCGGCTGGGGACCAAGTACCGAGGGACAGCCACCGCCATCAGGTTGCGGAAAGCCTCAGTCTCTACCAGTCTATAGCGCAGCATCTCCAGGCTCAGCAGTTTGGAGATGTGGACGTTTAGGGCTTGTGCATGTGGGTGGGTGGAATTGTATTTGCGCTTGCGCTCCAATGTCTGATGCAAAGACAGCTGAACGCTGTGCTGGGACACATTGGTGGAGGGTGTGGAGGATCGTGGAGGTGAAGGGGTGGTTGTAGGGAGGGAGGCGCTCGTGGCGGTGTCCTAGGCTTCTTCACTCGCAGAGCCAGCATGTGACACAGGGGAAGCAGTGGTATGACCCACAGGAGGTGAATGGCCTTGGTTCTATTGAGTTGTGTGTTTAGCACTCATATGCTCCCCTGCGATGCTGGTGTGGCACAGGTTGCACACTACAGTCCGTCGGTCATCCTCACTTTCTTTAAAGAACCTCCAGACTTGCGAACATCTAGGCCTCGGCACGGGAGCTTCACTCCGTGAAACAGTTGCTGATCTACTTGCTCTGGCCCTGCTTCTCCCTCTGGCCACGCCACTGCCTCCTCCAACCTGTTATGGTGCTGCACTTGCCTCCCCTCAGAAGCACTGTCTTGACTAGGCTTACCAACCCAGCTCGGGTCAGTCACCTCATCATCCACCAGCTCTTCTTCCGATTCCTCACTCTGCTCCCCCCTCGGATTTACAGCCCTGACAACAACGTCACTGCCTGACAACCGTGTCTCATCATCATCCGACACCTCTTGACACACTACTTGCACTGAGTCCACACTCTCATCACCCACAGACTCCGAAAGTTTGAAATTTTGGGCATCGGGACAGAGCAACTGCTCCGGGTGCCGCTGAGCAGTGGTTTGTGACTCTGGGAAGGGTCCTGAAAAGAGTTCCTGGGAGTATGCCGGATCTGAATCCATATTTTCCATGGGGGGGCCAGGCTGGGGGGAAGGAGGTTGAGCTGGAGGAGCCAGAGGTCTACTCCCTTGGCTAGCGTGGGTGGACTGCGTGGAAGACTGGGTGGTGGATAAATTACTGGACACATTATCCGCTATCCACGTCATCACTTGTTCGCACTGTTGTGGTTTCAATAGTGCTGTACCACGTGACCCTGTAAGTTGCGAGATGAGGCTAGGGAGCGAACCTCTGTGGCGTTCCACTGCTCCCTCATCAGCAGGTACTGTGTCACCCTGCCCAGGACCACGGCCTCTGCCCCACTACATCACTTGGACGCCAACGTCCTCGTCCTCGACCCTTAGCCCTGGGGTTCAACATTTTGTGTATTCACTAAACTGTAAAATTAATATCTTAGGCCAAAACCATTTTCAGTAGACTGTAGAATTACTATCTGAGGCCAAAAACGTATTCTCTAGACTGCGGCTAGTGTACCGCACACCACACAATTTTTCACTGGACTGTATTAAATGTATCTGAGAGAAAAAACATATTCTCTAGACTGCTGCTAGTGTACCGCACAACACACAATTTTTCACTGGACTGTATTAAATGGATCTGAGAGAACACATATTCTCTAGTCTGCGGCTAATTTACCGCACGCCACACAATTGTTCAATGGACTGTAGTATATGTATCTGAGAGAAAAAACGTATTCTCTAGACTGCCGCTAGTGTACCCCAAGCCACACAATTTTTCACTGGACTGTATTAAATGGATCTGAGAGAAAACACATATTCTCTAGACTGCGGCTAATGTACCGCACACCACACAATTGTTCAGTGGACTGTAGTATATGTATCTGAGAGAAAAAACGTATTTTCTAGACTGCGGCTAGTGTACCGCACAACACACAATTTTTCACTGGACTGTAGTATATATAAGTGAGAGAAAAAACGTATTTTCTAGACTGCGGTTACTGTACCGCACACCACAGAATTGTTTACTGGACTGTAGTCACAGCCATGCTGTGTCAGGCTAAATTTTTGGGTGGTTCAGCTGCTATCTTAGTCTAACCAAGCCACTCTGGGGTTCACCCCCATGCTGTAAACTGCAATCTCAGTCAAACTTTGTAATTTAGGGGTTCACCACCAAGGTGTGCTAGACTACAATTTTAGCGGGTTCACCTGCAATCTCAGTTCAAGACTGTCATTCAGGGGTGCACCACCATGCTTTTTTAAACCATTTTTTTCTGAGGGTCACCTCCAGGAGGGTTACTACCAGGCCCTGGCACACAAACATTGTCTTGAGGGGCACTAAAAGGCTCTGTACCCACCCACGTGTGGAGACTAATAGGTGGGTGCAGTGTGCGTCTTAGCCCGTCTGGAATTAGGAAAGCTGGGCACTGTGCTTGGAGGTCTTTGTGTCTGCCGTGTACAGGGTGGGTGGGTGGTGGCTGCGTGTTTGCCCGTCTGGGATGGGGAGAGCTGGGCACTGTGCTGGGAGAACTTTGTGTACGCTGTGGACTACTGGGTGGGTGCGGGGAGGGAGACGCTTATGCCTGCGTACTGGGGTGGGGGATAGGACAGCAGTGCCAGCATGGACAGTGGTGTCACCCGCAGGCGGTGATGGATTTTCATTGCACCTAGTTGGGTGCTTTACTAACATGTGATGTGCCCATCTTGGTCTGGGTCAGCACAATTGTCTTGAGGGTCACCACCAGGCTGTTGGCCATAATTTGGCGTAATGGTACAATTAGGCAGCCTCAGAGGCATCCATGCATGCTGCCCCTGCTGTTTCCTGTCCATTTCCATGGTGTATCCATCTTTTTCTGAGGTTTCCAGGTTTTCACGCAACCTTTCCTGTGCAGAGCTTTGGTCCCCTGCAAAAAATGCTCGAGTCTCCCATTGACTTCAATGGGGTTCGTTATTCGAAACGAGCATCCGAGCATCAGGAAAAATTTGACTCGAATAACGAGCACCCGAGCATTTTAGTGCTCGCTCATCTCTAATCAGCATTTTAGATTGATCCATCATGGATCAGGAAAAAACATTTCCGTCATGATAATACAACCGGCTGCATTCGTTATGAACAGATCCAGTTGTATTATCTCTAAAATAGCCATGATGGATCCTTCACTAAAACCATTGTAAGTCAATAGGGGACGGATCCGTTTTCTTTTGTGTCTGAGTAAACAGATCTACTATATATAGACCAGAGGGCACACCAATCAAATAAGACCTAAGAGTACAAACCACGATCTGAATATGTAACTATATGCAGTAAAGAAAACACAAAACCGCATAAAAACAGCTGCATATCTAAATAAAAAATATATAATTTATTTAGCAACACAAAACAAAAAGTATTGTATACAACGAGTAAACGGATCTGGCACTATTGACTTACATTGTATGTCATGCTGTATCCGTCTTGCTCCGCATGCCATGCCAGCAGAAAAACACTGCTTGCAGCAGTTTTCTGTCTGTTATGGAAACGCAACCAAATGGAAAGGAAAGCCGTTCAGTACAGTTTTGTCCCCTTTGACAATGAATGGGGACAAAACTGAAGCGTTTTCCTCAGTTATTGAGATCGTATGACTGATCTCAATACCGGAAAGGAGAAACACAAATGTGAAAGTAGCCTAATAGTTCATCAATAGTGATAGAGAAGTGTTTTTCCTCTGAAGAATATTATCACATTGTGGATCCACTACTATAATTTATAGGATCTCCACCACTACTCCGTCCATCTGTATAACTCAGAGAAGAAGTCCATCAATGCCTCAATAAAAGTCCATAGAATCAAAAATTTCCAAAGCACCAGATATCTTATAAAATATAGCTTCTATTTTTACCAAGAGCAACAATAAAAATGTTTCAGTCTCCAAACCGCAGTACAAGGCCAAAATATTGTTTATTTGTTGCTTTTATCCTGGCATAAATAAAAGATACATTTCAGATGATATCTTGTGCCTTGGAAATGTTGACTACCATTGCAAATATGGTAGACTTATCATCTTCTGACATTGACACATACACACAAACACACGTGCCTTTATTTGCACTACAGCACTCTTTTAAATTGTATTATGTCACTGCTTCAAGAGTATTACTTTAGTGACAAAAAACAATGCTGTGCATGGAACTACCCTAATTGATTGCTCTGATACCTCTATAAATATACAACACAAAACTTGGTTTGGCTGTGTAGCCTGGGACAGAATTAGCAAAGGGTGGATGGTGACAAATCTAATGTACTCCCATTCATTTCAGCTGCTATAAATCCCATACAACAACCCTCACATTCTGTATAGACTGTTCAGGGATACTCCAATGCACTCACCCCCAAGACAGTTTTTGAAATAAAAAAGGTCTTTTTTGCACATTTATATCTAATTGCTCAACCTAAAATTAGATGAGACATTCCTTTTAACATCCAGCTACGATATCATCAAAACATTTCTCAATATGAATGTGTTTAATGTTCAATGAAATCGTATGATTTTATCACATCTGCAGTTTAAACTCCCAGAGACTACAACAGATCTTATCAGATTTATTAATCACCCTGCTTAATTCAGGAATATACTGTATATATAAAAAAAAATATAAAACGCCACAAATCTTATGATAAGAACCACAAAGAGACTGGGGACCGCTGCAAGATACCACTAGTGGGGTCACCCAAACTTACTAAAAAGCAGCAATAAATGTTCTATAAAGTAAATGTATCTGCGCTGGTATCGGCGCTACAGTATAGTCGCCAAGCATGGATATTGTAAGTTTTAGTAGTCAAATCAGCATTGCATCACTCCTTGTCAGTAGATTAAGTACCTGTCTTTATCGAGGTTCCAGTTAGGGAGGCGATCCTGTATGCAGAGAGTCCTGGAGCTCGATGTAATAGCGTCCCCTCTTCTGAGTAGGAGAGAGACGAACTGTCCCTGACGAAGGAATACAGCTATTCCGAAACGCATTGGACGCTGTTTGGTCCTTACAGGCATCTTTACCAAGAAGTGTGACGTCACACAGAAGCTTCTCCGTGGCAACGGCAAGGAAAGTTTACCCACGTGCATGCGAGCTTCCGGCTGGGGCAGCGCACACACAGTGGAAGTACTCAGAAGAGGGGATGCTATTACATCGCGTTCCAGGACTCTCTGCATATAGGATCGCCTCCCTAACTGGAACCTCGATAAAGACAGGTACTTAATCTACTAACAAGGAGTGATGCAATACTGATTTGACTACTAAAACTTACAATATCCATCCTTGGTGACTATACAGTAGTGCCGATACCAGCGCAGATACATTTACTTTATAGAACATTAATTCAGGAATATGAAAATGTTTTTCAGTTTATAGTTTCATTCTATAATTGCTTCAACTTGTTACCAGGTGTCCCAAGCTTAGTAAATTTGTATCATTTTCACTTTTCATTAATATTTCATTTTTTTCCCAGAATATAATGTAGGCGATGAAATAAAATCATTTTTCACATCTCAGCAGGCACGATAGAACAATTCACTGCCTATTATCATTCTTGCTACTTCTCAATCAACTGGCCTGCGCACACACATTTACTTTTACCTAGCTGAGAACCTATCTTCTCAACGGCAGAATCAGATTAGAAGCTCTTCAGCACGTTCCGTATCTCTTCAACAACCGTTATTTCTTAATGGAAATAATGACAAGAGCATCAGGGATAAGCATACCACAGGGTCCATCTACACACAATGAACATTTTATAATTAAAGGCCAGCTCTCAATAAATACTGAATGAGACTGACTTGTAAGTGCTACAATTTCCCTGCAATACCCCAGAAATACAAATCAATTATTTGAGATAAATATTAATAGACAGGAGAATTATAAACCAATTGCAATTCAGGATGCAATGTTTTCCTATAAAGCACAATGATCACATATATATGCATGAGCATGCGGAGACACATCTTAGGGTACTTTCACATCTGCGTTTTGGACGCTACCAGTCCAAAACGCAATGGTCAGGATCCGTCCAAAACGCAGACTTTATAAAGGGATCCTGCTCCATAGAGATAAATTGATCTTGGAACAGGATCCGTTTCTCTGAGTTTTGGAAGCGCAGACAAAAATGCTACAACCCTATAATGTGTCTCCGCATGCTCATGCAATGTGCGTTCACGATACAGCAGTTACCTCAGAGCGGGTTTGAACAAGAGCAAGCCGGCCACCATTACTACACAGCTACAGTGGCCGTAACTAGGGGCAACCGCCTGACTGATGTGTGTGGGACAATGGATATACAAATAGGCAAATCTTCTAAACGGTACATTTTATATAAATACATTTTATTAGTAATAACATTGGTATGGCTACTGTATATCTAATTATATAAACTACATTTGTGAGATGGGAATACCCCTTTAAGGAATAATAATCAGATTCCATAAGTAAACAGGCTTAGAAATCCATTTCAGACTGATCACCTAAGGCTGCAGTCTGTAGTTGAATATTCTACCAAGAACTGATCTGTATTATGATTAGTTTCTGAGATAATCATAATAATCAATAATCATGTAACTGAAAATCGCATGTATGTATGATCAAAGATTAAAAAAAAGTTGAAAAATAAGTAAATTAATCTTTTGGAATAACATGAATATCAGCATTGATTACTAAAAAAAGGTTATCTGGTTGTTATCTAAGTCACTATTATAGGCAAACAAAATGTAAACAAACTAATAAAACACATTTGTAGCACTTATTTAACATTTATGGTCCAGAAAGACAAAGCAAGTGGAACTTTGTGTTAATTAGGCTACTTTCACACTAGCGTTTTAAAATTCCAGTATTGAGTTCCGTCATAGGGGCTCAATACCGGAATAAAACGCTTCAGTTTTGTCCCCATTCATTGTCAATGAGGACAAAACTGAACTGAAGACAACGGAATGCTCCTGAAAGCATTCCGTTCCGTCTTCAGACCGGAGAACAAACCGCAGCATGCTGCAGTTTGCTCTCCGGTCCAGGCATCCGCACCAAGACGGATCCGGAATGACCCCCAATGCAAGTCAATGGGGGTGGATCCGTCTGGTGTGACCATAATGGTAACCGGATCCGCCCTCCATTGACTTTCAATGGAGTTCATTACGGATCCGGCTACACATAGACACATACAGACATAGACATACACATAAACATAAACATACACACACATATAGACATACAAATACACATACATACTTACATGCTCCCCGACAGGTCTTCAGAGCGTCGGAGGGACAGGACTGCGCTCACAGATGACGATTCCACCAGGCGCCCAGCAGAGGGCACTGTGGGGAATCGTCACCTGTGCAAGCCGTCCTGTCCCTCCGACGCTCCGAAGACCTGCCGGGAGCATGTAAGTGTGTATGTGTGTTTGTTTGTCTATATGTGTGTGTATGTTTATGTTTATGTGTATGTATGTACTGTGTGACATGTGTGGGGCCGGAGCACGGTTCCGGCTCCACACATGTCACTGCGGCAGGCCTGATCCGGCAGCACCCTTCACCTGCCGGATCAGGCCTGCCGCCAGTGTGAAAGTAGCCTAACTTTGCTAAGAGCAATGTCTAATATTATAAGGAGATAGGATTGGAAGTGTGGGTTTCAATGGTATGTGGCCTAGTAAAGAGGACCTTTCACCACTCCTGACATGCCTGTTTTAATAGCTCCATGCATTCCCCACGTACTAACAATTCTGGAACATCTATTCTTTTGGCTTTATGTTGTGCCATTCCTTTATTATTTGCACTAGAAGTTATGAATGAATTGCTATTTGCCTTCAGTAAAGGAACAGAGGGGAGGTGACCAGTTGGAGGTGTGTACCTGCACGGACTGACTCTAGCCAAACAGTGCTGTCATGTTCAGACTGTGCAGGTACACACCCCCTACTTGTTACCTCCCCTCTGTTCCCTTACTGAGGACAAATAGCATATCATTCATAACTTCTAGTGCAAATAATAAATGAATGGCACAACATACAGCCATAAGAATAGATGTTCCAGACTTGTTATTACATGTGGAATGCATGAAGCTATTATAACAGGCATGTCAGGATTGGTGAAAGGTCCTCTTTAACTATAGGCTCACAAAGCCTGGTTACTGACAAATCTGTTTATTTCAAGAAAGAGTGGTTATTATTGTGAGCTATGCTCCAATGCTAACAACATTCAGAAGACCTCAGAAGATGTTTTAGAGACATATGAAGCTGGAAAAGCTAAAAAAAAAAAACATTTCTAAAGGCCTGTGTGTATATCAAAGCTCAGAAATGTTATCGACAATTGTGGAAAGTTTTGGAAATTGTAAAAAAATTGTATAGGACTGCTGCACCTTCTTTAGGAGTGAACATCCTATTAAGATCACTCCAGGAGTACAACTGGTAATCCTGAAAGAGGTGAGAAGAGAGTAACTACAAAAAAAACTACCAAAGACTTTACAAACCTAGGTTCATGTTTCCATTATTAGAAAAACAGAGTGCATTAGGTATGCCAGAGACTACCTGGATGTTCTATCATTTTTCTGTGAAAACTAATATGAAACAAAAGTGGAATTTGTTCACACAAATATACAAAACCATGTTTGGAGGGAAAAAACTGCACATCAACAAGAAATCCAAATCCCAACACCAAAACCACAACCAAACTGTGACGTATGATTGAGAGAGCACCATGGTTTGGGGCTGCTTTGTTGCAGGGCTTGATTCCCACTTTCCCACCCACTTCAAAATTGGAGTAAGTGGTGAAAAATGCAAAAAGTCACTCTTTTTTTTGCAATTAAACCCAAAGATTTGTTACTTTTTTAAGTCAGAATTGTGGAGTGCAGGGCTTTATAAATTCCCCTCCAATGACTGAAAGCACACATGTAAATCAGCTAAAGACTGGTTATAAAATATATAGATTTGTGTTTTCGAAAGGCCAGGTTATAGTCCTTTCCTTAACCCTATCTAGATGTTATGACTAACCTGAAGAAGACTGTGCACAAAAGGCATCCCAAAAATATTGGTGAACTGAAAAACTGTTGCACTGAGAAATTCTCCAATATTGCACAAATCTTATTTGCAGCCCCAGGGATCAACCGATGTGCAATTATTAAAGGGTTCACTTACTTTTCTGTACTGAGAATGGTTATGTAATGTACACAATAAAATACTTCAATGATACAACATTGTTTGGACTCTAAGCATAGTAAACAGCCTTGCTTGACGTTTTCAGTCAGACCATTCACTCCAGCCAGAGAGATCCCCCATGTAGAGAACAGAAAGAGTGTTAGAGCATCACATATTACACTAATCAATGCAATGCTCTCAGCAGAACAACATAACTGGCATACCATTATCCGAAATTTACAATTATTTTTATAATGAGTAGAGTTGAGCGAGTAGTGAAATATTCGAAAGTTCGAAATTCGATTCGAATAGACCGCGAAATTCGACTATTCGACCGAATATCGAATCCCATTAAAGTCTATGGGAAAAAAATGCTCGCCACTTGGAAATCTCAATTCGACCACTTGGAGGTCACCAAGTCCACCCTGAAACCTCAGAAAAGGATGCCAACACTGCTGGAATGCAACTAGGACAGCAGGGGAAGCATGTCTGGGTGCATATAACGCGCCAAAGTCGCACTATTACGCCACTATCACAGCCTCTCAACAATACACTCCAAAGACAATGTAACCTCTCTGTAAAGTGAGACCATACAAGGAAACCTTCTTTCCTCTACATTGCCATGGACCCCAAGCCAAACTAGACAAAAAAGAAGATAAAATTCTGCACCCCTTAAAATCACGTTGCCTATGACAACCACAGATGGCATAGGCAAAGGGGAAAGCAAATAGACCCCACCCCTAATTGTCATTGTGTGTGTGTGTGTGTGTGTGAGATGTGGTCAGACATGTCTTCTTTAAAATGTAAAAACAACTCAAACACATGCAGAAGCCTTAAAATGCCCAAATTGTTGGCGCTTGAGATGTCAGTGACCCGACCTGGCCCAGTGTCATGTCTAGCAGGTAAAGCAGTGGGGATGTTGAGGGATGCGTAGGACCGCAAAAGGCAGGAAGAGGCCGTGGGCTGGCCAGAGGCTCATGGAAAATTTTGTGGAGGCCCAAGAGGTGAGACCTTGATAAAATTTTGTGGAGGCCCAAGAGGTGAGACCTGTTAAAAATTTTGTGGAGGCCCAAGAGGTGAGACCTTGATAAAATTATGTGGAGGCCCAAGAGGTGAGACCTGTTAAAAATTTTGTGGAGGCCCAAGAGGTGAGACCTTGATAAAAATTTGTGGAGGCCCAAGAGGTGAGACCTTGATAAAATTTTGTGGAGGCCCAAGAGGTGAGACCTGTTAAAAATTTTGTGGAGGCCCAAGAGGTGAGACTTTAATAAAATTTTGTGGAGGCCCAAGAGGTGAGACCTTGATAAAATTTTGTGGAGGCCCAAGAGGTGAGACCTTGATAAAATTATGTGGAGGCCCAAGAGGTGAGACCTGTTAAAAATTTTGTGGAGGCCCAAGAGGTGAGACCTTGATAAAAATTTTTGGAGGCCCAAGAGGTGAGACCTTGATAAAATTTTGTGGAGGCCCAAGAGGTGAGACCTGTTAAAAATTTTGTGGAGGCCCAAGAGGTGAGACCTTGATAAAATTTTGTGGAGGCCCAAGAGGTGAGACCTTGATAAAATTTTGTGGAGGCCCAAGAGGTGAGACCTCTTAAACATTTTGTGGAGGCCCAAGAGGTGAGACCTCTTAAAAATTTTGTGGAGGCCCAAGAGGTGAGACCTTGATAAAATTTTGTGGAGGCCCAAGAGGTGAGACCTCTTAAACATTTTGTGGAGGCCCAAGAGGTGAGACCTCTTAAACATTTTGTGGAGGCCCAAGAGGTGAGACCTCTTAAACATTTTGTGGAGGCCCAAGAGGTGAGACCTCTTAAACATTTTGTGGAGGCCCAAGAGGTGAGACCTCTTAAACATTTTGTGGAGGCCCAAGAGGTGAGACGTATTAAAAATTATGTGGAGGCCCAAGAGGTGAGACGTGTTAAAAATTATGTGGAGGCCCAAGAGGTGAGACGTGTTAAAAATTATGTGGAGGCCCAAGAGGTGAGACCTGTTAAACATTTTGTGGAGGCCCAAGAGGTGAGACCTGTTAAACATTTTGTGGAGGCCCAAGAGGTGAGACGTGTTAAAAATTATGTGGAGGCCCAAGAGGTGAGACCTCTTAAACATTTTGTGGAGGCCCAAGAGGTGAGACGTATTAAAAATTATGTGGAGGCCCAAGAGGTGAGACGTGTTAAAAATTATGTGGAGGCCCAAGAGGTGAGACGTGTTAAAAATTATGTGGAGGCCCAAGAGGTGAGACCTGTTAAACATTTTGTGGAGGCCCAAGAGGTGAGACCTGTTAAACATTTTGTGGAGGCCCAAGAGGTGAGACGTGTTAAAAATTATGTGGAGGCCCAAGAGGTGAGACCTCTTAAAAATTATGTGGAGGCCCAAGAGGTGAGACGTGTTAAAAATTATGTGGAGGCCCAAGAGGTGAGACGTGTTAAAAATTATGTGGAGGCCCAAGAGGTGAGACCTGTTAAACATTTTGTGGAGGCCCAAGAGGTGAGACCTGTTAAACATTTTGTGGAGGCCCAAGAGGTGAGACCTGTTAAACATTTTGTGGAGGCCCAAGAGGTGAGACCTCTTAAAAATTATGTGGAGGCCCAAGAGGTGAGACCTGTTAAACATTTTGTGGAGGCCCAAGAGGTGAGACCTCTTAAAAATTATGTGGAGGCCCAAGAGGTGAGATGTGTTAAAAATTATGTGGAGGCCCAAGAGGTGAGACCTCTTAAACATTTTGTGCAGGCCCAAGAGGTGAGACCTCTTAAAAATTATGTGGAGGCCCAAGAGGTGAGACCTCTTAAACATTTTGTGGAGGCCCAAGAGGTGAGACCTGTTAAAAATTATGTGGAGGCCCAAGAGGTGAGACCTGTTAAACATTTTGTGGAGGCCCAAGAGGTGAGACCTGTTAAACATTTTGTGGAGGCCCAAGAGGTGAGACCTGTTAAACATTTTGTGGAGGCCCAAGAGGTGAGACCTATTAAACATTTTGTGGAGGCCCAAGAGGTGAGACCTCTTAAAAATTATGTGGAGGCCCAAGAGGTGACACCTCTTAAACATTTTGTGGAGGCCCAAGAGGTGAGCCATAAATATATAAATTTTTCTTATTTACGGAGCAATTCTACGGCGGTTAAGGAGGAGGAGGAGGAGGTGGAGGAGGAAATGGCACTTCATACAGATGGCACTTCACTTTTGGCTGCTTTCCACTGTTGGAGAAGCAAAGTCCGGGTCAATCCACTTGCTGTTCATTTTGATTAGCGTCAGCCTGTCGGCACTGTCGGTTGACAGGCGGCTGCGCTTATCGGTTATAATGCCCCCGGCTGCGCTGAACACCCTTTCTGATAGCACGCTGGCGGCAGGGCAGGCAAGCACCTCCAAGGCGTACAGGGACAGTTCCAGCCACGTGTCCAACTTGGAGACCCAGTAAGTGTAGGACGCCGAGGGATCGGGGAGGACAGGGTTACGGTCTGCCAGGTACTCCCGCAACATCCGCCGATACTTGTCCCTCCTGCTGATAGCGGGCCCCGCAGTGATGGAAGTTGCACGAGGGGGTGCCATAAACGTGTCCCACACCTTGGAGAGTGTTCCCCTGGTGGCTGTGGGCCTGATCGATGTTGTGGGACTCTGGGAGACCCTCTCCTCTCTGCCGCCAGCGATGGTGGGTGGGAAAATCTCCATCATGTTCTGCACGAGTTCCCTCTGGTATTCCAGCAATCGATTTGTCCTCTCCTCTACCGGAATAAAAGAGGAGACGTTATCTTTATACCGGGGGTCCAGGAGTGCGAAGACCCAGTACAGTTTGTTCTCCACTATCCGGACAACACGTGTGTCCCGGGAAAAGCAGCCCAGCATGAAGTCAGCCATGTGTGCCAGACTCTGAATAGGCATGACCTCACTGCCCCCACCAGAAGGATCACTTGCCATTTCCTCCTCTTCCTCTTCCGCCTCCTCTCCGCCCCATCCACGCTGAACCAATGGGACGCACACAGCCTGACTGCTACCCTCGCCGCCAGCATCCTCCTCCTCTTCCACAGCCACCTCCACGTCGTCCTCCTCCTCATCCTCCTGCAACTGCCACCGTGAAGCAGACAAAAGTGTGGTCTGACTGTGTAGCTCCGTTGCGTCTCCTCCTACCCCCGTCTCCTCTGCGTGCAATGCGTTCTCCCTTATTGCGATGAGGGATTCTTTAAGGACGCATAGGAGCGGGATGGTTACGCTCACTATAGCGTCCTCGCTGCTGACCTTCTTGGTGGACTCCTCAAAGATACGCAGTACATCGCATATGTCTGCCATCCATGGCCACTCGTGGTTGGCAAACTGAGGGAGCTGAGTTGGAGGCACGCGTGGATTCATAATCGGGTACTCCATCAATGCTCTCTGCTGCTCACACACCCTGGCCAACATGGAATAGGTGGAATTCCAGCGAGTCGGCAGGTCGCACAACAGCCGATGTTCAGGCAAATGGAGGCGTTGCTGGAGTTTTTTTAAGCTAGCAGCAGCTACAGTTGACTTCCGAAAGTGAGCGCACAAGCGCCGCACTTTCACCAGTAGCTCTGCCAGGTTGGGGTAAGTCTTTAGAAATTTTTGGACTACCAGATTAAAAACGTGGGCCAGGCATGGTACGTGATTGAGTTCGGCAAGCTCCAGAGCCGCCACCAGGTTACGGCCGTTATCGCACACGACCATGACTGGTCCTAGCTGCAGCGGCGACAGCCACATCTCCGTCTGCTGCAATATGGCGTCCCTCACCTCTGGGGCGCTGTGCTTCCTGTCGCCCAAGCTGATGAGCTTAAGCACCGCCTGCTGACGTCTCCCCGCGCCAGTGCTGCAACGCTTCCAGCTAGCGGCTGAGGGCTATGTTAAGGCAGAGGAGGAGGAGGAGGAGGAGGGGGGTTTATCAGAACCCATGCTGGCAATCTTGGGCGGGGGTGGTAGGTAGGCCGTCTCTGTTTGCGACCCCGTCCCCGCTTCCACTACATTCACCCAGTGTGCCGTCAAAGAGATGTAGCGTCCCTGGCCGCAAGCGCTTGTCCACGAGTCGGTGGTCAAGTGGACCTTTGCGCTGACTGCGTACCTCAGGGCCCGCCTGATGTTACGCGACACGTGCTGGTGCAGGGCGGGGACGGCACTCCGGGAAAAGTAGTGGCGGCTGGGGACGGAATAGCGAGGTGCGGCAGCCGCCATCAGGTCGCGGAAGGCCTGCGTCTCCACAAGCCTAAACGGCAACATCTCCAGGGCCAGCAGTTTGGAGATGTGGCAGTTTAAGGCTTGGGCTTGGGCGTGACTCGAGGCGTACTTCCGCCTGCGGTCGAACGCCTGCGAGATGGACAGTTGTTGGGACGAGGAGTATGAAGGTGCAGGCGGAGAGGCGGGGGAAGGGGAGGCTGAAGGAGAAGGCCCCAAAGTAGCCGAGGCAGAGGCAGATGTGGAGGTGTCCTGGCTGGAGGTCTGGACCGCAGTGGCAGCACACAACACAGGGGAAGAGGCAGTGGCAGCAAGACCGGGCGCAGGTTGTATTGCGTTTGCTCTCTCCCACTCAGCCCAGTGCTTGACTTCCAAGTGACGCCGCATGCCTGAGGTGGTCAGATTGCTCTTCTCAGAGCCCCTACTCAGTTTTGAGTGTCAGAGTGTGCAAACCGCGCTCAGTTTGTCATCCGCACAAACATTAAAAAATTTCCACACCACAGAAGTACGAGGCCTCGATGGGGGAGCTTCGCGCGACTGCCCGCTGCCGGGAACAGCTTCGGCCCTGCTGGCTGTGGCCTCACTTCTCTGTCTGGACTGTCCTCTGCCTCTGGACATCCCTCTGCCTCTGGACATCCCTCTGCCTCTGGACATCCCTCTGCCTCTGGACATCCCTCTGCCTCTTGCTGCCTTTTTCGGTGCTGCGCAGACCACCACCTCTCCACTACTTTCCTCGCTGGACATCACCCCTGGCCAAGTGGGGTCGGTCATTTCGTCATCCACCACCTCAACTTCCTCACTCTGCTCCTCCTCCTGCCCACTGGACATTCCAACAGCCTCCCTTGATGGCAACTGCGTCTCATCATCATCATCGCTCATGATAACAGATGCTGGCTCAGGGTCCACATCAGCAGGAGATGGCGAAAACTCAAGTGTTTGGGCATCACTACAAACAAATTCCTCTGCTAGCTCCTGGGATTCTTCCGGCACATCTGAAAAAGGACCCAAAAAGAGCTCCTGGGAGGGGTCAATGGTGGGATGACTCTGTTGGCCAGGTGTGGAGGAAGGAGGGTCAGAGTGAGACTGTGTGGATGACTGGCTGGTGGACAACTGTGTGGAAGCGCTATCGGCTATCCATTGCACCACCTGTTCAACCTGCTCAGGCCTCAACAGCGGTGTAACCCGCCCCCTGCTTAACTGTCCCATAAAGGCAGGGATTCTGGATGAGCGGGATCCTGGCTGACCCTCACCAGCACGCATTGTATCCCCACTGGCTTCAACAAGGCCCCCAACAGCATTTCCGCGCCCCCGTCCTCGTCCACGTCCTATTCCGCTAGCCCCCGCCGCATTTTATTTTTTTTTGTTACAATATTTTGCCTTCACAGCCGTGAAATTACTTTGCAAGAGAACGCACAGTACAGTTGCCAATTATAAGGCCTATATATTGTATATTTCAAGGTACACAGCCGTGTACTAAGTGATCAGACGGTGTGTATGAACACCAGGTATGAGAAATTACTTTGCAAGAGAACGCACAGTACAGTTGGCAATTATAAGGCCTATATATTGTATATTTCAAGGTACACAGCCGTGTACTAAGTGATCAGACGGTGTGTATGAACACCAGGTTTGAGAAATTATTTTTCAAGAGAACGCACAGTACAGTTGCCAATTATAAGGCCTATATATTGTATATTTCAAGGTACACAGCCGTGTACTAAGTGATCAGACGGTGTGTATGAACACCAGGTTTGAGAAATTACTTTGCAAGAGAACGCACAGTACAGTTGGCAATTACAAGGCCTATATATTGTATATTTCAAGGTACACAGCCGTGTACTAAGTGATCAGACGGTGTGTATGAACACCAGGTATGAGAAATTACTTTGCAAGAGAACGCACAGTACAGTTGCCAATTATAAGGCCTATATATTGTATATTTCAAGGTACACAGCCGTGTACTAAGTGATCAGACGGTGTGTATGGACACCAGGTTTGAGAAATTATTTTGCAAGAGAACGCACAGTACAGTTGGCAATTATAAGGCCTATATATTGTATATTTCAAGGTACACAGCCGTGTACTAAGTGATCAGACGGTGTGTATGAACACCAGGTATGAGAAATTACTTTGCAAGAGAACGCACAGTACAGTTGCCAATTATAAGGCCTATATATTGTATATTTCAAGGTACACAGCCGTGTACTAAGTGATCAGACGGTGTGTATGAACACCAGGTATGAGAAATTACTTTGCAAGAGAACGCACAGTACAGTTGCCAATTATAAGGCCTATATATTGTATATTTCAAGGTACACAGCCGTGTACTAAGTGATCAGACGGTGTGTATGAACACCAGGTATGAGAAATTAATTTGCAAGAGAACGCACAGTACAGTTGCCAATTATAAGGCCTATATATTGTATATTTCAAGGTACACAGCCGTGTACTAAGTGATCAGACGGTGTGTATGAACACCAGGTTTGAGAAATTACTTTGCAAGAGAACGCACAGTACTGTTGCCAATTATAAGGCCTATATATTGTATATTTCAAGGTACACAGCCGTGTACTAAGTGATCAGACGGTGTGTATGAACACCAGGTATGAGAAATTACTTTGCAAGAGAACGCACAGTACAGTTGCCAATTATAAGGCCTATATATTGTATATTTCAAGGTACACAGCCGTGTACTAAGTGATCAGACGGTGTGTATGAACACCAGGTATGAGAAATTACTTTGCAAGAGAACGCACAGTACAGTTGGCAATTATAAGGCCTATATATTGTATATTTCAAGGTACACAGCCGTGTACTAAGTGATCAGACGGTGTGTATGAACACCAGGTATGAGAAATTACTTTGCAAGAGAACGCACAGTACAGTTGGCAATTATAAGGCCTATATATTGTATATTTCAAGGTACACAGCCGTGTACTAAGTGATCAGACGGTGTGTATGAACACCAGGTTTGAGAAATTATTTTTCAAGAGAACGCACAGTACAGTTGCCAATTGAAAGGCCTATATATTGTATATTTCAAGGTACACAGCCGTGTACTAAGTGATCAGACGGTGTGTATGAACACCAGGTTTGAGAAATTACTTTGCAAGAGAACGCACAGTACAGTTGCCAATTATAAGGCCTATATATTGTATATTTCAAGGTACACAGCCGTGTACTAAGTGATCAGACGGTGTGTATGAACACCAGGTATGAGAAATTACTTTGCAAGAGAACGCACAGTACAGTTGCCAATTATAAGGCCTATATATTGTATATTTCAAGGTACACAGCCGTGTACTAAGTGATCAGACGGTGTGTATGAACACCAGGTTTGAGAAATTACTTTGCAAGAGAACGCACAGTACAGTTGCCAATTGAAAGGCCTATATATTGTATATTTCAAGGTACACAGCCGTGTACTAAGTGATCAGACGGTGTGTATGAACACCAGGTATGAGAAATTACTTTGCAAGAGAACGCACAGTACAGTTGGCAATTATAAGGCCTATATATTGTATATTTCAAAGTACACAGCCGTGTACTAAGTGATCAAACGGTGTGTATGAACACCAGGTATGAGAAATTACTTTGCAAGAGAACGCACAGTACAGTTGCCAATTGAAAGGCCTATATATTGTATATTTCAAGGTACACAGCCGTGTACTAAGTGATCAGACGGTGTGTATGAACACCAGGTTTGAGAAATTACTTTGCAAGAGAACGCACAGTACAGTTGCCAATTATAAGGCCTATATATTGTATATTTCAAGGTACACAGCCGTGTACTAAGTGATCAGACGGTGTGTATGAACACCAGGTATGAGAAATTACTTTGCAAGAGAACGCACAGTACAGTTGCCAATTATAAGGCCTATATATTGTATATTTCAAGGTACACAGCCGTGTACTAAGTGATCAGACGGTGTGTATGAACACCAGGTATGAGAAATTACTTTGCAAGAGAACACACAGTACAGTTGCCAATTGAAAGGCCTATATATTGTATATTTCAAGGTACACAGCCGTGTACTAAGTGATCAGACGGTGTGTATGAACACCAGGTATGAGAAATTACTTTGCAAGAGAACGCACAGTACAGTTGCCAATTACAAGGCCTATATATTGTATATTTCAAGGTACACAGCCGTGTACTAAGTGATCAGACGGTGTGTATGAACACCAGGTTTGAGAAATTACTTTGCAAGAGAACGCACAGTACAGTTGCCAATTGAAAGGCCTATATATTTTATATTTCAAGGTACACAGCAGTAGTGCCAAATATAGTTTGGTATGTAGCAGAGCACCTAATACACCACTAATGCCTCTCTCTGTCCCTACTCCAGCAGCTATCCCTGAATACGGCAGCCGTTCTCTGTAAAGTGTATCTTGTAGTAAAGCTATCACTGTACTGCACTATAGTAGCCCTGATAAGGGCTTTTAATCACGTTCCTGCCTGTCCAACAGCTAAAACCTGTCTCTCCCTTCTCCAGCCTCTGTCCCTGACTAAGTTCACGCAGCATATGCGAACGAGCAGGAAGAGCTGAGTTTTTAATATTCGAGGTCACATGGTTTTTCCAGCCAATGCATGTAGACGCCGTTTTCGCGCTGCCAGCGTGCTCAGCGTGCCTGTCATACCCCCCCTGCATGGTGATTGGTGGAAAAAGAGCGCCAGGGAAGGTGGGAGGGGAAACGAATTCTAAGTGCGCCATCGCCGTTATACTCGAAAGAAATCGAGCACGCCGAATATCGTAGTATTCGATCGAATACCAGCTCGATCGAACACTACTCGCTCATCTCTAATAATGAGCATTACACTTCAGATATCATCTTCCCCTCGGAGCAGCAGTAAACTAACAATGACCTTTCTATGGAGGATTTTTATCTCTCTGTGTTGACTGCTACAGAAGGACACATTTTAATATTCAATTATCAATCATATAGTACTGCTAAAATGAAACTGAAAAACAGGCAAAAAAATAAAAATATTTGTTTCTCTATGGACATTTAGTTAAAAAACATACCTCTTTCTAATGGAAGTTTCCCTTTAAGTTAAATTAGACTTCTTGGAGCAAAGTTTGGGATGCCTCTGGCTAATATTTCAGTTCAGTTATGTTTATGTAAAAATGCCTTCTCACAGGTTAGTAAAGTAAATAGCACATAAAGGAAAGAGGTAAAGGGGAAATTCATTATTCCCTCTTCTCCTGTTTTTGGCTTTAAAAAGCCGCAAAAACCCGGTTCTGCAACTTTTTCAATGCCATTGCTGTCCTCACCAGGCTTACAAAAAAGGGTACATAGCAAGGGCAGGGTGTGAGCAGGGTCATCAACCTCAGAACATTCATCATTTTACACCAAAAATTGGCAGAAATAATGACTAAAATCTATGACAGCTCTGAGCTGCCGTACATTTCAGTTTGACGCACAGACTACTGGATGTAATTTATGACGAGGCCCTATCAAGACCAGTACAGTAAGTACCAGACTTTATAAATCAGGGCCACAGTATTTTGTTTTAGTGATATTTTCATACTGTCTTACTTTTCACTCGACTACATCAGGATAGGAGACAGTAGCTTAATCAGCTACAATAAAGCTAAAATGAGCAAATGGCAATTAACCCCCTCCACCTTTTCAAACTGATCAGCCTGAACAGGGTTTGTTCAAGCAGAAAAGGACAATAGTGTTTTGAAAGAGTCTATGCTATGTCATTGCTGAGTTCTAGAATGCATCTAGAGCCATATTCTTAGTCTTATTTTAAAGGTAAGTTTAAAGAAGACCAATATCAGTGTAGAGTAAATTAAATTAGTTTGACATGAGAGCTGTACTTCAGCTCTCACTTCACTCTGTTTGGAGGGGGCTTTTTTTTATATATTCATAAGAGAGGTGAGAAAATGATCTCACTAGATCGTGTAATCACTCCTCTTAGTTTAAGTAGCTTGACCCCTCAGAAGCTGCAGTCGATGCTGACTGTGCCACCTAAGTGGTTTTACATAAACATTTGGAAAATATTTTTACTCCCATATTCAATGTTTTATTTTTTTTAAATGTAAAAACACATCTATAACAACCCCTACTATAAATGTAACTCTTTCCAGACCTCCACTGTACATGTATGGCAGAAGTCCAGTCTTCAAAAATGGAGCCCACAAGTACAAAGGATTCTGTGGTTTTAAACAGCAGACACCCAAGACTAATATCTGGGATCACTCATAACACCAGTCACAGAAACTTAACCCCTCAGAATGCTGTAAAAACAAAATCCATAAAACTGTGGCGGAATTGCATTTTTTTCCAATTTCACCCCATTTGGAATTTTTTTCCCAGCTTCCTACCACATCATATGCATACGCACCTCTAACGAGACAAGGTGAGGAGACCTATTCAAGCAGCGTCATCTAGGGGAAGGTGGGGGTGGTGATGTGAAACAATACTTCACAGTGACAGCGCAGTAGTCTATGCGCTGACACTATGGAGGAAAAACTGCATGCACTGCTGTGCTATGAAGACTATTGAGGAGCGGGCAGCATGTCTTACTCCCTCCTGACAGCTGCCTGGCAAGCCAGCCTAGGAGCTTCTCTTGTCCACATCCACAGAGCAATGTCTTTCATTTAATAATGAAGACCACACTGTATAGTCGGTCTTCATTGTTAATAGCCACGCAGCACCTTTAATGCACCTTTAAACAGGGGCTGTTGCTGGTATGGGGTTTGGGTGGTTAGGTGGGCCACAATATGCAAATTATTTGTGTTCTGGCCTGCAATCTCCTGAAGGATAAACACAGAATATCAATCAGCTCTGGCATACCCACTCCTCCCGTCCTTCAGGTAGGAGCCCTTCTTCTGCCATCTGCTTTTCCTCCTTTTCCACATCATCTAATATCAATGAGATTATGTCATCAGGAACATTCAGGTCCTCCTGTATCTGCATCTTGCTGACTTTTATAGGACATGGAGACTTTGAAGGATGATTTGGAAGAAGTAAAGCCAGGAAAAGATGAGGATGGTCATTATTAAGACCTGGTCCCCCTAAGGGTTGCAGACTGGATGGTATTGGTTGGCACGCTAGCAGTGGAATAATAAAGGCTTCCATCTTATTGGTATTGAATTACATACCTTAGATTACGGCTGATGTAGGAATAAGTAAATGCAGGAATAAATACAACTGACACAGTATAAGTCTCCCTGCACTCTCCATGCACTCTCCCTACACTGTCCCTCTCGAATATTCTTCTATTAATCATTTTCAGCAACACTGTCCCTAGCACATGATCGCTTGCCACATCTCTCCCGATGCTCAGCTCACAGGACAATGCACGGGATGAGGGTTTTAAAGAACTGTGGCATCGCAGGGGATGGCTGTGGATTGGCTGGTTGCACAGCATTATAGGTGATCTTGCATTCATGAACTTGCCTTCTCTACACTTAGTTTCACTTTGTAACACGTGCATCCGCTATTTTAGGAAAACCTGATTACCACTAAGAGCAAGGAACTTTGGTTTTATACTTTACTTGTATATTCACTGTATACAGTAAATTTGTGTTTATGTACTGTATATACAGTACAGACCAAAAGTTTGGACACACCTTCTCATTCAAAGAGTTTTCTGTATTTTCATGACTATGAAAATTGTAGATTCACACTGAAGGCATCAAAACTATGAATTAACACATGTGGAATTATATCATTAACAAAAAAGTGTGAAACAAATGAAAATATGTCTTATATTCTAGGTTCTTCAAAGTAGCCACCTTTTGCTTTGATTACTGCTTTGCACACTCTTTGCATTCTCTTGATGAGCTTGAAGAGGTAGTCACCTGAAATGGTATTCCAACAGTCTTGAAGGAGTTCCCAGAGATGCTTAGCACTTGTTGGCCCTTTTGCCTTCACTCTGCGGTCCAGCTCACCCCAAACCATCTCGATTGGGTTCAGGTTTGGTGACTGTGGAGGCCAGGTCATCTGGCGTAGCACCCCATCACTCTCCTTCTTGGTCAAATAGCCCTTACACAGCCTGGAGGTGTGTTTGGGGTCATTGTCCTGTTGATAAATAAATGATGGTCCAACTAAACGCAAACCGGATGGAATAGCATGCCGCTGCAAGATGCTGTGGTAGCCATGCTGGTTCAGTATGCCTTCAATTTTTAATAAATCCCCAACAGTGTCACCAGCAAAGCACACCCACACCATCACACCTCCTCCTCCATGCTTCATGGTGGGAGCCAGGCATGTAGAGTCCATCCGTTCACCTTTTCTGCGTCGCACAAAGACACGGTGGTTGGAACCAAAGATCTCAAATTTGGACTCATCAGACCAAAGCATAGATTTCCACTGGTCTAATGTCCATTCCTTGTGTTCTTTAGCCCAAACAAGTCTCTTCTGCTTGTTGCCTGTCCTTAGCAGTGGTTTCCTAGCAGCTATTTTACCATGAAGGCCTGCTGCACACAGTCTCCTCTTAACAGTTGTTGTAGAGATGTGTCTGCTGCTAGAACTCTGCGTGACATTGACCTGGTCTCTAATCTGAGTTGCTGTTAACCTGCGATTTCTGAGGCTGGTGACTCGGATGAACTTATCCTCCGCAGAAGAGGTGACTGTTGGTCTTCCTTTCCTGGGACGGTCCTCATGTGAGCCAGTTTCTTTTTAGCGCTTGATGGTTTTTGCGACTGCACTTGGGGACACTTTCAAAGTTTTCCCAATTTTTCGGACTGACTGACCTTCATTTCTTAAAGTAATGATGGCCACTCGTTTTTCTTTACTTAGCTGCTTTTTTCTTGCCATAATACAAATTCTAACAGTCTATTCAGTAGGACTATCAGCTGTGTATCCACCTGACTTCTGCCCAACACAACTCATGGTCCCAACCCCATTTATAAGGCAAGAAATCCCACTTATTAAACCTGACAGGGCATACCTGTGAAGTGAAAACCATTTCAGGTGACTACCTCTTGAAGCTGATCAAGAGAATGCCAAGAGTGTGCAAAGCAGTAATCAAAGCAAAGGTGGATACTTTGAAGAACCTAGAATATAAGACATATTTACAGTTGTTTCACACTTTTTTGTTAAATATATAATTCCACATGTGTTAATTCATAGTTTTGATGCCTTCAGTGTGAATCTACAATTTCCATAGTCATGAAAATACAGAAAACTCTTTGAATGAGAAGGTGTGTCCAAACTTTTGGTCTGTACTGTATGTGTATGTACTGTATATACTTGTGTATAGATAGGGTTTTTGGAAATCTCATCTACACATTGTGAAGCATACCCACAGCATAAACCAACTTGCACTGTGGGTTGTCGATCTGCAGCATACCAGTTTATGTTTTAGGCCACCTGTACACATTGTGGAATATGCACTTTTTATGCGGATTCCTGTGGAAAAACCGTACTGTATTACAGTACTAGCAAAGTGTATTAGATTACACTAATCTCAGGTATACTTTGCAGATTCTTTCCATGTGGAAATGGACCTGCAGCGTGGATTTCCAAATCTGCAGCATGTTAATTATGTTTGCGGTTTTAGATGTGGATTTTACCTTTTTCCAATGAAGGTGAGATCTGTGGCCAAACAACATCAAATCCGCACCAAAATTCTCAATTATGTTCCAGATTTTGGTGCAAATATGTTGCAGAAATGCACATAAATCAATACGAAAGTTTGTGTGGATCTTATGTGCGATCACTCACATGGTGTACAGGTGGTCTTAAAGAGTCACTGAACTTGTCTCCTGCAGCAAGGAGAGAGAGTGCAGTATGTGAGCACTCATTCTAGAGATGCTAGCACCAATGCTGCTGAGAAAAGCAGCCCATTTCTGTTTTCCTCCTGATCCGCCATGGATGTTCTGCTGCTGAAAATCTGCAACAGATTCAACGTATTTGTGAAACTGCATTAACTGTATATATGCATTTTTTATGTGATGTATATATACAATGATTTTAAAATTTTAGACTGCTGAGGGGCCCACATGCCTAATACAGCCGAGCGAACATGGTAGTCTTAATCCACCCCTGGTGCTGTGTTATACTAGGACCAGATCAGGACGTGCTGAGTGCACTGCTCTATTTTACCTTCAGCTTGTTGACAGTGAGCACCATGTCCACATCCACAGAGCAAAGGACCTTTGAGAAGGACAGAGGCAGGTACAGCTCTACAGGTCCTGACTTTCCCAGCGTGATCATGTTGGGATCATCAGGACAAAGAAGTGCCCGACTGCCAGTGCGGAGCAAAGACATCTTTGCTCTGCCTCTCATGTTTCGAAGCATGCCATCTAGGTCTGTCAAGTTCACACGTGGCTGATATGTTGCTGATTTGCTGTCGTGGGTTTTCATGTAGTAAATCCACAATGTTGTGCAGTACAAGCAAAGTGGATTCTAAGAGGTCTCGTCAATACGCTGTGAAAAAAATCAGCATGTCAATTTATGTTGCAGATCCCCTTTGCTATGGTGAGAGTGAAATCCACAGCCATTTCCACGGTAAAAACTGCAAGTAATAAATCCGGTTTTCACTACGGTTTTTGTCAAAGATACATGACAAAATCTGCTGGTTTTTGTCAAAGATACGTGGTCACATGTGGATGTACCCTAAAGGTGTTTTCATCCAGGACATAAAGGTATGCTATCCCTAGCAAAGCTAATGGATATATAATTGGTGGGGGTCACTCCCTGTGAACCCCACAATAAACAGAACTATGTAGGCGGCAGTGTAGTACCATGGCCCCTGTATTGAAGTCCTTGGCACAGCACGGTCCACCTGAATGTGTTTGTGCCAAGGACTGCAGCTCCCATTCACCCAGCCCCATACCTCCCAACCGTCCCAGATCCAGCGCGACAGTCCCAGATTGCAGTGTCTGTCCCGCTATTCCGGTACGGGGGAGGTATGTCCCGGTTTATGGCAGCTGTCCCCGCATACATAGGATGCAGAAACAGTTGCCTGTATGGTGATGAAGCAGAGAGCTGGCATCGGCTCGCTGCTTCATCCATTCTCCCTCCCATCCCCCCTGCAGGCTCTCAATACCTCCCTGCCGCTCTCCACACCTTTGGTCTGGGTTGGGGGCGGGGTCAGCCAACAGTCAGCCTTGGCTCCACCCCCTCCCGACTGGAGAAGAAGATGTCCTGCTGGTGATACTGCTAGGAAGAAGGTAAGTATATGGTTTTTATTTTTTTCAATTTTCTATGAGTGGCACAATGTGGGCATATTACTGGGGGCACAACATTACTGGGGAGCACAATGTGGGCATATTACTGGGGGCACAACATAAACTGGGGAGCACAATGTGGGCATATTACTGGGGGCACAACAAACTGGGGAGCACAATGTGGGCACATTACTGGGGGCACAACATTACTGGGGAGCACAATGTGGGCATATTACAGGGGGCACAATGTGGGCATATTACAGGGGGGCACAATGTGAGCATATTATGGGGGGCACAGCTGGGCATATTACTTGGGACACAGCTGGTCATATTACTGGGGGGCACATAACAGGGCATATTACTTGGGGCACATAACTGGGCATATTACTGGGGGGCACATAACTGGGCATATTAATGGGGGCACATAACTGGGCATATTACTGGGCGCACATAACTGGGCATATTACTGCGGACACGTAACTGGGCATATTACTGGGGGAACATAACTGGGGAATAACTACTATGTGGGGCAGTAAGGGGACTGGGTGGGATTAGGTGTATAGTTATGTTTTGGGCGGAGTTAGAGGCCTGGTGCCGAAAAAATTTGCAGCGGCGTGCTTTGCGCATCGCACAATTTGTCCCATTTCCAAAGTTGGGAGGTATGCAGCCCAGTTCACGTGAAAGTATCAAGCTGAAGTACCAAGCAAAGATATATGAACATCACTGTGTTGAGAACAGTATTACAGGGATGCTTCACCTGCTCCTGGAATCCACTGATCATACATTGATGGCTTAACCTAGGAAATCAATGTTCTAACCCGTAAAAACACTTTAAATGTAGACATTATGAGAATAATTTATCATTTATTACTTCTAGAGGGAGAAGTTGTTATAATAACATGATGTGACATGGAAGCAGTGCTTAATAATAGTAATAATAATAATAATTATAATATAAAATATAAATGATCTCAAAGTCTTAGAAATGCAGTCCAAAGCCTTATGTCCCAAGGAGATATGTACCTATTACCAGCAGTACTGAGGGTATTATGATATAACGGCAGCCAAGCATTTAACCTACTATTATATTTCTAATACAATCTTATCTATCATGGCATAAGAGCTCCAGTTTTATTTGAGCTAAAGTGCTTGTTTAACTTTCTATAACCAAGAAATCACTTCAGTCATTTTCAAGAAATCATGCAAACTTTAATTTAGTATGACAGAGCATTTAATCCTTTAAAAGGTTGGAGTTAAAATGGAAACTGGTAAAATAAAAATGTGAAATAAGCAGTGAAAGCAAACATTAGCACAGGCTAAAATGCCACTCTGGTAACCAGATATACTGTACTCCCATTTCTTCTATAGCTCTCATGTCATGTGTCAAAATGCTGCCAGTGCTGGGTCTCAGTAAAGAATCAATATTTCAAGGATTTTATAGAGAAGAACATTTATGTTTCCAGTATTATATTGACGCGTTTACTACAAGTCATAAAAATATCTGAATATAAGCCAAAAATCTGAAATATTTTTAAATTAACGAGCTACACCCATTAACCCCCTTCTCACTAAATTACGTAACTGTACATCGCAATTGCAACTGATTTACCGCAATCCAATGTACCATTACTTCAAGTGGATGGAGTTTGCTCAGGAGCTGGGCGTCATCTGCAATTGGTGTCAAACGCAACGGGTGTCAGATGTGACAAACACTGCCGAGATTAGATCTAGTCTTATCTTAGTAGTTTAACCCTCTTAGATGATTCTGTCACAGCATCTAAGTAGTTTACAGGCTACTAACTCGCCATTCAACCTCCCAAATATGGAATAAAAAGAGATCAAAAAGCCATATGTACCCCATAATTGTACCAATAAAAACTACAACCTATCCCACAAAAAATAGGCTACCATACAGCTGTCTGGACAGAAAAATACAAATGTTACGGATACTAGTATAAGGCAATGCAAAATATAAATGATTTTTAATTCTAAAAAAGTCATTTTATGATGCAAAAGTAGTAAAGTATTAAAACCTATATACATTTGGTATCACAAAAATAGTATCAACCCACAGAATAATATTAAAGAACTCAGTTCAATCATTGGGTTTACCAAGGACAGAAGTTATCAGACTAACCTGACTTATTTTTATGAGGAGGGGATTTTGCAAAGGCTTTTGATACTGTCCCTCATAGACTTTTAATAGGTAAAGTAAGGTCTATAGTCTTGGAAAGTATAGTTTGTAATTGGATATTGGATTGAAAACTGGATGAAGGACCAGAGAATTGTGGACAATGATTCCTATTCTGAATGGTCCCAGGTTATAAGTGTTGTACGCCAGGGTTCATTGATTGGTCCTCTATTATTTGACTTAATTATTAATGATAGAGAGGATGGGATTAATAGTGCTGTTTCTATTTTTGCAGATGACACTAAGCTATGTAGTACTGTGCAGTATATGGAAGATGTCCATAAACTATAAGCTGACCTGGACACTCAGTGATTTGGCATCAACTTGGGAAATGAGGTTCAATGTGGATAAATGTAAAGTTATGCATCTTGGTAGAAATAACCTCTGTGCATCATATGTCCTAGGGAGGTAACACTGGGAGAGTCACTTGGGTGTCCTTGTAGATTGTAGATTAAATAACAGCATACAATGTCAATTAGCTGCTTCTAAGGCTACCAGCATATTGTCATGTATTAAAGAGGACATTTCACCACTCCTGACATGTCTGTTTTAATAGCTTCATGCATTCCCCATGTAATAACAATTCTGGTTACTTTCCCTCTGTACCCCTACTGAGGGCTAATAGCAATTCATTCATAACTTCTAATACAAATGATAAAGGAATGGCACAACATACAGACATAAGAATAGATGCTCCAGATTTTTTATTACATGTGGAATGCATGAAGCTATTGAAACAGGCATGTGAGGAGTCGTGAAAGGTCCTCTTGAAATGAGGCATGGACTCGCTGGGCAGGGATGTAATATTACCACTTTAAAAAGCTTTGGTGCGTCATCATCTGTAATATGAAGTTTAGTTCTGGGCACCAGTCCATAGAAAGGATGCTTGGAACTAGAAAAAGTACGAAGGAGAGCAACTAAACTGATAACGGGCATGGAGGGTCTTAGGCCTGTACTACACCAACAGATTATCTGACAAATATCTGTCCAATCAGACCAATAGTTGCTGTATATAACAAAAGATATGTGTGTGTAATTGGCCATCTGGTCAGAAAATCTGTCAGCTAATTTGTTGGTGTATTACAGCCCTAAGTTATGAGGAAAGATTAAAATAATTAAATGTATTTAGTCTTGAGTAGAGATGTCTAAGGGGGGACATGATTAACCTATACTAATAAATAAATGGGCCATACTAAAAATAAGGTGAAAAGCTGTTCCATGTAAAATGCCCTCAAAAGACAAGGGGCACTGCCTCTAAGGGGCACTGCCTCTGTCTGGAAAAGAAAAAGTTCAGTCTTTAGAGGAGTCAAGTAGAGATGAGTGAACCTGTTGAGATTGGTTTCAGGTCCGAATTTTTGAAAAAGTTTGGTTCATACCCGAACCTGTTCTGGCAGAACCGAAGTTAAAAGATGGTATATAACCCCCTCTAGCCCCTCTGGCCTACTAGGACTCATAGTGGCAGTGGCAGCTCCTCATCATCATCTTCCTCGTCCTCATCTTCATTAGCCTCCATGGCAGATTCCTTTTGTGTGTCCCCAACAGCTATAGGGAGGGGTAGTGCAAGCAACTCTTTGCCTAGCTGCTGTTGGGGCAGGAACGTGTCCATGGAGGAGAAAGAGGAGGAGATGATAAGTGCCTGGTGTAGGAGCCAGGCTGACACAACTATCGGAGGGTCAAAAGGAACTGGCCTCATTGGTGGTGTGCTGCCTTGCTGTTGCCGGAAAAACCATTGACCACAGCGTGAATCACAGGGAGCGGCCCACATTGTCTGCCATGTGAGAATATAATGCAGAGATTGCATTTTGGGAGAAATAATGCCAGCTAGGAATCTTCTACTTCTGGACGGATAGATGGTGCCGCTACTACCCACTTTCTGGCTCTGGGTCTTTCATTTGGAACCCTTCTGTAACCCGGACATTTTTGGGCCTCTCAGATAATGTTGCACACTACCCTGTGTATTGGTGTAGTAAACACATACAGTATATATGCTGCTACTTTGAATATAAAAAACAAAACCCTTCACCCCCCAAAAAAATTGATTAAAAACTGGTGGAATAGGCAAACGGATTTGGGCCTCAAATTTGGACCGTGTAGAAACTGAAAATACATAACTGGATGATTGAGGCATAATGTTCAATTTCAACTTCACACATACAGGTAGACTGTTGTCACACCGTGGGTATTGCTGCAGTAATCACGTATAAATGCTGCTTAATTAAATTGAAAGCACCCCCCCACAAAAAAATAATTAAATTGCGACTGTGTGGAAACTGAAAATACGTAAATGGTCGATTGAGGTGTGACTCTCAATTTCAACTGAACACACACAGGTAGATTCCTGAAACACCGTGGGTATTGCTGCAGCAATCACATATATATATATATATATATATATATATATATATATATATATAGTAGAAAACGCAAATGATGAGGCAGCACTCCAGGCTTGTTGTAGGGTGGTGGACCCGTTTATTTCCCTTGCAACGTTTCAGCCCTGCTCATTGGGGCCTTTGTCAAGCAATGAATAGATGCCACTTGTGGCTATATATAACCATCTCAGTGATTTGAATATATAATTAATTAACATGATTTTGAACATGATGGTACGTGAAAAATCATATAAATATCATTCCACCTGTGATAATAGATATATAAAACTTCATTGTGGCAATAGTAACACCTATGTGGGGGCGTGATTTAATAAAATTATTAGTGTTGAGCGAACATGTTCGGCTGAATACACTATTTGGCCGAACAAGGCAGTGCTCGGGACCACGCCATGCTCAAGGGATGGCATTCAGTGTAATGCCAGTAGTCATCTTAGCTACTGGCATTACACTGATTGGATGGCCAATAAAGCACCCGGTGACATGTGACCGGCGCATACTGAGCCATGGACAGCTGCTGCAAGCAGGGACAGACAGTGTAGGGAGAGAAGCACGCAGGGATAGAAATCGCTCAAAAAAGACCCAAAAGCCCTTTTAAGGGCTATTATATCTGGCACAAAGCAATATTTTATTATTTTTGGGGTGTTTAAAGGTGGTGAAAATAGCACTAGGTGGCCTGCCATTAATGCCACATGTGCTGCTGCAGCAAGGAGGGACATACACTGTAGGGAGAGAAGCACGCTAGGTAGGGATAGAAATCGCTCAAAAAATACCCAAAAGCCCTTTTAAGTGCTATTATATCTGGCACAAAGCAATATTTTATTATTTTTGGGGTGTTTAAAGGTGGTGAAAATAGCACTAGGTGGCCTGCCATTAATGCCACATGTGCTGCTGCTGCATGCTGTAGGATACTCTCTGTATACTATATACCTGACATACTTTGCTATAATTTCTGCTGTTAAGCCCGCAGTACTTCTTTTGCGTCTTGCTGTATAACATTTGCACAAGGAGGGACTTGTGTAGGGATAGAATTTCTAAAGGCAGGGTTAGTATCTTAGTTCAAAAGACACAAAAGTCCATTGTTAAATCCTTCTGCATTTTATTTTTTTTGGTGGCAAAAAGAACCCAAGTGTGCCTTGTCATTAACACTAGGTGCACAGCGTATTACAACCGTTCAAAAGTCTATGTAGCTGACATCCGTTGTTACATTTAATACCGATAATTTAGGCCACAGTTCCTCATTTGCGTCTGCAGTTTGATTTAAGCAAATAGGGAATTAAACTATAGGGATAGGATTGGGGTAGGTAGAAAGATTGTTTCTGTTCCAAAAAGACCAAAGTCCATTGTGAAATACATCTGTTTTTTTTTTTTGGGTGGCAAAAAAACCCAAGTCTGCCCTGTCAGTAACACTAGGTGCACAGCGTATTACAACTGTTCAAAACTCTATGTAGCTGACATCCGTTGTTACATTTAATACTGTTAATTTAAGCCGCAGTTCCTCATTTGCGTCTGCAGTTTAATTTGCCCAAGGATAGAATTAAACTATAGGGATAGGATTTGGGTAGGTAGAAAGGTCGTTTCTGTTCCAAAAAGACCAAAGTCCATTGTGAAAGACGTCTGCTTTTTTTTTTTGGGGTGGCAAAAAAAAACAAGTGTGCCCTGTCAGTAACGCTAGGTGCACTAGCTGACATCCGTTGTTACATTTAATACTGTTAATTTAGGCCGCAGTTCCTCATTTGCGTCTGTAGTTTAATTTGCCCAAGGAGGTAATTAAACTATAGGGATAGGATTTGGGTAGGTAGAAAGATTGTTTCTGTTCCAAAAACACCAAAGTCCATTGTGAAATACGTCGGCTCTTTTTTTTTGGGTGGCAAAAAAAAACCCAAGTGTGCCCTGTCACTGTCAGTAACGCTAGGTGCACAGCGTATTACAACCGTTCAAAAGTCTATGTAGCTGACATCCGTTGTTACATTTAATACCATTAATTTAGGCCGCAGTTCCTCATTTGTGGCTGCTCTATAACATTTGCGCATTCAGAATATTGGACATTCGTTTAAATTTTTCTGATCATACAGTTAATAAAAATCTGCACTACTGTAGTTGGGACCAAGTTGCATATATACTATACAATATATGCAAGGCGAGCACTAAGGGACGGCGAAGTGGGCGTGCTACTGATGGTGAACGCAGAGGCCATGGCTCTGGGCACGGTGAAACTGTGCCTGCTGGCAGAGCCCAAGAAACAAAGTCATCCAAAACTCCTAGCTTCATGTCACAGTTTGCAGGGCGGCGCAAGACACAACTCTTGTCGCCACACCAGTGCGGGCAGGTAGTCGGTTGGATTTCAGCTGATAATGCTTCCAGTCGGTTCAGCACCACCCCCTCTTCCACAAAGTCCAGTCTCAGTAGCCAAGAGTCTGGGCAACCGCATCCTCACCCTGATCCTCCTTCCTCCCACCATGCACAGTCTGGGCAAAGAACTAATCCCACATTCGGATATTCCGAGGAGCTTTTTTCATCACCGTTCCTTGGCTCGGGCCTCTGGCCAAGGCCGCTTGAAGTGGGACATGAGGAGATATTGTGCCCTGATTCCCAACCTATTGAGAAAACACAGTCTGAAGACGATGACGGTGGGGACTGGCAAGTAGCGTCTCACGAGGTGCATGATGATGATGAGACTCAGTTGCCAATAAGTCAAGGGCAATTAGTGTCTCAAGAGGTTGTGGATGAGGATGAGACGCAGTTAAGTCAGGTTCTTGTTAGTTCACCATGTCAGGAGGAGGACCAGAGTGAGGATGTGGAAGAGGAGGTGGTGGACGATGAAATAGCTGACCCAACCTGGGAAGGTGGCAAGCCGAGCGAGGACAGCAGTACAGAGGGGGAGGGATCCGCAGAACCGCAACAGGCTGGAAGAGACAGTGGGGTGGCAAAATGGAGAAGGCAGGCCACGCCAACCAGGCCCGCAACTGTTCCCTGGAGCAGCCCCTTGTGGCAAGCTCCCTTGCCAAGGGTTAGGTGTTCCGCAGTCTGGCGGTTTTTTGAGGAAAGTGCTGACGATAAAGGGTTTGCAATTTGTAACCTGTGCCGTACCAAGATGAGCAGGGGCGTAAACACCAGCAACCTGACCACCACCAGCATGATCCGCCACATGGCAGCAAAGAACCCTAAAAGGTGGGCCGAATGCCTGGGTCCACGATCTATGTCTGCAGGTCACACTACTGCCTCCTCTTCCTCTCTGTTACCTGCTGTCCAAGACGCAGGCCCAGATGCCTCCCGCCCTGCACCTGGACCTTCGCAGGAACCATCAGCCAACACGTCCACTTCAATGTCCCAGTGCAGTGTTCAAATGTCCTTACCCCAGGCATTTGAACTCAAGTGTAAATACCCTGTCACCCACCCACAGGCCATAGCTCTAAACGCGCAACTTTCCAAGTTACTGGCCCTGGAAATGTTGCCGTTTAGGCTGGTGGACACCGAGGCCTTTCTCAGCCTGATGGCGGCGGCTGTCCCTCGTTACGCAGTCCCCAGCCACCACTATTTTTCCCGGTGTGCCGTCCCTGCCTTACACCAGCATGTGTCCAGAAACATAACCCGTGCCCTGACCAACGCAGTTACTGGCAAGGTCCACTTAACAACTGACACATGGATAAGCGCTTGTGGCCATGGACGCTACATTTCCCTGACGGCACACTGGGTGAACGTTGTGGAGGCTGGGAGCTAGTTGTACCCTGGGATGGCAAAGGTGCTACCCATTGTCACCCACAGTAGCGGCTGCACCCCTCCTTCTCTTCCTCCACCTCCTCCTCCACTTCTTCCCATGCAGAATTGCCATCTTGCAGCACCACTCAGACTTCTGTTAGCAGCTGGAAGCAGTGTAGCACAGCAGTCGGTAAGCGGCAACAGGCCGTGCTGAAGCCTATTTGCCTAGGTGACAAACAGCACACCGCCACAGAGCTGTGGCATTGCATAAGGGAACAGGCTGAGCTGTGGCTCTCGCCAGTCAACCTACAGCCAGGCATGGTTGTATCCGATAATGGCCGCAACTTGGTAGCAGCTTTGGAGCTGGCCAACCTCCCACACATACCATGCCTGGCCTATGTATTCGACTTAGTGGTTCAGCGGTTTCTGAAAACCTACCCCAATTTGCCTCAGCTACTGGTGAAGGTGCGTCGCCTGTGTGCCCATTTCCGAAAGTCACCGACCGCTTCAGCCGGCCTGGCAACGCTGCAGTAGCGCTTGCGGTTGCCGGCTCACCGACTGCTGTGCGACCTGAGCACGCAATATAATTCCACCTTCCACATGTTGAGCAGGCTTTGTGAGCAGCAGAGAGCAGTAGTAGAATACCAGCTGCAAAACGTCGGCGCCTTTCTAGTCAGATTCCGCTCTTCACAAGCAACGAGTGGGCATTGATGTCTGACCTCTGTGAGGTGTTACGCAACTTTGATGAATCTACACAGATGGTGAGCGATAAATAAAGGCCGATGCTCTGCGCGTAGAAGAGGTGGAAATGGGGGAAGACTCTACATAGAGTCATAGCCAGACCACCCTTGATTCGTCTTCTCAGCGCCAATTGGAGGAGGACGACAAGGAGGAGGAGCAGGAGACGGTTGCCACCGCTACACAGGGTAGCCATACCACGTTTACACCATCTCTTCGACGTGGATGGGCTGAAGAGGAGGAAGAGGACAAGGAGGATATTGAGACTCATGCTCCTGGTGGGGAGAGCGAAGCCTTGTCTTTTGGGACTCTGGCACTCATGGCTGACTACATGCTATGCTGCCTTTCCCGTGACCCTCGCGTTATACACATATTAGGCAACACCGATTACTGGTTGTTGACCCTTCTCGACCCCCGCTACAAAGAGAACTTCCTATCTCTAATTCCTGTGGTGAAGAGTACAAGTAAAATGTTGCAATACCAGAAGGCCCTTGTCGAAAAATTGCTCCACAAATTTCAATCTGACAACGCTGGCGGAAGAGTACGTAGTTCCTTGGCCACCCGAGGATGGGAGACGAAGGGAACACACAGCAGTTCCAACAAAGGCAGGGTGACACTCTCCAAGGCCTGGGACAGTTTTATGACACCCCGCCAGCACCCTCACCCTGATGAGCGGCCTAGTGTGACAAGGAGGGAAAAGTTTTGGATAGTAAAGGAGTACCTAGCTGACTGTGTCAACGTCCTCAGTGATCCCCCTGTGCCGTATAATTATTGGGTGTCTAAGCTGGACACGTGGCACGAACTGGCGCTCTATGCCTTGGAGGTGCTGGCCTGCCCTGCCGCCAGCGTTTTGTCTGAGCAGGTATTTAGTGCAGCTGGGGGCATAATTAGTGATAAGCGCATCCGCCTGTCAACTGACAATGCTGACAGGTTGACGCTTATCAAAATGAACAAGGCCTGGATTGCCCCTGACTCTACTCCACCAGAGGAAAGCATCTTAACATGAAGGAACCTTAAATCTGGCTTTTAGGGTGTATTGAATACACTGTATTATCATGTACCCCTTCCTCTTCTCGTCCTCTTCCTCCTCTTCGTCCATCATATAAAACTGCTTATTAGGCTGCCCTCGAAGTCCACCAGCTGGGCCTGCACCATAATTTTTTAGCCGGGCGGCTCACCAACTGGGCCTGCACCATAATTTTTTAACCGGTCAGCTCACCAGCTGGGACCGCACCCTAATTTTTTTGCCTGTCAGCTCACCAGCAGGCCCTCAACCATAATATTTTACACGCTCAGCTCTGCTACATGTCACACATAATGTTTCAGACGGTCAGCTAAGCGGCATGTCAAAATTAATTTTTAACACGCTCAGCTCTGCTACATGTCACTTATAATGTTTCAGATGTTCAGCGAAGCAGCATGTCACCCTTAAATATTTTTACAGTCAACTCGGCAGCAGTGTATCAACCTTAAATTTGGGACAGTTTGATGGGCAGCAGCGTGTCATCCGTAAATTTTTTGGACGTTCTGCTCGGCAGCGGCGTGTTAACCTTAAATTTGGGACAGTTTGATGGGCAGCAGTGTGTCAACCTTAAATTTGGGACAGTTTGAAGGGCAGCAGCGTGTCAACCTTAAATTCGGGACAGTTGGATGGGCAGCAGCGTGTCACCCGTAAATTTTTTGGACGTTCTGTTTGGCAGCAGCGTGTCAACCTTAAATTTGGGACAGTTTGATGGGCATCAGTGTGTCAACCTTAAATTTTTTTTTACGTCAGCTCGGCAGAAGCGTGTCAACCTTAAATTTGGGACAGTTTGATGGGCAGCTGCGTGTCAACCTTAAATTTGGGACAGTTGGATGGGCAGCAGCGTGTCACCCGTGAATTTTTTAGACGTTCTGCTTGGCAGAAGTGTGTCAACCTTACATTTGGGACAGTTTTATGGGCAGCAGCGTGTCAACCTCACATTTGGGACAGTTTGATGAGCAGCAGCGTGTCACCCGTAAATTTTTTGGACGTTCTGCTTGGCAGCAGCGTGTCAACCTTAAATTTGAGACAGTTTGATGGGCAGCAGCGCGTCAACCTTAAATTTGGGACAGTTTGATGGGCAGGAGCGTGTCAACCTTAAATTTTGGACAGTTTCATAAGAAGCAGCGTGTCACCCGTACATTTTTGGATGTTCTGCTTGGCAGCAGTGTGTCAACCTTAAATTTGGGACAGTTTGATGGGAAGCAGCGTGTCAACCTTAAATTTGGGACAGTTTGATGGGCAGCAGCGTGTCAAACTTAAATTTGGGACAGTTTGATGAGCAGCAGCGTGTCACCCATAAATTTTTTGGACATTATGCTTGGCAGCAGCGTGTTAACCTTAAATTTGGGACCGATTGATGGGCAGCAGCGTGTCAACCTTAAATTTGGGACAGTTTGATGGGCAGCAGCGTGCCACCCGTAAATTTTTTTTAACGTCAGCTCGGCAGCAGTGTGTCAACCTTAAATTTGGGACAGTTTAATGGGCAGCAGCGTGTTAACCTTAAATTTGGGACAGTTTGATGAGCAGCAGCGTGTCACCCGTAAATTTTTTGGACTTTCTGCTTGGCAGCAGCGTGTCAACCTTAAATTTGGGACAGTTTGATGGGCAGCAGCGTGTCACCCTTAAATCTTTTTTTAAAGTCAGCTCGGCAGCACCGTGTCAACCTTAAATTTGGGACAGTTTGATGGGCAGCAGCGTGTCAACCTTAAATTTGGAACAGTTTGATGAGCAGCATCGTGTCACCCGTGAATTGTTTGGACGTTCTGCTTGGCAGCAGCGTGTCCGCCTTAAATTTGGGACAGTTTGATGGGCAGCAGCGTGTCAACCTTAAATTTGGGACAGTTTGATAAGCAGCAGCGTGTCACCCGTATATTTTTGGACGTTCTGCTTGGCAGCAGCGTGTCAACCTTAAATTTGGGACAGTTTTATGGGCAGCAGCGTGTCAACCTCACATTTGGGACAGTTTGATGAGCAGCAGCGTGTCACCCGTAAATTTTTTGGACGTTCTGCTTGGCAGCAGCGTGTCAACCTTAAATTTGAGACAGTTTGATGGGCAGCAGCGTGTCAACCTTAAATTTAGGACAGTTTGATGGGCAGCAGCGTGTCAACCTTAAATTTGGGACAGTTTGATGGGCAGGAGCGTGTCAACCTTAAATTTTGGACAGTTTCATAAGAAGCAGAGTGTCACCCGTACATTTTTTGGATGTTCTGCTTGGCAGCAGTGTGTCAACCTTAAATTTGGGACAGTTTGATGGGAAGCAGCGTGTCAACCTTAAATTTGGGACAGTTTGATGAGCAGCAGCGTGTCACCCATAAATTTTTTGGACATTACGCTTGGCAGCAGAGTGTCAACCTTAAATTTGGGACAGTTTGATGGGCAGCAGCGTGTCAACCTCACATTTGGGACAGTTTGATGAGTAGCAGCGTGTCACCCGTGAATTTTTTGGACGTTCTGCTTGGCAGCAGCGTGTCCGCCTTAAATTTGGGACAGTTTGATGGGCAGCAGCGTGTCAACCTTAAATTTGGGACAGTTTGATAAGCAGCAGCGTGTCACCCGTATATTTTTGGACGTTCTGCTTGGCAGCAGCGTGTCAACCTTAAATTTGGGACAGTTTGATGGGCAGCAGCGTGTCAACCTTAAATTTGGGACAGTTTGATGGGCAGCAGCATGTCAACCTTACATTTGGGACAGTTTGATGAGCAGCAGCGTGTCACCCGTAAATTTGTTGGACGTTCTGCTTGGCAGCAGCGTGTCATCCTTAAATTTGATACTGTTTTATGGGCAGCAGCGTGTTAACCTTAAATTTGGGACCGATTGATGGGCAGCAGCGTGTCAACCTTAAATTTGGGACAGTTTGATGGGCAGCAGCGTGTCAACCTTAAATTTGGGACAGTTTGATGGGCAGCAGCAGGGGCGTCGCTAGGGCTTTTTATCCGAATCAATCTACCACTGCCCCGGACTGGTGGAGACCTGAGGTTCCCGATCCTCTAAGGGGGCCCCTGCTTCAGTCGGGACTCCAGAGTGGGGAATTTCCCAGGTTAGGAGTCCCTGCTTTGACTCCATTATATGGCTATGTCCATATATGGAGTTAGTGTTATGAACTGTGAAAGGGGTATTCCCACTATGCTGTATATTTATAAGTCTAGTTTAGACTATAATTTTAAAACACTCATGTGGGGATTTGAACTCACAACCTTCTACATTACAGGCAAGTACCTTAACCACTGGGCTATGGAGCTCAGCGTTAAGCCAATGATGAAAAATCTCATAGAAGTTCTCTTGTATAATGCAAGAGAACCTCTTAGGAGGTTTTTCAATATCAGAGAAACCTCTATGAGGTTTTTCACCATTGACTTAACACTGAGCTCAATAGCCCAGTGGTTAAGGTACTTGCCTGTAATGTAGTAGGTTGTGAGTTCAAATCCCCACAGGAAATTTTGAAAATAAAGCTTAAAGGGGTTGTCCGAGTTATTTTTTTGTTCTTTATATGTTTCTAACTTGTCAGGTATAACAACTTTCCCATATACTTTGTGTTTCTAAAGCTGCTGGTTTCTCAGAGTTGACTGAGGGTCACATGACCTGTGATGTCACCTTATCTCTCTGCTCTGTGATGTTTCGTTCACAAGCCTCAGAGTTCAGATAACAGTCTGTACACGAGACGTCACTGGCCACGCCCCCTTTCTTTGCCGGGCTCCTGCTATCTGCTTTCTTCCTGGTTTCCTTCAGATAAAACATTAACCCCTTCAGCCAGAACACACTGAGGGCTCAAGGCTTTACAACAAACAGTAGCTGCAGCAGTGAGAGGAGACAAATGCTGGGCACAAGAGCTGTAGAGGAATTGTACAAGAACAGGTAGGGAGAAATTCCTGTATGTATTAGCAGTGTCATTGTACAGCTGGGACTTGTAGTCCTACACATACAACATGCTGCTGAGTATTCCAGCAGGCAGACATGTCACTCAGCACTTTTATTCATTCCCTTTGCAGAGAGGGGGGGGGAGGGGGAGGGGCTGAGATTGTTGTTATTGCATGTAAACAAAGACCAGAAGAGAACCAGGGAAATTAGGAAATATGGATTTTGTTTGCCTAAAACTTGCTTAATTTATATATTGCTGCCCATCAGATTTACAGTGCTATATATTTTTTGTCATAACTCGGACAACCCCTTTAAGTACATAGCCTGTAATTTTGGGGTGTGTTTATTACTTTTTATTCAATTTTCTTGGGAGATAAAGTGTTCTATTACACCATATAGGCGAACTTTTTTTCAATATTTTAAAAGTATGGGTGTTTTTGCATGCCTATAATGCCATTTTGTTCTTTTTTTGTGTGGAGAATGGGGTGATTTTACGTTTTTTTAAATATTTTCAAAACTTTTTTTTTATTTTTTTACTTTTTAAGTCCCCTAAGTGGACCACAACTTACAATCATCAGATGTAAATTGCTCCATTAGTCTGTATTGAAATCATTATATCACAGTTCACTGCTGCCACCTAGTGGCCTGAACTGGGATATACTAACAATGAACCTGGAAGCCTGGTACAGGCTGAGGCTTATTTACAGAACAGGGTGCTTTCACCCAATCTTCGCTGGTGGAAAGCGCGCCTGAAGAGAAATCCCGCGTCAGGACGTAGTATGCGCACGATGACCTGACGCTGCATATGGGGGTTGAGTGGGCTCATATGGGGGCTGATGGGGGCTGAGTGGGCTGATTTGAGGTCTGATGGGGGCTGAGTGGGCTGATTTAAGGTCTGATGGGGGCTGAGTGGGCTGATCTGAGGTCTGATGGGGGCTGAGTGGGCTGATCTGAGGTCTGATGGGGGCTGATTTAAGGTATGATGGGGGCTGAGTGGGCTGATTTAAGGTCTGATGGGGCTGAGTGGGCTGATCTGAGGTCTGATGGGGATGAGTGGGCTGATCTGAGGTCTGATGGGGGCTGATTTAAGGTCTGATGGGGGCTGAGTGGGCTGATTTAAGGTCTGATGGGGGCTAAGTGGGCTGATCTGAGGTCTGATGGGGGCTGAGTGGGCTGATTTAGGTCTGATGGGGCCTTAGTGGGCTGATTTAAGGTCTGATGGGGGCTGAGTGGGCTGATCTGAGGTCTGATGGGGGCTGAGTGGGCTGATTTAAGGTCTGATGGGGGCTGAGTGGGCTGATTTGAGGTCTGATGGGGGCTGAGTGGGCTGATCTGAGGTCTGATGGGGGCTGAGTGGGCTGATCTGAGGTCTGATGGGGGCTGAGTGGGCTGATCTGAGGTCTGATGGGGTCGGAAAGGTGATCTGAGGTCTGATGAAAATATTTTTTTCTTATTTTGCTACTCTAAAATCTGTGGTGCGTCTTATAAAGCGAAAAATACAGTAACTGTGTTGTTAGCGCATTATTACAAATTTTTGGCCCCACTTTTGATTTTGCCCAGAGCCACATTTTGTCTAAAACCGGCCCCGGCTGGGGGGGTGACTGTGGGGGTTTTTATGCCGGGGGGTGTGACTGTGGGGATTGTATGCCGGGGGAGGGGGGGGCGACTGAGGGCCATATTCATTGGGGCTTGGGCCCCGGATCTTTTGAGACCCTAGCAACGCCTCTGGGCAGCAGCGTGTCTCCCTTAAATTTGCGACAGTTTGATGAGCAGCAGCGTGTCACCCGTAAATTTTTTAGACATTCTGCTTGGCAGCAGCGTGTCAACCTTACATTTGGCACATTTTCATGGGCAGCAGCGTGTTACCCTTAAATCTTTTTTTTTAACGTCAGCTCGGCAGCAGCGTGT
>ONZH01015935.1:0-14216 GCA_900303285.1 Rhinella marina
CATTTACGCTGGATCTGGCCCGGGGTCTGCACAGTGTCAAAACGATGGCGCAAGCCTCGGATCACCTGCTGGATCACCTCCTTTTTATGCTGGTTTGGGTGGCGGTGTGTGCCATCGTAATCCTCGCGGTCCATCAGCCGGATCATGTATTTCAGCTCTCTAGAGCTAAATGCTGAGGATCGCCTGGATGCCATTTTCCAAACTTCGCTCTGCCTCTGAGGAGTGCACGCCGCGGCTTAGCGCCGTGCGTGCCTGCGTATTATGCAATCGCTAGACAATAGTACGCTGAGGATTCATATGCAATTTGAACGCTCAAGCGTACGTGTTCAAAGAAGTTGCGTACCTTTACAAAATGGAACGTTCGTTATTAGTACGCGAATGTTCGCAAAACACCACATAATAACGTATGATTTGTACGCAGATTCGGCGAATAGATTCGTCGAAGGTATGAATCTTATGAAAAGTTCGATGAATATTCGGCGAAGCGAATTTTGGATGATTCGCTCATCTCTACTTCACACACACACTGGCAAAATCTTCAGTTCTACTGTCATCCATGCCCACTTTATTGTAAACTGGGGAAATTCTTTCCATTTGGAGGAGAAAAAAAAATCCCTCAGAGGTGAATGGGGCTGCATCTATTCCGCAATTTTGCGGAAAACATATGGCCCCATTCATACGGTCATGTGAATGGGGCCTTAGAATCAGAGCCTTAGATACCATGGGGGAAAACTGGTTTAAAGTATAATTGGCTTAGTTGCCCATACTAACTATTCAGGTTCCACCTTTCATTTTTCAAAGCTCCTTTGGAAAACTGAGCTGCCACTGGAGGCGGAGTTGGATTTGGAGAATAGCGATGACGGTGACACCGGCTACTAGAGATGAGTGAATATATTTGCTGCTTCGTATATTCGTTATGAATCCTCCTTAATTCCTACTCTGAAGCGAATCCGGATTTTTTCAGATTCGCTTCATACGAATCTTAAATCTTCTTAAAATTTTGAACGCTAATGCTGAGTACGTATTCTTCTTGCCCCCGGCCCCCAGAAGCTGGAAAATGATGATACGCCCCCTCAAGAGTGGGAAAGTGAAGATATGCCCCCCCTCAGAAGGAGGAAAAAACAGCCCTGCCCACCAGAAACTAGTGCAAGTATAGGGAGTGAAGACTCCTCCCTCATTACTCCGCCCTCCTCTCTAGTTCAAGCCAGTGGTGAACACAACAAGACAGCATGGCGCACCAACTACGTCCAAAGTGGGGAGAAATGGTGTGGGGTAGCGACCCTGAACACTGGAGAGGCCCGAAGAGATCAGAGTGGCACAAGTGACCCCGAGAATCGCACCGGAAGTGTCCACCGTGCCAGCTGGTGCAGTGGAGGCGGCTGGAGCGTCCACTCCGCCGCCCAGGAGGAGAACACCTTCCATGCAGCAGAATCCCATCGTACTTGCAGCCGTGAAAGCCCACGCCCAGACTCTATGGGTGATCCTGTACCAGCTATGGTGGAAAATGGCATCAGCAGCAGCCCGGGGAGCTAGCGGTTCTTCCTTGAGTGCAGCCTTGCCTAAACCGCTGCAGCCAGAAATACTTACACCTGCTGCCCCGGCAGGAGGATCCGGAGAGGTGAAAGACTCAAGTGGCAGCAGCGCTCACCAGTGTGACCACCCGGTCAAGTCCCAATTCAAGCAGCAGATGGCAGTGGAGCTCAACAACGGCAGCCAGCGTGGCCTACAGGAGGCAGGAGCGACCTCTTATGTCCTTTTGCAGCAGCAGTAGCAGCGAGGAGGACTTCAGGTCCCTCATCTGAGGAACCCTTCTACAATTGGCTGTCTGGCTGACTTAAAGGACACCTCATGGTCTGGAGCTATGGGAGCCACAACATGGACTGCACCTGACGGGTGAGAGCTAGTTGGCACATGTTTTAAATTTATCTTGTTTTTATTGCCCCCAGTTTGACTCTCACACAGATGGACATGGCTTGTCAGGACCCATTCTGCAGAAAATTCCCAGTTGTGCCTAAATGCACCTATTTTCCTTTTTCCTCCCTTCTCAGGTTATTTGGGAGCCCCCTTTGCAAAAAGGTTCTCTATTTGCTGCTATTTTATATTATCCATGTGGATTACACGTTACCTGTTTGGATTACAAATTTACCTCATGTGGATTACAATTGAATTTTGTACTATGTGTTCCAGTGTTTTATGCCAACCAGCCATGAGGAGAGTCTCAAACGTATATCTGAGCCTATTATGCTTGCAAATGTGAAATTGATTGCACTAAAACGTTTGCATAATTATGTCTTTGCAGTATTTTAGCAATAATGTTTTTACAGGTTCAGCAACGTTCAAGCACTTTAGCCCATTGTGTGTATTCTTTTTCAGGTACCGCAATGTGTCCTATTATGCACTTATTGTACATGTTTGGTAAATTATTCACTTAGCCAGATAGCTAGCACCTTACTTTTCTATCTCATATGGACTGCCTCTGAGGACTGTACGTTGCGGCATGCGTATGACGTGCGTGTGACGCAATTGCAAGATAATAGTACTCTAAGGATTCGTACGCACTTTGTACGCTAATGCTTACATATTCAGTACAGTAGAGTACTTTTAACAACGCTTAGACTGTAATTTGTGCAGGAATGTTCGCAGAACAACGATTATTTTTTTTACGCAACTTCGACCGAATAAATTCATATTAAGAACGAATCTTTTTATAAATTCGTTGATTATTCGCCGAAGTGAATCTTTGAAGATTCGCTCATCTCTACCGGCTACAACACCCAATTGTCTCATTAGGGAGGCGGAGTTACAAAAAACTGGCTCTTCAGGCACGCTGACCAGAATGGTGAGCTGTATACCTGCTTGCTTGCTACCATAACAGGCATATCATTGACATCAAGCAGTGTGATGATCCTACTGGATAGCCATGATTTTAGACCCTTGCTATCAAAGCAAAATTGGGAAATTTTTTTCCTCCCTCCGAAAGGGAGGACAAATTACATTATAACCAGGAAACACTGGGTACTCAGCTTACCGCAGCTTTTGGTGTGCAGACACCTGCTGCCACCGTGTCTGAAATGGAGGGCTTGCTCCACCACCCCCCACAGTCACCCCCCTCCCGCTGCCATAGCTGCAGTAGCCTACTATCATGTTTTCTATGGCTGGCGTCACAGGCGTCACTCTTAGAATCAGTACAGACTTTATTTATTTGGTCAGTTACCCGTCCAAAATTGACCAAATAACTTCAGGTATAAAGGACTTAACCGTGCAGTGGCCCAAGATTCTACTACAGAGTAAAACAACGCTCTCCTTTTACACCATATGCTGATTCCACATAGATTGCTACAGAACCTGTTCTGTTAACACTAATGTAAACCCCCAAAATCAGTAGAATTAGACAGCAATTTCACCTCAATTAGAAAATCAAGAATTCATGGAATTATTTATGTAAAATAACAATGTGAACCCCCCAAAATCAGTAGTATCAAACCGCAATTTCTCCCCAATTACAAAATCAAGATTTAATGGAATTAATTATGTAAAAAAAAAAATGTGATCCCCCCCCCAAAATCAGTAGTATCAGAACACAATTTTATCCCAATTACAGAATCACGGATTAATGGAATTACTTATGTATAAAAGGATATGAACAACCTTAAATCAGTAGTATTAGAACACTTTTTAACCCCAATTAGTTAGTGCAGCAAGGTGCAATAGAATAGTTTCTCTATTAGCCAAGCGTTACACTGTTCAATTGGCTCCTGCTCTCTCCCTATAGTGTGGATAAAGCCTCTCCATTATATCCCTGCACTATCTCTGTGCTGTCCCTGAACTGTTCAAAAGTAATATGTTGTAAACAAAGTCTTTCCTAATCACTGTCCCTAGTGCCTGTCACGTATCTCCCTGCACTAAGTATATAGTAAAATAGAGGAGAATGGGCAGGATGAGGCTTTTTATAGGGCTGTGACATCACAGGGGCCAGCTATCTGCTGATTGGCTGGCTGCATGGCATTATGGGTGTTCCCTACTTCCGGGCTTCTTGCTTTCACTTTTTAACATGTGCAGCAGCCATTTTAGAAAAAAATCTGATTTGTTACCACAGATCACCAGGGAATTCGGATCCGTGACTAATCACATTTTCCCTGAAATTCAGATCCAATTCCACTTCAACTTCGATTCTCTCAACACTAATTGCTACAACTACCCATAGACAGCTCTACCCTTTCCACATCCACACTGCCCTGCTGCCCTTTTTATAGGATTGTTTACAACAAGCCACTTTTGTCAAGGCATAATTTTTGGATGCTTGGTCACCCAACAAGCCACTTTTAATTTTTTTTATCCCATAACACTGTGCTTTGAAACATCATCTGCCCCTGATAAGAAACAATTTTTGGAAGCTTTGGAATATGAAAAAGCATAACACATGCCACAGCACTGTGTGTTTTTAAACATGCTATTTGTTAACAGCGCCAAACATACGTCTGTTTACCCATAGCTATGTAGGTCACTCAGACATGATTTACTATTGCTATCATTTCGTTCAAGAGCTTAGAGAGGGGGTTAGAAAAAGAAAAACATTTATTAGAAAATTAATGAAAAGCGATAACAAGTTTTCTTAAAAATTCTGAGTCCTAGGAGACTAAATGGTTTTACATACATATTTCCAAATCAGTTGTAACCAGTCTGATTCAGCCTAAACTGGTTTGGGTCCAAACCAAACTTTGAAAAAAAATCGGCGAAACTGAACGGAACTGAACCGAACTTTGACAGGTTCACTCATCTCTAGTATAGACAATTTTAGAACATATTAATAGAGTATATTTCAGCATCTCTTGTGTATTATACCTGGACAGTCGCCCCATTGTTTACATCGTTATGATCATTTCTGAGTCAGTGCCTGAGATCAGGGACAAGATTGTTTTTGATACTCAACCTTTATTGTGTTGAAGCGGAATCATTGGAAGATCTAAGAGTGCTTGTTCCATCTAGTACAGAATGTAAAGTTTAGAGATGTAATTGGATTTCAGGACAAAAGTAGAAAATAAAATGGAAAATGAAAAGGCTTTACAATATTTCACATCACATACAGTATCTATCGGTGATATTGTCCAATTGTTCGTTCTAACATGGAATGAACACATATTATGTGATGTATGGTCTACAAGAATATGGAATAATCATAGAGCATAAAAAAATTCTATTGCAGCCTGTTAAAATAAAACATTCTCATCTTCTCCCCACCTTTCCATTCCAGCACCTGGCTTCCTTCAGCAATTTTCCAGTACCTATCAGGTAAACGGGGTCACGTGCACCATTGCAACCAATAACTGGACTCAGTGGTGACGTAACCCAGCAATTATCCTGGTACTTGTGCTGAAAACCTGATGGACCCCATCATAATGAATGAGATCTGCCTGGCACCAGTAGTGTCTGGCATTTGCCAGATCCGGCAATTCTGGTATTCTGTTCCCATGCCAGGAGAGATTACCTGTTCAGTGGGTAGTTAAGCTCATAAAATTGAAGTCAGTTTCCCCTCATCACATAGGTTGAAACTAGAGATGAATGAACCTTTTGAGATCTATCTTGGTTCTGTTTTGCTGAATTTTTGAAAAAGTTCAGTTCGGCACCAAATTGATTCTACCTCAACCCAAAGTGGCTCTAATTGCCTTGGAAATCAGTATATAACATCCTCTAGTCTAGGAATAGAGATGAGCTAATCTATTCGCCACTTTGTAGATTTGTATCGAAACTTACAAATTTTCTACTCCGAAGCAAATCCGGATTTTTTCGGATTCGCTTCGTATTATTCGTAAATTTCCGTAAAATTTTGAACACTAACGCCACGTACGCTACGTACGTAACATACGCATTCTTCATGAAGCGGGAAAATCATGATACGCCCCCTCAAGAGCGGGAAAAACCAGCTCGGCCCACCGAGAACTAATTATTGGGAGTGAAGACTCCTCCCTCATTACTCCTCCCTCCTCTGAACCAGTTTAGACCAGCGCTTAACACTGAACAGTACAGCAAGCATGGATAAAGAGCTGCTTCCGAAGTTTGGGGAGGAATTCCCCGAACCACTGCCCGCTCCAGATGTCAAGTTGTCACATCTGTGCAAGAGAGACTCATCGGCTTCAGTGTCCATATTCTTGCAGGCTAGTGAGGTGGCTGGTGCAGCTGCTGCAGTTGGTGCGGCGGAGGCGGCTGGAGCATCCACTTCGCCGCCCAGGAGGAGATCAACAACACCTTCCATACGGCAGAACCCGATTCTGCCAGCATCGGTGACGGCCAACATGCAGACCCTCTGAGACTACAAGAATGCAGTGGAGGACTGGGTCATCCAGGTACTGGCCCATCCTAGGCCGGGAGATCCTACATTGGAGCGCCGGCTGGTGGAGCGAGGCTCTGGCTTCCTGGCGGACGATGAGGACGGCAAGGAGTACTTCGTGGGCCGCAGGTCAGTTAAACAGCCATACCTGCCCCAACCCCGTCACAGCCTGTACGTGGGGGATCAGGTGGATCCCCATGGCATCCCTGAAAGGCCCATTCGCTATCCGGGGTTACCCTACTATCTAAGCCCCTGGTCCCAACATCACCACCTGAAGTTTGGCCGGAGGAACCACCAGGCGAAGTATGGGTGCGCTGGCTTCAGGAGTCACCAGATGCTACCCTCCGCTTCAGGGATAAGCCACAGCTGGAGCTTCTGATACCTGGACTGCCACCACCACTACCATCACAGTCCTTTCAGCTGGATCAGCTGACAACGTCATCATTTACATTCCAATCCACAGTGATCCACCAGTACCAACTACCGTGGAAGATGAAGCCAGCAGCAGCCAGGGGAGCTGGGGCTTATTCCCTGGGTGCAACTTTGCCTCCACCACTGCAGCCAGAATCCTTACCCCTGCTGTCCTGGCAGGAGGATCCGGAAAAGCGCAAGTGGCTGCAGCGCTCACCAGCGTGACCACCACCTGGACAAGTCCGACTTCTGGAAGAAGAGGGCAGTGAAGTTCCACTACGGCAGCGAGCTTGGCCAACAGGAGGCAGGAGCGTCCTCTGATGTCGTTCAGTAGCAGCTCAAGCGAGGAGGACTTCAGGTCCCTCATCTGAGGAACCCAACTACTAGCTGGTTTAAAGGACACTTCAAGAGCACCTATGGGAGCCACACCATGGACTGCACCTGACGGGTGAGAGCTAGTTGGCACTTTTTGGTTTTAGTTTGTATTGCCCCCGCTTGACTGGTCATGGCTTGTCAGGACTCCCAGTTGCGCCTAAGCATGCTTATTTTCCTTTTTCCCCCCTTCTCAGGTTATTTGGGAGCCCACTTTGCAAAATGGGTTCTCTATTTGCTGCTATTTTAAACCATCCATGTTGATTACATGTTACCTGTTTGGATTACAAACTTACCTCACGTGGATTACAATTGCATTTTGGACTGTATTCCAGTGTTTTATCATTAAGCAGCCACGACTCGAGGAGAGACTCAAACGTATATTTGAGCCTTTTATGCTTGCAAATGTGAAACTGCACTAAAATGTTTGCATAATTGTCTTTGCTGTATTTTAGCAATAATGTTTTTACAGGTTCAGCAACGTTCAAGCACTTTAGCCCATTGTGTGTATTCTTTTTCAGGTACTGCAATGTGTCCTATATTAATGCACTTATTGTACAGTGTTTTTTAGTTAATTATGCATTTAGCCAGATAGCTAGCACCTTACTTTTCTAGCTCATATGGACTGCCTCTAAAGACTGTACACTGCGGTCTAGCCTCGTGCGTATGACCCATTTGCGAGTCAATAGTACGCTAAGGATTCGTACGCACTTTGTACGCTAATGTTTACGTATTCGTACTTTTAACAACGCTGACTGTATGTTCGTAATTTGTGTAGGAATGTTCGCAAAACAATGATTATTTTTGAACGAATTCGACCAAATAAATTCGTATTAAGAACGAATCTTGTTATAAATTCATCAAAAATTCGCCGAAGAGAATTTTGGATAATTCACTCATCTCTATCTAGGAATTTTTAGGAAAATCTTTTTGTTAATTTTTAATCATTTTAGTTTTTTCTCTCTCCCCTCCCCCTTCCCTAAGCTATTGAACAAAATGACAGCAATAATAAATTAAGTCAGAGTGACACTGACATAAATAGTTATGGGTAAACGCATGTTTGATGGCTTTAACGAACAGAGTGTTTAAAAACACACAGTGCCGTCACATGTGTTATGCTTTTTCATATTTTAAGGCTTCCAAAAATAGTTTCCCTTTCTGGGGCAGACAAATGCTGTTTGGCAGAATAGTGGCTTGTTGGGATCAAGCTTCCTAAAATTATGCCTTAACAGAGGCAGAATGCATTTACAAGTGTTAATAGTTAACGGGAGAAAAAGTGGCTTGCTCTGAACAAGCCTTAAAATATATTCCCTTTTAAGAGGGAGAAGCAGAACTGCAGTGTGGATGTGGAACAGGTAGGGTAAAAGAGGCACATGGCCTTCAAGGGGGGTTTTAATATTGATGACCTATCCTCATGCACCCCTGCGATCAGCTGTATGAAGAGTAGGCACACGCCATGCAAATGTGCTGTCTCCTGCTTGCCAAAGATATAGCAGTGCTGAGCAGGAAGAGAGAAAGGAGGCAGCATACAAGCACTGCAAGGGACTCTTCTTCATACAGCTGATTGGCGGGGATGCCGGGTGTCGAACCCCCACAATATGATATTGATGACCTATCCTGAGGATAGTTTATCAATATTAAAAGCCCAGCGAACTCCTTTAATAGTAGCAGAAGCAGCATAGCATGAAGCATACAAGGCACTAGATTGGCTGTCTATCGGTAATAGTGGTAGTCAGGGGGCACACCAAAAGAATAGTAACAGCAGAATGCAAGCTGCAGTATTAATATTTAAACCATTTCAAATAAGAAAAAGCTAGACCGCGTATAAAGGCTGCACATCTCCATATTAAAATTTATACAGTAGGAAAAAAAAGTATTTATTCAGCCACCAATTGTGCAAGTTCTCCCACTTAAAAAGATGAGAGAGGCCTGTAATTGACATCATAAGTAGACCTCGACTATGAGAGACAAAATGAGAAAACAAATCCAGAAAATCACATTGTCTGATTTTTAAAGAATTTATTTGCAAATTATGGTGGAAAATAAGTATTTGGTTAATAACAAAAGTTCATCTCAGTACTTTGTTATATATCCTTTGTTGGCAATGACAGAAGTCAAACAATTTCTGTAAGTCTTCACAAGGTTGGCACACACTGTTGCTGGTATGTTGGCCCATTCCTCCATGCAGATCTCTTCTAGAGCAGTGATGTTTTGGGGCTGTCCCTGGGCAACACAGACTTTCAACTTGGGATCATTGCCATGCTGAAAGACCCAGCCACGTTTCATCTTCAATGCCCTTGCTGATGGAAGGAGGTTTGCACTCAAAATCTCACGATACATGGCCCCATTATTCTTTCATGTACACGGATCAGTCGTCCTGGTCCCTTTGCAGAGAAACAGCCCCAAAGCATGATGTTGCCCCCCCATGCTTCACAGTAGGTATGGTGTTCTTTGAATGCAACTCAGCATTCACTCTCCTCCAAACACTACAAGTTTTGTTTCTACCAAACAGTTCTACTTTGGTTTCAGCTGATCATATGACATTCTCCCAATACTCTCCTGGAACATCCAAATGCTCTCTAGCAAACTTCAAACAGGCCCGGATATGTACTGGCTTAAAGAGGAGCTTTCATGGTTTTACATTATAGTAGGTAAATACCTTTACTTGCAGGGCACCCCCCGCTGATGCTGTTTTTTAAAATAGCGCTCCTGTGCCCCGCTCTGCCCCCCCCTGTATTTTTCGGGCTCAGTATGCTAATACTGAGCATCGGTACAGGGAGGAGGAGACGCCCGGGTTTCTCAATGGGCGTCTCCTTCTCCCTGGCTGTGCCGCGATCCAATCACATCAGAGAACGTCACAGCCAAGGAGTTTTTTTCTATAACCTGGTTTCCTGGTTATACCGTAATTATACCGGCAGCTCATGCCGTTCATGCTACAGTTGTCTCTCATCCCCCTATGTATTTTTGAAGAGACGCTGATGGTCCTGTAGCTGTTGGGGACCCACAATGAGAAACTCCCATGCCAGAGGAGGAGGAGGTGCTACCACTTGAGGAGGAGGAAGAGGATTGTAAAACATGCATTGTATACTTATATTGCTACTTTTGCAAACTACATCAACACTTGAACTGTCTGGAGATGGCTTGTATCAGATTTAAGATTTCAGGTGTTTTCACTGAGATTTAAAACTGTACCCTCTGAATTGTAAAACATGCACTGTACACTTAAACTGTTATTTTTGTGAACCACATCAACACTTGAACTGTCTATAGATGCCCTCTCACAGATTTTGGACTACTATTTCAATTCTCTGGATTGACAACACTTGAACAGTGCAGGGAAGGCCGTTAAATTTCTGTGTGTATGGTGTAATTTACTTTAAATTTCAAAGGTATAAGAATGGCACATTTAAAAAAATACAGATATGATACGTGAAAAAAAATTGCTTAGCAACAACAGATGGTGTTATTTCCAAAAAATGCGTCTGCTAGAATGCAACTCGTTTAACACGGATGCATATAATGCACTAAATAAAAAATATACACAAGTTGCTCAGCGGGCAGCCCCGCAACATAATGCTAATTATACTGGTTAAAAGCTAGCAATAAGCCTTGAGAAAATTCAGGTTTGAAAAAAAAACAGCTGTCTTTCTGTTCAAATAAGGAAAAAAAAGACATGCTCTTGCTTTTGAGGTTCTGTAGCAGCTGCAGCTGTAATATAACGCAGCTAGGAGGCACTGCCTATCACACCTAGCCTCGGCTCCTCACTCCCTGGCTGAAAGCTTTCCCTGTCTTTCCCATTCTATACAATTATTCTTCTTTCTAGGCTTTCCCTAAACTGTCCCTAACACTAGAATAGAAGCTTAATTGTGACTGTACACTGTCCCTAAGAATGCTACACCCATCCAATCTTATTCACAGCCCAACACAGAATGACATTCAGCTTGTTCTGCAAGGGCACCTTCCTGCCTGCTGCTCTACTGATTGGCTAATCCAGGCTGTAAAATGGCACTGCGCTGGTGCTGGTACTGAAGAGGATGGCTGGACTCCACATGTGAGGACTTCAGGGCAGATTGCCTTACAAACATCATTTCAGGAACTGGCTTAGGCTTGTTTCACACGAACGTTGTGTTTTGCGGATCCGAAAAAAAAGGATGGCATCCGTGTGCGTTTTTTGCGGACCCATAGAAAAGAATGAGTCTGCATCCTATCTGCAAAAAATGCAGATCGGAGCCCGCAAAGACCAGAAACCTGCATAAATTATAGCTGAAATCTACTTCAGTTTCTAGTTTCTGGTGCACAGAGAGACAGAAGATGTGCCAAATTTCTTATGAGGCCTGCGCATCTTACTCCAGTGCACTTTTTACTAAAACTGTGATAGTAATGTCAGTCTTAAATCGTAAAACCCCCCAATAATGGCTTCTGACACACATAAGTATTCCAAATATTTAGATGGATTTGGTACAAAAACTGACACTAGAGCTCCAAGTTATATCGGGTTGCCCATAGATAGGTGTATATTCTATTTACAAGCAGCATATCCATTATATAAAGCTAAAAATATATCATTTAAAGAATGACATTATATTGTCTGCTTTATTGATATAATATACATACAAGTTGTGGAATTTGTAATATATTTCCTTTCAGGGAAAAAAATTACTCCCCTTTGACTTTGGCTGGTGTTATAGGTATTAAAAACACATCATATCCATTATTAATAGTCAAAGTTGTATTGCACTGACACCTTAAAAAAACAAGAAATTCACACTAGTCCTGCCAGGAAGCCCATGAAATACTGACCCCTTTAATATGAGCACTTAAGCAGACATATGGTCCAGAGCAGTAATCTCTACACTGCTCTGTATGGTAAGCAGCCTATATGAATAGCTGAGAAAATTCATATATTCTAACCAATAATGTATGAGCTCCCATAAATAACCACACCTATGATTTCTGGGGACTTTTTATGAACCGATTGACCTTCGCTCTGCCAGTATATAAGTCTGCAGAGCACTTTGATGTGATCACAGTCTGGCTATTTATAGTTTTTCATTCATTATTCCCCGACATCATTTCTCAAAAGCTTGCCAAGCTTCTTATCACAGTAAAGGGAACAGATTGGTAGGACAGTGACAGGATATCATGTTCTGTAAAGGACTGAAACCTCAGTGTTGGCATATTTCAGCTTTATTTATGATCCAAGTTTTATAGGAATTCAACTATTTTAAAGGAGCAAAATATTCCCTAAAATTGTATAGGGTACTGAAAGAGTATAATACAACCTAATTACAATATGATTGTCCAGTCCAATTGTGTTAATATGGAAATGTAGACAATTTTATGGAAACATTTACACATGGTTGACTGTCATTGATTTTAACTTAACAGAAGGCATTTTGCTTGTAGGCTTACCATTCCATGTACACATCCATCTACACTCTTTCCACACTGCTTTGATGGGTCCTCACATTTAGCCCCAGAGTCAGACACCATAGTCTACATTAGAGATGTTATAAAATTTGTTCACGCTTCATTTGGTGGTAAAAGGTGAATGGCGTTATGGATTCTGTTTAGAGATGAGCGAGCATACTCGTCCGAGCTTGGTACTCGTTCGAGTATTAGGGTACTCGTAAGTACTCGCAGCTCGGACGAGTATCTCGCCATACTCGAGGAAATGGCAACTTCCGCATCGTGCTTTTTTGGCGCCTAAAAACACAGCCAATCACAAGCCAGGAGACTCTGCGTACCACCCAGCATCACGTGGGGCCCTTACATGTCGATAGCAGGGGTTGGCTGGCCTGATCAGGTGACCCAGGAATATACTACCGACTGGCCGCGGTGCTCGTCTCAGATGCCGTCTGGATGTCGTTAGGGATAGAGCTGCTGCCTTTCAGGGACAGTGTTAGGGCCTGCATTTAGTTGTCTGTTAGGTAGGGATCACCCACAAAGAACCCAACAGCCCTTCTAAGGGCTAGAAGACATTTTATTTTATTATTTTTGTCACTTGGCTGGCTGGCACTAGTAGTGCAGCTATCGCCATATCTAACCCTGTTTTTTTTTATTGTTCTATCTCAGTGATACAAATCCATTGCACACAGCACTGTGGAACCATTCTGTGTGTCACAGTTCAGCACTGACTCACTCCAATCCATATATACTGTCCAGGTGACACTTTCTGTACGTCACAGAATACAACCAAGTCATTTGCTACCAATATCATCTACAGCTTGATCCAGAAAACTCTCTGTGCGACATTTGTCTGGGTCGCAGACTAAATAGTCACCGTTAACAGGGTGTCAGTGAGTTCTACCATAGTTCTTGCACGTCACATTCCCAAAAAAAACAAAATATAAAAAAAAATTTATTTTTTCAGTTGTTTTAGCTCAGTAATACAAATCCATTTTACTCAGCTGCGTGTAACCTTTCTGTGTGTCACAGTTCAGCACATTCGCTCCCATCCGTATATACTGTCCAGGTGACACTTTCTGTACGTCACACAATACAACCAAGTCATTTGCTACCAATATCATCTACCGCTTGATCCAGAAAATTCTCTGTGTGACATTTGTCTGGGTCGCAGACTAAATAGCCACCGTTAATAGGGTGTCAGTCAGTCCTACCATAGTTCCTGCACGTTACGTTCCCAAAAAAACAAAATTTTAAAAAAATATAAAAACAAAATATTTAAAAAAATTATTTTTTCAGTTGTTTTAGCTCAGTGATACAAATCCATTTTACTCAGCTTTGTGTAACCTTACTGTGTGTCACAGTTCAGCACATTCGCTCCCATCCGTATATACTGTCCAGGTGACACTTTCTGTACGTCACACAATACAACCAAGTCATTTTGCTACCAATATCATCTACCGCTTGATCCAGAAATTCTCTGTGCGACATTTGTCTGGGTCGCAGACTAAATAGCCACCGTAACAGGGTGTCAGTCAGTCCTACATAGTTCCTGAACGTTTACGTTCCCAAAAAAACAAAATTGTAAAAAAATATAAAAAACAAATATAAAAAAAAAAATTATTTTTCAGTTGTTTTAGCTCAGTGATACAAATCCATTTTACTCGGCTTTGTGTAACCTTTCTGTGTGTCACAGTTCAGC
>ONZH01015936.1:0-37171 GCA_900303285.1 Rhinella marina
GCCACGCTAAATTTTCCTGTGCTCTACCTGCTACCGTCGTGTAGCTCGGTCACTCTGATCGAGTCTGACCCTGGGGCTGCTCTGTACTGCACACTTGGAGGATTGCGGGGCCTACCTCGGTCACGGTTTCTCAGACTTACTATGCCTCTTCTTCCAACCCCTCCTCCTCCTCCTTCGAATTACCGTCCGTGCTTCACCTCCTGCTACCTCAGTCTAACTCGGTCACTCTGTTGTCACCGCCATGCTGCGTCAGGCTAAATTTTTGGGTGGCTCACCTGCTACCTCATCTAACGTAGTCACTTGTTGGTGTCACCGCCATGGTGTGTCAGGCTTATGCCTGCATCGTGTGGCTGGGCATAGGAGAGCAGTAGAAACGGATAAGAACAGTACGTTACATTTCACGAGTGTCCATCCCCCTTCACTAAAAAGGGCTATCCCAAAGGCTCAAATACAGAGGGTCAAGAGGATTGTCTCAGATCCAGACACACAAATAAAAAGAATAGAAGAAATGACAGGTTCTCACAGAGAGGATATCCTCGAGATATCTTACAACAAGCTAAAGTAACAACTAATAGGGAAGGACAAAAGAAAAATACACAGCAATCACGGATCCCGTTTATACACAAGTTCCACCCTTTCAGTAGTCTTTTTGATCAAACAATACGCAAACACTGGCCACTGTTGGGTAAAGCTTACCCTCACATAGAGGATTTAAAAAACCCTCCTCTTATCTGCAATAAAAAGAATCAGAACTATAGAGACCAGCTAGTACACGCCGACATAGGCAGTATGAAAATAACCTCACGACAAAGTAGGATAGGGAGTACTAGAAATGGGACCTTTCCCTGCTTACATTGTGCGCAATGTTCGCATATCATAAAAGGAGATCAGTTTCACCATCCCCATACAGGCAAAATTTATAAAATCAGAGGATTTTTTACATGTGATTCTGCGAATGTAATTTATCTCATAAAATGCCCGTGCGGCTTGGCATATATTGGTGAGACTATCCGATCGGTGAGGGATGGGATATGTGAACACAAGTCCACAATTCGTAAAAACAATTTAATGCTACCATTACCAGCCCATTTTCACCAGTCCGGGCATACCATCTCACAATTGAGGTTTCAAGTATTGGAGCAGGTAGTAAGACCACGCAGAGGGGGAGATATGAAATCATTATTATTACGTAGAGAGGCTTTTTGGATCTACACCTTAAGGACATTGCACCCGAAAGGATTGAATAGAGATTATGAGATAGCGCACATGAATTAATTACATTTTATTTGTTTTTCTTGCAGACAGCCATTTCAAGATGATATATCTCATTACAGTATTGATACCGACAAATAAGTATAGTTTTGTTTGTTTGAAACTTTGTTTTGTATTGTTTGGTAATTATAAATTGATGATGTCATTGATGATTGACACATTAGACCGCCCAAAATGGGCGTCTGACGTCACTGCATATGTCTTTACTTGTGTATATAAAGTGTAATGTTACATTGGATGTATTATGCTGAGGAAGGCTGGACGGGCCGAAACGCGTCCATTTATGACAATAAAAGAATACTAATTGCAACAAGAAGCGCTAGCTGGGATTTTGTTTCTATTGCATCGGAGAAGTTTCCTTCCCGTGCCGGCTCACATCAGAAGAGCGGGTGCTGTGCCTCGTTGTGGATTACATAGGAGAGCAGTGCCATTGGGCATGGGTGATGGACCTTCGTTGCACCTAGTTGGGTGCTTCCCTAACATGTGATGGGCATGTGCCTCGCCTTTCTTGGTCTGGGTGAGCACAACTGCCATAAGGGTAACCACCAGGCTGTTGCAGGAAAATTTGGGGTAATGGTGGGAGTAGGCAGCCTCAGAGGCATCCATGCATGCTGCCCCTTCTGTTTCCTGTCCATTTCTGTGGTGTTTCCATCATTTTCTGAGGTTTCCAGGTTTTCACCCAGCCTTCCCTAGGCAGAGCCTTGGTTCCCTGCAAAAAATGCTCGAGTCTCCCATTGACTTCAATGGGGTTCGTTACTCGAAACGAGCACCCGAGCATCCGGAAAAGTTCGTCTCGAATAACGAGCACCCGAGCATTTTAGTGCTCGCTCATCTCTAACCACTTCCCATCCGGGCCATGTAACCCCTTCCTGACCAGGCCTAATTTTGCAAATCTGACATGTCATTTCATGTGGTAATAACTTTGAAACACTTTTACTTATCCAAGCGATTCTGAGATTGTTTTCTTGTGACACATTGTACTTCATGTTAATGGTAAATTTGAGTCGATATGTTTTCATTTTATGTATAAAAAAAATTCACTGTTTTCTAAATTTGAATCTCTCTGCTTTTAAGACAGATAGTGATACCCCATAAAATCATTAATTGACATTCCCCATATGTCTACTTTTATGTTGGCATCATTTTGGTAGTGTAATTTTATTTTTTTAGGACATTAAAAGGTTTAGAATTTTAGAAGCAATTTTTGCAAATTTGCAAAATCAACTTTTTTAAGGACCAGTTCTGAAGTCAGTTTGTGGGCTTAAATAATAGAAACCACCCATAAATTACCCCATTTTAGAAACTACACCCCCCAAACTATTCAAAACTGGTTTTAGAAATGCTGTTAAACCTTTAAGTATTCCACAGGAATTAAAGCAAAATAGGTGTGAAATTTCAAAATTTCACTTTTTTTTTTGCAGATTTTCCATTTTAATCATTTTTTTCCTGTAACACATCAAGGGTAAACAAAACTCAATATTTATTACCCCGATTCTGCAGTTTGCAGAAACACCCCAATTGTGGTCGTCAACTGTTGTTTGGGGATACGCCAGGGCTCAGAAGGGGCATCTGCATTTTCTAACATGGAATTTTCTGTCATTGTTTTTAAGAGCGATAAATTTTTAATTTTTTGTGGACTGAGCTGCGTGAGGGCTTATTTTTTTGCGGGACGAGCTGTGCTTTTTAATGGCACCATTTTGGGGTACATCTGGCTTTCTTATCACTTTTTAATCTCATTTTTGGGAGGTTAAGTCACAAAAAAAGCATTTTTCTAATTTTTTTTTTTTTTTACACCGTTCACCTGATGGGGTAGATCATGTGATATTTTTGTAGAGCCAGTTGTTACGGATGCGACGATACCAAATATGCCTTTTTAATGTTTTACACAAGAGCATTTTTAGAAAAAAAAAATCATGTTTTTGTGGTGCAATTTTTTTTATGAGCCATATTTTTTTCATTTTTCTGGCTATGATCTTGTGTGGGGGCTCATTTTTTGCGGGATGAGTTGACTATTTTATTGCTACCATTTTGGGATGCATACGACTTTTTGATTGTTTGATATTATGTTTTTTATTAGGTAAGGCGACAAAAAATGCTGTTTTGGCATAATTTTATTAGATTTTTTTTTTACACGGTTCACTTAATTAGGTAGATCATGTGATATTTTTGTAGAGCCAGTTTTTACCGATGCAACGATACCAAATATGTCTATTTTATTTTTTACGTTTTACACTATAAGAGCATTTTTAGAAAAAAAAATCATGTTTTAAGAGCCTTTTTTTTTTTCATTTTTCTGGCTATGATCTTGTGTAGGGGCTCATTTTGCGGGATGACCTGACGTTTTTATTGCTACCATTTTGGGATACATATGACTTTTTGATTGATATTATGTTTTTTGAGAGGTGTGGTAATAAAAAAAATCTGTTTTGGTGTAATTTTTTTTTTTTTTTTAAGGCATTTGATGGGGTAGATCATGTGATATTTTTATAGAGCCGGTCGTTGTGGACGCGGTGATACAAAATGTCTATTTTATTTATTTTTATTTGTAACATTTTTTTTATTGGGGGGAAAATAATTTTTTTTATATGTGAAAGTGAAACTTTTTCATTTTTTTTATTTTACACGTTGTGTCCCCCATAAGGTCATACAAGACCTCAGGGGGACATTTAACTTTACTTTTTTTTTTTTTTTTTACACTATTGATTTCTCCTGTAACTGGGGCTGACATAGTAGCCCCAGTTACAGGGGAAATACACCCCTAGAGAGGCTGTACAGCATAATACTATGCTGTACAGCTTCAGTGCAGGGCTGATTGGGTCTATGAAAGACCCAGCAGCTCCTGCGTGCTCCCTGCCCCGGCGATCATGTGACCGCCGGGTCGGGACAGAAAGCACACATAGCGCTTCCTGATCTGTATACACAGTGCTCGGCGAGTGTGAGCGCTGTGTATACAGCGATCTACAAGGCAGAGACCCCTGGGAACGGTCCCTGCCTTCTCTTTGGGGTACCCTTCTGTCACTGACAGCAGGTACCCCGCTGTATAGCTGCACGGTTAGCGTGCAGCTGCTATCTCTGAATGGACATTCAGAAACGTCCATTCAGAGATACTTAACCACTTCCCAGATGTTTTTATCTTACGGGTGGACGGGAAGTGGTTAAATAGATTTTGCAGCTAAAGAAAATATATTTAACCACTTCATTACCAGGCAATTACCTTCATTTTCATTTTTCATTCCCTGCCTTTTCTGAGCCATATCTTTCTTATTTTCCCATTTACATAGTTGCATGAGGATAAATTGTACTTTGCAATGGCACCATTTAATATTGCATATATTGCATATGCTTCACTCCTCTGTGCTAATAGCCTATACTGATTTGCAGGATATTAGCAGAGCAGAATGAGCACAGGCCAGGAGCTGACAAAAGACATCACTCTCCTGAATGTACCGGTTCTGCCAAAGACTGACAGTGCACATTTAGGCCAGGCTTTAGTGGAGCAGGGCTGGTACAAGCAGAAGAGCCATGTGCTATGGAGCTCCTACCTGTACAACAATCAGTGTGGCCACGGGGAATCTATACCCCCATACACAGCAGATTCTAATGCAATAGGAACCTGAGCTTCAGTTGTCTATTTTGCTAGGGAAAAAATGTTAAAGCATATTAGAAGAATTACTTTCAAAACATTTAGAACTAATTTAATATTATTATCAGTGTTTAGGTACACTTTTTTGTTGCCTGGAAAGCTGTTTTAAATAATAAATGTCAAAAGTATTCATATGCTTATATGTCTATGATCATCCTCAGGTTGTACTTAGAAAAAGAAAAGTTTCTAAGCCTGCCTTCATATGTGTGATTGAACGTACATAAGATCCACACCAATTTCCGTGTGAATTTGTTAATTTCTACAGCATATATGCACCAAAATCTGCAATTTCTAATTGTGGATTTTGGTGTGGATTATATGCGATTGTGCCACAGATCTCAACCTTCATTGGAAAAGGGTGAAATTCACAGCTACAACGGCAAATAATTGACATGTTGTGGATTTGGAAATCTGCACTGCAGGTAGATTTTCGCACAGAAAAAATTCACAAAATATACGTATATGAGATTTGTGTAATCTTCTACAATTTGCTGTACTGTGGTTTTTCTGCACATATTCCACTACATGTACAGATGGCTTAAGGGTTTCAGAATTTCAGTTGCAGAAATTTCTACAACAAAATCCATAGCATGTGAAGGCTTCCTCAGGTTGAAGGCACACATGTAGTTTTTCATGAGGCACAGATGTAATGTACTGCAATGACCATAGTTTCTGGATGTGCACCTTCTGAATCTTCCTTTAGATTACCTGAAACTGACCATTCAAGAGGGAAATAGTTCAGTTAGGTGAATTTCTTCTGTCAAGAAATTTCTGGCCACCATCTAGACACATTTTGCATTTATATAACCAGTTTATTTTTGTTCTGCAAATGCTGTTGTTCCTGAATACTACTAAATAGTAGAGATGAGCGAGCATATTCGTCCAAGACATATTTTTTTTTTTTTTTTGTCTCCTGGCTTGGCAGGCTGGCTGGCACTAGTAGTGCAGCTATCGCCATATATAACCCCTTTTTTTTTTTTTTTAATGTTATATCTCAGTGATACAAATCCATTTCACACAGCAGTGTGGAACCATTCTATGTGTCATAGTTCAACTGTCCACTCACTCCAATCCGTATTTTCTGTCCAGGTGACATTTTCTGTACGTCACTTAATACAACCAAGTCTTGTTGCCTGTCACGTATATAGCTTAATCCCAAAAATCTCTGTGCGACATTTGTCTGGGTCGCAGTCTAAATAGCCACCATCAGCAGTGTGTCAGTTAGCTCTACGATAGTTTCTGCACGTCACGTTCCCAAAAAAACAAAACTCCAAAAAATAAAAATAAAAATAAATAGTTTTTTAGTGGTTTTAGCTCAGTGATACAAATCCATTTCACACAGCTGCGTGGAACCATTCTGTGTGTCACAGTTCAGTACACTCACTCCAATCCGTATTTTCTGTCCAGGTGACACTTTCTGTATGTCACTTAATTAACCCAGACTGAACAAGTTTGTGGGTTTCAGTACAGCAGGCCCATTTATTTTTTATCTCTTAATAATATAAAAATGAGTTTCTGTCTGTCTGTTCTCTATGCGCGACCAAACTACTGGACCGATTTTCACCAAATTCGGCACACAGGTACATCAGGTGTCCGGGAAGGTTTTAGACCAGGTCTCATCTCTCTAGGACATACCGTTCCTGAGATATTCCCAAAATATGATCTCCATTAGCCAACATTACAACTGGGAGCTTTGGTTTTAAACTCCAACTGCCATTCTCTGCAAAGACACACACAGGGAGGGCAGGTTTCCATAACAACCAGGTAATTATCAGCAGCTGAGGATCTCATCCATTTCTATTTACTGACACTGTTAAAGGTATTCCGGTTACCATAAATATAACTTATGTTTTTTTCTATTACTACAGTTCAGTAGTAATAAAAGATGTTTTCCCCCACTGCTGCCTATTGCGTGGGCTCATAAATAAGCATGGCATTGACCTTTAATTCAGGCCACCCTAAAAGAAGTACTTAAAACCCCCGCCCCAGGTCTCACTAAGCCTCACCCCCAACTCTGTCAGGCCACACCCCCTTTCACTCCGCAGCCAACAGAGATTGAAAAAATAAAGGTAAAAATCAACTTCTGTCAGCTGCAGGGATGGGTGGGAGGTTGACTTTCTTTCTGCAACAACACACACAAACATTAAATAAATTAGATTAAATACACCCATTGCTAATCCACGCCCCCGACTCTGTCAGGTCACGCCCCCTCCCACTCCGCAGCCAATGGGAATTGAAAAAATTAAGGTAAAAATAAACTTCTGTTTGCTGCAGGGGTGGGAGGGTGAATTTCTCTCTGCAACGACACACAAAAATTTTAGATAAAATAGACTAATTATAGACTACAACTGTTCGAATCGTCTTGCTAAGTCACGCCCCCAACTCTGTCAGGCCACGCCCCCACTCACTCCGCAGCCATTCTGCAATGACACACAAACATTAAATGAAATAGATTAAATGCACCTATGCGAAGCGCTTTGCTAAGCCACGCCCCAACTCTGTAAGGCCACGCCCCCTCCCACTCCGCAGCCAACAGGGATTGAAAGAATGAAGGGAAAAATAAACTTCTGTCAGCTGCAGGGGTGGGAGGGTGAATTTCTCTCTGCAATGATGCACAAAATTTTAGATGAAATAGACTAATTTCAGACTACAACCGTTCGAAGCATCTTGATAATCCACACCCCCAACTCTGCCAGGCCACGCCCCCTCCCACTCCGCAGGCAACGGGGATTGAAAAAAATCAGCTGCAGGGGTGGGAGGGTGAATTTCTCTCTGCAATGACACACAAAAATCGTAGATGAAATTGACTAATTTTAGACTACGGCCATTCAGTACTAATAAAAGATGTTTTTTTCCACTGCTACCCATTGCGGGTCCCCATAAATTACCATGTCATCGACCTGTAATTCATGCCACTCTGACCCCCGCCCCAGATCTCGCGAAACCACGCACCGACTGTCAGGCCACGCCCCCTCCCACTCCGCAGCCAACAGGGATTGAAAAAATGAAGGTAAAAATCAACTTCTGTCAGCTGCATTGACTTTCTCTCTGCAACGACACACAGAAACATTAAATAAATAGATGAAATATACCCAGGTGAAGCCGGGTCTTTCTGCTAGTTTTTTATATAATACACTTATATACTGAAAATGTTGAACCCCAGGGCTAAGGGACGAGGGCGTGGGCGTGGGCATTCAATTACTGCAGGGGGCAGAGGCCATAGTCCTGGGCAGGGTGAGACAGTACCTGCTGATGAGGGAGCAGGGGAACGCCGCAGAGCTACACTCCCTAGCTTCATGTCTCAACTTACAGGGACACGTGGTAGAGGACTGTTGAAACCACAACAGTGCGAACAGGTGATGTCGTGGATTGCGGACAATGCTTCAAGTAATTTGTCCACCAGTCAGTCTTCCACGCAGTCCACCCACATTACCCAAGGGAGCACTCCTCTGGCTCCTCCACCTCAACCTCCTTCCCCCCAGTCTGCCCCCTCCCAGGAAAATTTGGAATGCGATCCGGCATACTCTCAGGAACTGTTTTCTGGACCCTTCCCAGAGTCACAAACCACTTCTCAGGTTGCTGCTGACCTCGTTCCCAATGCCCAAGTTTTCCAACTGTCGCAGTCTGTGGGTGATGATGATGATCATGATGACAATGTTGAGTTAGTGGAAGAAGTTTGTAAAGAGGTGTCGGACGATGAGGAGACACGGTTGTCAGACAGTGGTGAAGTTGTCAGGGCAGGAAGTCCGAGGGGGGAGCAGACTGAGGAATCGGAGGATGACGAGGTGACTGACCTAAGCTGGGTTGATAAGCCGAGTGAAGACAGTGCTTCTGAGGCGGAGGCGAGTGCTGCACCAGAACAGGTTGGAAAAGGCAGTGGTGTGGGCCAGAGGGAGAAGCAGGGCCAGAGCTGGTGCATCAGCAGCAACTGTTTCAAGTAGTGAAGCTCCCGTGGCGAGGCCTAGATGTTCGCAAGTCTGGAGGTTCTTTAAAGAAAGTGAGGATGACCGACGGACTGTGGTCTGCAACCTGTGCCACACCAGGATCAGCAGGGGTGCAACCACTACTAGCCTAACCACCACCAGCATGTGCAGGCATATGAGTGCTAAACACCCCACTCAATGGAACCAAGGCTGTTCATCACCTCCTGCAGGTCACACCACTGCTCCTTCCCCTGTGTCACTCGCTGCCTCTGCTAGTCAACCCCCTGCGTCACTCGCTGCCTCTGCTAGTCGACCCCCTGCCCAGGACCCCGGCACGAGCGCCTCCCGCCGGAAAACCACACCTCCACGATCCTCCACAGTGTCCACCAATGTGTCCCAGTGCAGCGTTCAGCTGTCTTTACAGCGCAAGAGGAAATACAGTTCCACCCACCCACATGCCCAAGACCTCAAAGTCCACATCTCCAAATTGCTGAGCCTACCAGCAGGCGATAGACGGGAATCAAACCCGGGTCAACTGCTTGGGAAGCAGCTATGCTCACCACTTTACCACCAACAGCCACAGCAACTTATAAGAACAAATACTAAACTTGATGTCAGCCAACATTTCGACAATCGATAACCCGAAACGGGTCCGCCGTTGAGCCCGGCGTTCGGCCACCCTGAACATTTCACATACTCTGACCGAGTCTGACCCTGGGGCCGCTCATGTACTGCCCACTTGGAGGATGCTTCACCTCCTGCTACCTCAGTCTAACTCGGTCACTCTGTTGTCACCGCCATGCTGCGTCTTGCTAAATTTTTGGGTGGCTCACCTGCTACCTCATGTAACTTGGTCACTTGTTGGTGTCACCGCCATGCTGTGTCAGGCTTATGCTTGCATCATGTGGCTGGGGATAGGATGGGCATGGGTGATGGACCTTCGTTGCACCTAGTTGGGTGCTTCCCTATATATTCCCACCATGCCAGCCATGGGTTGTACATTAACTAATAACAGGGAAAACAAATAAAATATTTTACAGAAGGGTCAACTACATACACTCCTAAACAATTTTACATGAGGGAGTGTCTCCCCGTCTGCCATCGTGTTCGGTCAGGCTGTCAGTAGGTACACCACCTCTGTCGTCCGCAGAAGCGGCCACTATGAGGAAGGCCACAGCGAGAACATCCCCTTTTCAATTGAGAGCAAGTGTAGAATTGTAGGAGGATGACACTTTTCTTCCACAGTGGATTCACCTTACCCTTTATCATTGCCAGACAACAGTTGGTGAAAAAGTAATTGGCAATGATGAAGAAAATGTAACGGTGCAGTGGACAGTCTGTGAACCTCTGTGACAATGAGGTTCGTTATTCGAAACGAGCACCCGAGCATCGGGAAAAGTTCGACTCGAATAACGAGCACCCGAGCATTTTAGTGCTCGCTCATCTCTACTAAATAGGTAAATACAATAGTACCTATACCTATTCAACATTTTTAATATCAAAGAAAGGCATTGTTTACAACCCATTAGCTGGCATCATTGTAGTCTATGGGTTCCTTATTTTTAGTACAAGCACATGAAGCCTTAAAGTGTTTAGAGGCTTATTTGCAACCACATTACATTTTGATTCAACAAAATCTAAGTTCTGTTTAGAATATTCACATGGTTTTCCCGCAATTGACATTTATTACCTATAAATGTGATCTCACTGTTGTCCCCAGCCGACCACCAGAATCTGGATCCTGAGACCCCTATTCCGCCTCACTGCACTACCGCAAATAAGGAGATTTTATAGACCAGTAGTTATGTATGCATCTTGCTGCCTCATTTAATGTTTATGGGGCTGGGGGAAACAACTGAGCTCTGTGCTGTAATCTGCATTAGTCTCATAGACTTTGAATGGACTAAGCAGATGATAGGTAAAACCAAAAAAGGGTTAAAGTACTCACAAAAATGAACTGGCAAATTGAAAACCTTAAATGCACAAAACAACTACTATTATTAGATAATATAATAAAGCATTGCTTGTAAAGTCTTTGTAATAACATTACACGGTGAAGATAGTTCTACAAGCTAGGGGTGTACTTAGTTTTTCACACATAGATTTTCTATTTTGGCATAATTTCTACTGAATAAATAATGAAATGGTGGAACATGAATTTTATGAATATTACATTAATAATCTGATAACAGTAACCCCAATAGTGAGGCCACATACACTATGATATAGGCAACTTTTAGAATAACAAGTTAACTGTAGAAAGCAAATGGCTCAGTGGTATACATGTTCATGCATCACTTAGTATCTCTGTGATAACATCAGTCATTTGTATGGTTCTGCAAACCCTTTGTGTGCATTACCCTTGGATTTTAACATCCTTTGGTCTGCTGTTTAAAATATATAAAAGGTATTTCTTCAATAAGTCATTGATTGTAGATTTGTGGTCCAAGAGACTTGGATCCCCATCCTTTGTGAGTCATTTTATTTCAATCTCTAGTGATGGGGAAAAATGTAAAAAGAATTGCTGGTGAAATGTTTGAAAAGTTTGGATTAGAGGGTACAATTTCCTATTTTTAAAGATGATACTCAAATAGAGTATGCATGGAAATGCAGAAGAGGATAATATTATACCATGGGAGGATTAGGATAAATTGAAGGGCTGGGCAGAGAAGATGCACTTTAAGATGAATGTGGATAAATAAAAGGCAATAAATGTAAGGTCTTTAACCACTTCCCGTCCGCCCATAGGATATAAACGTCAGGGAAGTGGTTACTTATCTCTGAATGGACGTTTTTGAACGTCCATTCAGAGATTGCAGCTGCACGCTAACCGTGCAGCTATACAGCGGGGTACCTGCTGTCAGTGACAGCAGGGTACCCCGTAGAGAAGACAGGGACCATTCCCAGGAGTCCCTGCATTCTAGATCACTGTATACGCAGCATTCACAGAGCGCTGTGTATACAGATCAGAAAGTGCTATGTGCGCTTCCTGTCCCGGCCCGGCGGTCACGGCGATCACTGGGGCCGGGAGAGTACAGGAGCTGCCGGGTCTTTCATAGACCCGGATCAGCCCTGCACTGAGGCTATACAGCGATGTGTTATGCTGTACAGCCTCTCTGGGGGTGTATTTCTTGGGTAACTGGGGCTACTATGTCAGCCCCAGTTACAGGAGAAATCATAAGTGACCTTATGGGGGGGACAAAGTGCAAAAAAAATAAATAAATAAAAAAAAAAAAGAGTATTATAAAAAAGTTTCACCTATAAAAAAATTTCCCCCAAATATGTCATTTAAAAAAATGTTTCAAATAAATAAATAAATAAAATAGACATATTTGGTATCACCGCATCCGCAATGACTGGCTCTATAAAAATATCACATGATCTACCCCATCAGTTAAACACTGTAAAAAAAAATATATACATGCCAAAACAGATTTTTTAATTACCTCACCTCTCATAATATCAATCAAAAAGTCATATGTATCCCTAAATGGTAGCAATAAAAACGTCACCTCATCCCGCAAAAAATGAGCCCCCACACAAGATCATAGACAGAAAAATAAAATAAATATGGCTCTAAAAAAATTTGCAACACAAACGTTTTTTTTTTCTAAAAATGCTCTGATTGTGTAAAACGTAAAAAAATTGATATTTGGTATCGTAACAACCGGATCTATAAAAATATAACATGATCTACCCCATCAAGTGAACGGTGTAAAAAAAAATATAGAAAAATGAGACCAAACTGCTTTTTTTGTGACTTAACCTCCCAGAAATGAGATAAAAAGTGATCAGGAAGCCAAATGTACCCCAAAATGGTGCCAATAAAAAGCTCAGCTTGTCCTGCAAAAAATAAGCCCTTACGCAGCTCAGTCCACAAAAAAATTTAAACGTTATCGCTCTTAAAAACCATGACAGAAAATTCCATGTTAGAAAATGCAGATGCCACTCCTCCCCTTCTGAGCCCTGGCATAACCACAATTGGGGTGCTACTGTATTCCGGAGAAAATGGGGAGCAAGTTGTGGGGGATATTCTACTATCTTTTGTGAAAAAGAAAGTTTGGGCCTAACGCACCATTTTCTTGTAAAAAAAAAAAAAATTAAAAAAAATGTAATTTTTCATTTTCACAGCCAAGGCTATGAAACGCCTGTAGGTCAAGTGCTTGCTTCACCCCTTAAAAATTCCCTGGGTGGTGTAAAATGTAGTCACTTTTTGGGTGTTTTCACCTCAGGGTCTCGTCAAATGCAACATGGCGCCCAAAAACCATTCCAACAAAATCTGCCCTCCAAAAACCATATGGCTACTTCAGAACTGAACTGGTCCTTAAAGTTGATTTTGCAAATTTTCAAAAATTGCTTCTAAAATTCTAAACCTTCTAATGTCCTAAAAAAATAAAATGACATTACCAAAATGATGCAAACAAAGTAGACATATGGGGAATGTCAATTAATGAGTATTTTATGGGATATTGCTATCTGTCTTAAAAGCAGAGAGATTCAAATTTAGAAAACAGTGAATTTTTTCAAATTTCCGTTAACTTTTGGATTTTTTTATAAATAAAAGTAAAACATGTCAGATTTGCAAAATTAGGCCTGGTCAAGAAGGGGGTAAGTGGCCCAGATGGAAAGTGGCTAAGGAGGACCTTTCATTGGAAATTTCTAAATATCACGGAAAAAAGGGACGCTAAAACACAATTTTATTATCATGTATTATCTTAAAAAAAGGGGGAAGACAATAATGCTAACAAGGATAACCAGTACACATAAAATATGCATCACCCAGTGGACTGGAAATAAATAGGTCATGGGTGTGCAAAAAGTCATACACACTCCACCCAAAATGAAGTACAGCCCCAGAATATTATCACCACCCAGGGGACCACAACATCAACAAGGAGAAGTGTCCATTCAAAGGTTACTGGACACGGGGTATGCGCACAAGAGTTATCGTAGATACACAAGCGACAAATCACTCAAAGTACAGGTCAGGAAAATAGGACAAAAAAAATTCACTACTCCTGAGGGTATGGTTCAATATTGAGATCAAGCCAGAAGTGATGCCAGGAGGTGAACCTCAATAGGAACTAGACCCAGGGTCCTAACCTGTATATGTGTATATATATATATCTCTTAATAATATAAAAATGAGTTTCTGTCTGTCTGTCTGTTCTCTATGCGCGACCAAACTACTGGACCGATTTTCACCAAATTCGGCACACAGGTACATCAGGTGTCCGGGAAGGTTTTAGACCAGGTCTCATCTCTCTAGGACGTACCGTTCCCGAGATATTCCCAAAATATGATCTCCATTAGCCAACATTACAACTGGGAGCTTTGGTTTTAAACTCCAACTGCCATTCTCTGCAAAGCCACACAGGGAGGGCAGGTTTCCATAACAACCAGGTAATTATCAGCAGCTGAGGATCTCATCCATTTCTATTTACTGACACTGTTAAAGGTATTCCGGTTACCATAAATATAACTTATGTTTTTTTCTATTACTACAGTTCAGTAGTAATAAAAGATGTTTTCCTCCACTGCTGCCTATTGTGTGGGCTCATAAATAAGCATGGTATTGACCTTTAATTCAGGCCACCCTAAAAGAAGTACTTAAAACCCCCGCCCCAGGTCTCACTAAGCCACACCCCCAACTCTGTCAGGCCACACCCCCTTTCACTCCGCAGCCAACAGAGATTGAAAAAATAAAGGTAAAAATCAACTTCTGTCAGCTGCAGGGATGGGTGGGAGGTTGACTTTCTTTCTGCAACGACACACACAAATTTTAGATGAAATAGACTAATTATAGACTACAACCGTTCGAAGCCTTTTGCTAAGCCACGCCCCGTCTGTCATGCCACGCCCCTCTCACTCCACAGCCATTCTGCAACGACACACAGAAACATTAAATGAAATAGATTAAATGCACCTATGCGAAGCGCTTTGCTAAGCAACGCCCCGACTCTGTAAGGCCACACCCCCTCCCACTCCGCAGCCAACAGGGGTGGAGGGAAGTTGGATTTCTTTCTGCAACAACATACAGAAACATTAAATGAAACAGATTAAATATACCCGTGCAAAGCAATGTTTTCTTCCACTGTTACCCATGGCGTGTCCTCATAAATTACCATGGCATCGACCTGTAATTCTGGCCACCATCAAAAGAAGGACTTAAAACCCCACCCCAGGTCTTGCAACGTCACGCCCCCGACTCAGTCAGGCCATGACCCCTCCCACTCCGCAGCCAATGGAGATTGAACAATTGAAGGTAAAAATCAACATCTGTCAGCTGCAGGGATGGGAGGGAGAATGACTTTCTCTCTGCAACGACACACAGAAACATTAAATGAAATAGATTAAATATACCTGCGCAAAGCAATGTTTTCTTCCACTGCTACCCATTGTGATTCCTCAAATTACCCTGGCATTAACCTATAATTCAGGCCACCCTGAATTGAAGGACTTAACCTCCCCCCCCCCCGTGTCCCATTAAACCACACCCCCTCCCACTCCGCAGCCAATAGGGATTGAAAAAATGAAGGTAAAAATCAATTTCTGTCAGCTGCATTGACTTTCTCTCTGCAACAACACACAGAAACATTAAATAAATAGATTAAATATACCCAGGTGAAGCCGGGTCTTTCTGCTAGTGTATGTGTATATATATATATATATATGACAGGTAGAAACTCCAGTAGAATAAACCAGGTAGGGCAAAGTGCTCACTCAATTTACAACCAGACTGCATTAATAAGATGTTTCTTTCTGGTATGAGTAAGAAACGCCGAGTTCGAGCTGCTAAAGCTAGGTGAAAAGCTATACTAAGGTTGGACTCAAAGATTATGTCCTAGCTAGTGTCAGTAAAATACAATTGAGTATACCTAGGTAGGAACCTGACCTATAGACCTGATCTAAATACCTAAAGATCACAGGTGGAGACTGAACCAGAATGGACCAGGTAGGGCAAGGTGTGCACTCATCTTACAACCAGACTGCATTAATGAGATGTGCCTTTCTGGTGTGAGTGAAAAGCACTGAGTCCCAGCTGCTGCAGCTAAATGAAAAATCTAAAACACAACTGTACCTAAAACCTAAGTCCTCTCTGGGGTCATAACAAAACCATCATTGGCACGTCATTATAGGATGCTCGACACGTTTCCTCTGGAAAAGATTCATCAGGAGCTCAGTAATTGGCACACTATTGATGGTTATGATGCTGCCATGTGTCTCCTGACAGCGTGTCTGGCATAGTGAGCAGCCATGGGTGACGGCGCACTATACTGAGCATTTAAAATGGAGGCTCCTCCCCCTTGATGACATCAGCAATCTCGGGTCGGCGAATCACCGGCGGAGGGGCGGGACAGTCGCTCCCTCCATAACAGCCCATGTCAGCCAGCACAAATATAAGAGTGACATACTCAGAGTAAACAAAGTCAAGGGGAACTCATATGGCTAGAATAAAAATTCCTTAACCGGGGGGAAGGAAAAAAGGAAACAGGAAACCAGGCTACTACTTTAATTAAATACTTTTCCTTGCAGGGTACCCCCCCGCTGATGCTGACACACTGTTTGTTTTTAAATACCGCTCGCACTCACCGCTGTACTCCCCTGCAGGTTTCTCGCTCACTATATTAATCCTGAGCATCGGTACAGGGAGAAGGAGACACCCATTGAGAAACCCTGGAGTCTCCTTCTCCCTGTACCAATGCTCAGGATTAACTTACTGAGCGTGAAAACTGCAGGGGAAAATTCCCATTAAGGCCCCTTTCACACGAGCGAGATTTCTGCACGGGTGCAATGTGTGATGCGAACGCATTGCACCCGCACTGAATTCTGACCCATTCATTTCAATGGGTCTTTTCACATGGGCAAATTTTTTCACGCATCAGTTTGCCGTTGCGTGAAAATCGCAGCATGTTCTATATTCTGCATTTTTCACGCAGCCCTGGCTCCATTGTAGTGAATGGGTCTGCGTGAAATTCGCATTGCATCCGCACGCAAGTGCGGATGCAATGCGTGATTCACTGATGGTTGCTAAGAGATGTTGCTTGTAAACATTCAGTTTTTTATCACGCACGTGCGAAATGCATCCATACTCATCGCATCGCGGGAAAAACTTAACGAACGTACGCAAAACTGACTGCGATTGTGTGCGGATTGGTGCAAGTTTTCCAGAAAGCACCTTTAACGCATCCGGACTGAATCTGTGGCGCTCGTGTGAAAGGGGCCTAAAGGTCCTCTTTAACAGTGGATGTGATAGCAAATGTCCTGATTACTTACATGGCATGATAATCTACTGTAAGTTTATCTGATATAGAAAAGATCTTAGGGTGACATCATATGGCTGTGTATGTTTTACAGACCACAAATCGTGTGTCTTGCTCTCAACAAGCATTCCAAAAATGATGTTTGTCCAAATGATGAAGTCCAAAAAGAAGTGGCACTGTTCTTCTGGCACTGTTAAAAAATATCTCTTTTATGGGTCACGTGGTTGAAAACATTGCATATTCAGCCAAGATAGAAAAACAAATAAACTTGCTTTAACCCTTAGAGTCCCAGCCAAAAAGCCAGGACGCAACGGCGCTCTGATCTGCTGCGCCCGCCCGATCAGCGGCGGGGGTCCGGCTGTGCCCAGGTGCTGGACCCCTGCTGAATGCGCCAGCATCGGTGAAAACACCGATGCCGGCGCATTAACCCTTCATGTGCCGCGGTCAGCGCTGACCGCGGCACATGTGGTGTGCGGGAGGTCAGGATTGCGAGTGGGGGGCCATCAGGTCCCCGCACTGCTGTGACGGGGACCCGATGGCTTGGATAGCAGCCCGATGCCTTCCTTAGGCATCGTGGCTGCTATCCCTGCTTGCCTGTGCGATCCAGCCCCCTGGATCGCACAGGAAGCAGGCTGTAAGTGTATTACACTGAGTAATACACTTACAGCCAATGCATTACAATACAAAAGTATTGTAATGCATTATAAAGGGGATCAGACCCCCAAAAGTTAAATAAAGTGGAAAAAAAAGTTAAAAAATAAAGTTTCCCAAAATAATAATAAAAAATAAAAGATATTGTAAAAAAAAAAGGTAAAAAAAGAAAGATAAACATATTATGTATCGCCGCATCCGTATCGACCGGCTCTATAAAAAATATCACGTCATCCACCCCGCCAGGTGAACGCAGTAAAAAAAAAAAAAGTGCCAAAACAGACATTCAAAAAGGCGTATTTATCCCAAAATGGTACCAATCAAACCGTCATCTTGTCCCGCAAAAATGATACCCTACCTGAGACAATCGCTCGTGAAAATAAAAAAAATATGGCTCTCTGAAAATGGCAACAAAAAAAAAGATTTTATTCTGTTCAAAAATAAATCTAATGTGTAAAACTTTCCAAAAATAAAAGTTAGACATATTGGGTATTGCCGCATCCGTAACAACCTGCTCTATAAAAATATTACACGAGATGGCCCCCCAGGTGAATGCTACAAACTTTTTTTTAAAAAAACTATGCCATAACAGCCATTTTTTTTCACCTTGCCTCACAAAAAGTGTAATACCACACGATCAAAAAGGCGTATTTACCCCAAAATGGTACCAATCAAACCGTCATCTCATCCCGCAAAAAATGAGCCCCCACATAAGACAATAACTAAAAAAAAATAAAAATCAATGGCTCCCGCAAACCAATCCATCAAAATCTGTGTTGTAAAATCCATATGTTGCTCCTTCTGTTCTGAGTCCTGCCATGTGCCTCCACAGCAGTTTTCCACCACATATGGGGTGTTGCCGTATTTTGAAGAAAATGGGTAACAAATTATGGGGTGCTTTTCTCCTGTTACCCCTTGTGAAAATGAAAAATTTGGGGCTAAAGCAACATTTTATTGGAAGAAATGAAACTTTTCATTTTCACAGCCAAGTGTTTCCAAATTCCGTAAAACGCTTAGGGGTCAAAGTGGCCAGTACCCCCTTAATATATTCGTTGAAGGGTGTAGTTTCCAAAATGGGGTCACTCTTTGGGGGTTTCCACTGTAGGGGTACATCAGGGTCTCTCAATTACAAAATGGTGCCTAAAAACTATTCTAGCAAAATCTGCCCCAAAATCCGTATGGCGCTCCTTTCCTTCTGACCACTGCCACAAACCCATAGAGACGTTTACCACCACATATGGGGTATTTCTGTAAACTGCAGAATCAGAGCAATGTATATTGAGGTTTAGTTTGCTGTTAACCCTTGCTGTGTTGCAAGAAAAAAATTAACATGAATAATCTACCAAGAAAGTGAAATTTTGAAATTTCACCTCCATTTTCCTTTAATTCTTGTGGAACACCTCAAGGGTTAATAAAGTTTGTAACATCAGTTTTTCATAACTTGAGGGGTGTAGTTTCTAAAATGGGGTCATTTATGGGGGGTGTTTCCATTAGGTAAGCCTCACAAAATCACATTATAACTGAATTGGTGCTCAAAAATATGGTTTGAGAAATTTTGTTGAAAATTTGAAAAATTGCTTCTAAACTTTTAAGCCCCCTAACTTCCTAAAAAAATAAAATAACATTTACAAAATGATGCCAACATAAAGTAGACATATGGGGAATGTTAAGTAATAACTATTTTTGGAGGTATTACTATGTATTTTAAAAGAGAAATTGACATTTGGAAATTTGCTAATTTTTCAAAATTTTTGGTAAATTTGGGATTTTTTCATAAATAAGGGTGAAATATATTGACTCAAATTTATGACTGTCATGGAGTACAATGTGTCACGAGAAAACAATCTCAGAATGGCCAAGATAAGTAAAAGCGTTCTAAAGTTATTACCACATAAAGTGACACAAGTCAGATTTGCAAAAATCGGCCTGGGATTTGAGGTGAAAAGTGGCTTGGTACTGAAAGGGTTAAATAGAGCCACACAACACTTTGGAAATCAAGTGTTATCTAATTATCATGAGAATTAAATCTTAATACACAACATTACATTAGCTGTAAGCATGGCCTTTTCACATTAGGAGGAAAAAACACAGTATAACCAAACATAATCACAAAAAAACATACAATATACAAAAATGACAAAAGAATTCACATAGAAACGATCCTTCCATAGATGTAAGTAAGGCAGTATTTGTTCTTTTATTCATGTCAGCAGAAGACCTCGTATCTAAAGATAGGATTCAGTATGCTTCTCTGAAGTGCACTATTTGGTACCAGTAACTTCTCTTTTGGGACAAAAAACTTTTTCTAACTTGTAAACTATCTACATTACATGCCTGCTGAAAACCTTCTCTGAGATGACACTGGAGGCTTAGGAGAAGTACAGTACAGAGAGAGCAAGCTAGGTCACTTCTGGCCACCATTCCAATCTGGCTGCCCAGAGGTCTATGAAAACATTCACCTATTTTGCTTAGATGGCGATGGTTTAAAAGTATGGCTATCTAGTAATCATCAGATTGTTTGATGGTAAGGAAATACCTGTCAGTACATAACCAGCAAACGTATAGCTTGCCATGCTTGCCAATGCCAAACTCTCGCCATGGCCAGTGTCTTTGTCTTCATCATTATCGGCCTCATGTTCTACCACCAACTCTCCCTCCTCTGCTTTTTCCTCCATAAGAATTTTTGCATCAATGTAAGCATCTGCTCTAAGATAAATTCCAGGGGGGATGAGTATGTGACATACATCTATGTTGAGCTGCCACTGCCAAGCCTCAAAACAAAATATGCTTCCTGCTGAGGTGGTCTGACACATGACAAAATGATTCACTTTTTTACTCTGTTTGTACAGATACTCCAGAGTATGCAAGGTGAAATTCCAGCGAGTTGGAATGTCGCTTATCAAGCATTTCAATGGCAGACCATTTTATTGCTGCAAATATAGGAGGGAGTTCCTTGCCACAAAAGAATGGCTGAAATATGAGGACAATCTCCTGGACATGGCAAGCACCTTCTGCAAGTCACAGTACTTTTTCAAAAAGTGTTAGACCACAAAATTTATCCTGTGCAACATGCAGGGTGCATGACATTATTTCCTCAAAATTCAGTGCAATAACAGTATTCCTGCCATTATTTCTGACCAGCTTGGAGTCGGTAGGTGGACATCCAATGGGATTTTTGCTATATGGCTACTCTCTCTCAGGCTGATCAACTTAACACAGCATGGTAACATTTCACTTTACACATATGATAGGAGGGAGGAAGAGTGGAAGAAACACTGTGTGCCCTGTTTCAGGTGAGGATGGGGATGATGTCCATTGAGAAGGATATAAAGGAGGCAGATAAGCTGCTGGTGTGGTAACCAGATTAACACAGAAGTGGTGGTGTCAGTTGGACCTGACCTCTATAATATGGTGCTCCGTTGCCACTGCTGCAAAAAAAAAAACTAACCTAGTGGCAATGAAAGATATGTACTGTTACAGCTGCTCCAGGTGTCCATGCTGACGTGCACCTTGCAAAACATTGAGAACTGAAGGTTTTCTAGGAGATGCTATCTTGGAGTATCTCAGTGAAAATAAGCAAATAACTCCATATCAGCATGGCTTCATGAGGGATCGGTCATGACAAACTAATTTAATTAGTTTCTATGAGGAGGTAAGTTCTAGACTTGACCGCGGCGAATCAATGGATGTCATTTATCTGGACTTCTCCAAAGCATTTGACACTGTACCACATAAAAGGTTAGTATATAAAATGAGAATGCTTGGACTGGGAGAAAATGTCTGTATGTGGGTAAGTAACTGGCTCAATGATAGAAAACAGAGGGTGGTTATTAATGGTACACACTCAGATTGGGTCACTGTCACTAGTGGGGTACCACAGAGGTCAGTATTAGGACCTATTATCTTCAATATATTTATTCATGATCTTGTAGAAGGTTTGCACAGTAAAATATCTAAAATATTATATATAATTTTTGTAGATGACACTAAACTGTGTAAAGTAATTAACACAGAAGAGGACAGTATACTGCTATAGATGGATCTGGATAAACTGGAGGCTTGGGCAGAGAAGTGGCAGATGAGGTTTAACACTGACAAATGTCAGGTTATGCACATAGGAAGGAATAATGCAAGTCACAGTACATACTAAATGGTAAAACACTGGGTAACACTGAAATGAAAAAGGACCTAGGAATTTTAGTGAACAGCAGTAGAAACCAGTCTCAGACAGCTGCTGCCGAGGACAATAAGATAATGGGTTGCATCAAAAGAGGCATAGATGCCCATGATGAGAACATAGTCCTGCCACTTTACAAATCACTAGTCAGACCACACATGGAGTACTGTGTACAGTTCAGGGCTCCTGTGAACAAGGCAGACATAGCAGAGGTGGAGAGGGGTTACGAGGATGGCAACTAAAGTAATAACTGGAATGGGTGGATTACAGTACCCAGAAAGATTATCAAAATTAGCGTTATTTACTTTCGAAAAAAGACAACTGAGGGGAGATCTAATAACTATGTATAAATATATCAGGGGTCAGTACAGAGATCTCTCCCATGATCTATTTATCCCAGGACTGTGACTGTGACAAGGGGACATCATCTGCGACTGGAGGAAAGAAGGTTTGTACACAAACATAGAAGAGGATTCTTTACTGTAAGAGCAGTAAGACTATGGAACTGTCATGAACGTTCCTGCAACAGGTTGCAGAAAGTCTCAGTCCTGTCAGTAGTTGCAGGGTCCTATAGGGTCAGTTTGGTTTTAGCTTCCTGTGTATGAACTCTCCTACCTTTGAGGCCTGTTCATACTTGAAGTCATTCAGGATTTGTCAGGGTTTCCTGTAGGAGGTGACCCTTTTCCTTCACATGTTTCCTGGCCTCATCCCCTTCCCTCCTACGCTTGATGTGGTTTTCCCCTCCACTCCAGAGCGTGACATTATAAACCGCCAAAAACTGTCATTTTTTAAGTGCAGACATGGACCCAATCACTGCACTAACTGAACAACTACAGGGTCTCTACTTGGAGGTAGCTGACCTCCGCACAACCGTCACCCAAATTCAGAAACCACAGGCTGTTGGTTCCGGGGGTGGTGGTTGTCTGGCCTGTCTGGAGACTAAAGTCGCTCTCCCGGACAGATTCTCTGGGGGACGTGATAACTTTATTCTGTTCAGGGAGGCATGCAAATTGTACTTTAGACTCCGTCCACTTTCTTCTGGTAATGAGGAACAGAAAGTTGGTGTGGTCATCTCGCTGCTTAAAGGAGATGCACAGTCATGGGTCTTTTCTCTGCAGACCGGATCGCAGTCTCTCCAGTCGGTAGATGAATTTTTCAAGGCTTTGGGGATTATCTATGATGACCCGGATTGTATCTCCCTGGCCGAGACCCGGCTACGTGACCTTTTTCAGGGTGAGCGCTTTGTTGAGATTAGAGATGAGCGAACATGCTCGTCCGAGCTTGGTGCTCGTTCGAGCATTAGGGTATTCGTACATGCTCGATACAAGGACGAGCATCTCCCGATACTCGAGGAAATGGCATCTTCCTCTTCCTGCATGTTAGGCGCCTTTTTCTCAGCCAATCAACATGCAGTCTTTGGTACCCCCTAGCATCACGTGGAACCCCTACAATTTGATAGCAGGGATTGGCCGGCCAGATCAGATGACCTGGGAATATAAGAATCTGGTCCCGCGCTGCTCGCCTCAGACGCCGCCTGGATGAGATTAGGGACAAAGCTGCTGTCTGTCAGGGAGAGTGTAAGGGCCTCAATTTAGATTTTGGTTAGGCAAGAATCATCCTCAAAGAACCCAACAGTCCTTTTAAGGGCTACAAGCACCTTTTTTTGGTCTCCTCGTGGCTGCTGGCTGGGACTTGTAGTGCAGCTACCACCATCTTGGCTGTACACTGTGCACAATGACTGGTGGCAGAAAGGGGACAACAAGTGGTCCACACAGACCCCAAAGAAATTGCCCAAAGTCCTCTCAGTACTCATTTTTGCTGCTGCTGCTGTACCTTGGCTTGCTGGGATCTGTAGTGCAGTCTAGGGAATACGTTTTTTTTTTTTTTTCAGTTATATATACTACAGTGCAGTGAACAATTCTGTAGTGTGCGATACAGTAGCCACAGTCTAAAGACTATGTTTTTTTGTCTGTTATATATACTACAATGCAGTGAAAAATTCTGTCATGTGCAGTACAGTAGCCAAAGTCTAGAAAGTACATTTTTTTCTCTGTTATATATACTACAGTCTACTGAAAAATTGAGTGGTGCGCGGTATAATAGCCGCAGTCTAAAGACTACGTTTTTTCTCTGTTATATATACTACAGTGCAGTGAACAATTCTTTAGACTCCGGCTACTGTACCGCACACTAAAGACTACATTTTTTTCTCTCAGTTATATATACTACAGTGCAGTGAACAATTCTGTCATGTGCGGTACAGTAGCCGCAGTCTAGAAAATACGTTTTTTCTCTGTTATATATACACTAGAGTCCAGTGAAAAATTGAGTGGTGTGCGGTACAGTAGCCGGAGTCTAGAGAATACGTTTTTTGTGCCTCAGATAGTAATTCTACTGAATATGGTTTTGGCCTCAGATATTAATTCTACAGTTTAGTGAATATAAAAAATGGTGAACCCCAGGGGTAAGGGTCGAGGGTGTGGGCGTCCTAGTGATGTACAGGGCTGAGGTTGTGGTCCTGGGCAGGGTGACACAGTACCTACTGATGAGCGAGCAGTGGAACGCCGCAGAGTTTCGCTCCCTAGCTTCATCTCGCAACTTACAGGGTCACGTGGTACACCACTCTTGCAACCACAACAGTGCGAACAGGTGATGACGTGGATAGCGGATAATGTGTCCAGTAATTTATCCACCACCCAGTCTTCCATGCAGTCCACCCACGCTAGCCAAGGGAATACACCTCTGGCTCCTCCAACTCAACCTCCTTCCCCCCAGCCTGCCCCCCCTCAGGGAAAGTATGGATTCAGATCCGGCATACTCACAGGAACTCTTTTCAGGACCCTACCCAGAGACACAAACCACTGCTCAGCAGCAACCTGAGCAGTTGCTCTGTCCCGATGCCCAAAATTTTGAACTTTCGCAGTCTGTGGGTGATGAGAGTGTGTGCAAGTAGTGTGTCAAGAGGTGTCGGATGATAATGATGAGACACGGTTATCAGACAGTGACATTGTTGTCAGGGCAGTAAGTCCGAGGGGGGAGCAGAGTGAGGAATCTGAGGAAGAGCTGGTGGACGATGAGGTGATTGACCCGAGCTGGGTTGGTAAGCCTAGTCAAGACAGTGCTTCTGAGGGGGAGGCAAGTGCAGCACCAGAACAGGTTGGAAGAGGCAGTGGGGTGGCCAGAGGGAGAAGCAGGGCCAAAGCAAGTAGATCAGCAACTGTTTCACGGAGTGAAGCTCCCGGGCCGGGGCCTAGATCTTCGCAAGTCTGGAGGTTCTTTAAAGAAAGTGAGGATGACCGATGGACTGTGGTGTGCAATCTGTGCCACACCAGGATCAGCAGGGGAGCCACCACTACCAGCCTAACCACTACCGGCATGCGCAGGCATATGAGTGCTAAACACCCGACTCAGTGGAACCAAGGCCGTTCACCTCCGGCGGGTCACACCACTGCTCCTTCCCCTGTGTCACATGCTGGCTCTGCAAATCAACCCCCCGCCTTGGACCCAGGCACGAGCGCCGACCGCCCTACAACCACCCCTCCACGATCCTCCACACCCTCCACCAATGTGTCCCAGCGCAGCGTTCAGCTGTCTTTACATCAGACATTGGAGCGCAAGCGCAAATACAATTCCACCCACCCACATGCACAAGCCCTAAACGTCCACATCTCCAAACTGCTAAGCCTGGAGATGCTGCCCTATAGGCTGGTAGAGACTGAGGCTTTCCGCAACCTGATGGTGGTGGCTGTCCCTCGGTACTTGGTCCCCAGCCGCCACTATTTTTCCCGATGTGCTGTCCAAGCCCTACACCAGCACGTGTCAGATAACATCATCCGTGCCCTGACCAACGCGGTTACTGACAAGGTCCACCTAACCACAGACAAGTGGACATGTGCTGGCAGGCAGGGACACTATATCTCCCTGATGGCACATTGGGTTAACTTGGTGGAGGCTGAGATCGAGTTAGACCCTGGGGCCGCTCATGTGCTGCCCACACCGAGGATTCCGGGGCCTACCTCGGTCACGGTTTCTCTGGCTTTTTATGCCTCTAACTCAAACCCCTCCTACTCCTCCTCCTACTCTTAATTACCATCCATGAGCACGGCGCCTTCAGTTGGTAGCTCTAGGCGCAGCAGCAGTGCCATGGGTAAGCGCCAACAGACGGTGCTGAAACTGCTGAGCTTAGGCGACAAGAGGCACACCGTACATAAGCTGTTACAGGGCATCACCGACTGCCAGCTCACCGACTGTTGTGCGATATGCCAACGCAATGGAATTCCACGTTACACATGTTAGCCAGGGTTTACCAGCACTGCAGAGCCATTGTAGACTGCCAGATGTTAACTTCCACGAGAACTGGTAGCCAGGTTAGTCAGCTTCCTCAAGTCTACAATGAGGAGTGGACGTGGATGTCTGATATCTGTCAGGTGTTAAGCCATTTTGAGGAGTCAACACAGATGGTCAGCAGCGATGCCGCCATTATCAGCATCACCATCTCGCTGCTTTGTCTGCTGAAAAACTCACTGCTCAGCATGAAGTCAGAGGCTTTGCGCTTGTCACAGGAGATGGGGGAAGAAGATACATTGCTTGATAGCCAGACCACCCTCAGGTCTGTTTCTCAGCGCGTATTGGAGGAGGGGGAGGAGGATGAGGAGGAAGAGGAGGAGACTGTTGGCGAGACTGAAGAGGGTACCAATGCTCATTTCTTCTTATCTGTTGAGCGGGTATGGGCTGAAGAGGAGGAGTTGGAGGAGGAGAAAATGGAGAGTCAGCCTATTAAGGAGAGGGAATTCTTGCGTTGTGGGACTCTGGCGCACATGGCTGACTTCATGTTAGGCTGCCTTTCCCGTGACCCTTGCGTTAAAAACATTTTTGCCAACACCGATTACTGGGTGTTCACCCTCCTGGACCCCCGGTGCAAGCAGAACTTTTCCACTCTCATTCCAGTAGAGGAAAGGAGTATGAGAGTGAATCAATATCAACAGGCCCTGGTGCACAAGCTGAAACTATCCTTCCCGTCTGACCCCGCTAGTGGCAGAGGACATAGTTCTGTGGGCCAACTAGCGGGGGAGAGGAGGGGAGCAGGCAGCTTGTCAAGCACAGGCAGGGGAACACTCTCCAAGGCCTTTGCCAGTTTTATGTCACCCCAGCAAGACTATGTCACCCGTCCCCAGTCTAGGCGGAGTAGGGGGGAGCTGTTCAGAAAGATGGTGAGGGAGAACCTAGCTGACCATACCAACGTCCTGCGTGATCACTCTGCTCCATACAACTACTAGGTTGCAAAGCTTGACATGTGGCCCGAACTGGCGCTGTATGCCTTGGAGATGCTGGCCTGCCCTGCCGCTAGCGTGTTGTCAGAGCAGGTCTTCAGTGCAACAGGTGGCATCATCACTGATAAGCGTACACGCCTATCAACTGACAGCGCTGACAGGCTGATGCTTATTAAAATGAATAAAGCCTGGATTTTACCGGAATTCAAATCTCCACCAGGGGAAAGCAGCTCAACATGAAGATTCTTCATGTATCCTCTCCTCTCCTCCTCCTCCTTCTCTTCTTACACAAACGCTGAGCCAACAGGCAATTTTTCATAGGGCCAACTGGCACTCTTTTCAAACAATGTTTAGGGAGGGCCACCTACAGGCCCTCTCTCCAATCAATTTTTAGGATCGTCAACTACAGACACTCAAAAACAGACACTTGGTCTCAGTCTAACCAAGGCATTGGTGGTGACACCGCCATGCTGTGTCAGACTACATTTTTGGGTGGTTCACCTGCTCCCTCAGTCTAACTTGGTCACTCTGTTGTCACCGCCATGCTGTGTCAGGGTAAAATTTTATATGCTTCACCTGCTACCTCAGTCTCACTTGGTCACTCTGTTGTCACTGTAATGCTATGTCAGGGTAAAATTTTATGTGCTACACCTGCTGCCTCAGTCTAACTTGGTCACTCTGGGTTCACCACCATGCTGAGTTAGGGTAAATTTTTGGGTAGTTCACCTGCTACCTCAGTCTCACTTGCTCACTCTGTTGTCACCGCCATGCTGTGTCAGGGTAACATTTTATGTGGTTCACCTGCTACCTCAATCTAACTTGGTCACTCTCTTGTCACCGCCATGCTGTGTCAGGGTAAATTTATATGTGGTTTACCTACTACCTCAATCTAACTTGGTCACTTTGGGTTAACCGCCATGCTGTGTCAGGGTAAAATTGTATTTGATTCACCTGCTAATTCAGTCTAACTTGGTCACTCTGGGTTCACCGCCATGCTGTGTCAGGGTAAAATTTTATGTGCTTAACCTGCTACCTCAGTCTAACTTGGTCACTCTGGGTTCACCGCCATGCTTTTTCAGGGTAAAATTTTATGTGCTTCACCTGCTACCTCAGTCTAACTTGGTCACTCTGGGTTCACCGCCATGCTGTGTCAGGGTAAATTTTTGGGTTGTTCACTTGCTACCTCAGTCTCACTTGGTCACTCTGTTGTCACCGCCATGCTGTGTCAGGGTAAATTTATATGTGGTTCACCTGCTACCTCAGTCTAAATTGGTCACTCTGGGTTCACCGCCATGCTATGTCAGGTTAAAATTTTATGTGGTTCACCTGCTACATTAATCTAACTTGGTCACTCTGTGTTCACCGCCATGCTGTGTCAGGGTAAAATTTTATGTGGTTCACCTGCTACCTCAGTCTAACTTGGTCACTCTGTTGTCACCGCCATGCTGTGTCAGGGTAAAATTTTATGTGCTTCACCTGCTACCTCAGTCTAACTTTGTCACTCTGGGTTCACCGCCCATGCTATGTCAGGTTAAAATTTTATGTGGTTCACCTGCTACATTAATCTAACTTGGTCACTCTGTGTTCACCGCCATGCTGTGTCAGGGTAAATTTATATGTGGTTTACCTTCTACCGCCATGCTGTGTCAGGGTAAATTTTTGGGTAGTTCACCTGCTACCTAAATCTCACTTAGTCACTCTGTTGTCACTGCCATGCTGTGTGAGTATAAAATTGTATGTGGTTCACCTGCTACCTCAGTCTAACTTGGTCACTCTGTTGTCACCGCCATGCTGTGTCAGGGTAACATTTTATGTGGTTCACCTGCTACCTCAATCTAACTTGGTCACTCTCTTGTCACCGCCATGCTGTGTCAGGGTAAATTTATATGTGGTTTACCTACTACCTCAATCTAACTTGGTCACTTTGGGTTAACCGCCATGCTGTGTCAGGGTAAAATTGTATTTGATTCACCTGCTAATTCAGTCTAACTTGGTCACTCTGGGTTCACCGCCATGCTGTGTCAGGGTAAAATTTTATGTGCTTAACCTGCTACCTCAGTCTAACTTGGTCACTCTGGGTTCACCGCCATGCTTTTTCAGGGTAAAATTTTATGTGCTTCACCTGCTACCTCAGTCTAACTTGGTCACTCTGGGTTCTCCGCCATGCTGTGTCAGGGTAAATTTTTGGGTTGTTCACTTGCTACCTCAGTCTCACTTGGTCACTCTCTTGTCACCGCCATGCTATGTCAGGGTAAATTTATATGTGGTTCAACTGCTACCTCAGTCTAAATTGGTCACTCTGGGTTCACCGCCATGCTATGTCAGGTTAAAATTTTATGTGGTTCACCTGCTACATTAATCTAACTTGGTCACTCTGTGTTCACCGCCATGCTGTGTCAGGGTAAAATTTTATGTGGTTCACCTGCTACCTCAGTCTAACTTGGTCACTCTGTTGTCACCGCCATGCTGTGTCAGGGTAAAATTTTATGTGCTTCACCTGCTACCTCAGTCTAACTTTGTCACTCTGGGTTCACCGCCATGCTATGTCAGGTTAAAATTTTATGTGGTTCACCTGCTACATTAATCTAACTTGGTCACTCTGTGTTCACCGCCATGCTGTGTCAGGGTAAATTTATATGTGGTTTACCTTCTACCGCCATGCTGTGTCAGGGTAAATTTTTGGGTAGTTCACCTGCTACCTAAATCTCACTTAGTCACTCTGTTGTCACTGCCATGCTGTGTGAGTATAAAATTGTATGTGGTTCACCTGCTACCTCAGTCTCAGTTGGTCACTCTGTTGTCAATGCCATGCTGTGTCAGGGTAAAATTGTATGTGCTTCACCTGCTACCTCAGTCTAACTGGGTAACTCGGGGTTCACCGCCATGCTGTGTCAGGGTAAAATTTTATGTGGTTCACCTGCTACCTCAGTCTAACTTGGTCACTCTGTTGTCACCGCCATGCTGTGTCAGGGTAAAATTTTATGTGCTTCACCTGCTACCTCAGTCTAACTTGGTCACTCTCTTGTCACCGCCATGCTATGTCAGGGTAAATTTATATGTGGTTCACCTGCTACCTCAGTCTAAATTGGTCTCTCTTGGTTCACCGCCATGCTGTGTCAGGTTAAAATTTTATGTGGTTCACCTGCTACATTAATGTAACTTGGTCACTCTGGGTTCACTGCCATGCTGTGTCAAGGTAAATTTTGGGGTGTTTCACCTGCTACCTCATCTAACTTGGTCACTTGTTGTTGTCCCCTCCATGCTGTGTCTGGCTTATGCCTTCGTCGTGGGGCGGGGATAGGACAGCAGTGCCAGCATGGGCAGTGGTGTCACCCGCAGGCGGTGATGGACCTTCGTTGCACCTAGTCAGGTGCTTTACTAACATGTGATGGGCATGTGCCTTGCCCATCTTGGTCTGGGTCAGCACACTTGTCTTGAGGGTTACCACCAGGCTGTTGCCCAGAATTTGGCATAATGGTACGATTAGGCAGGTTCAGAGGCATCCATGCATGTTGCCCCTGCTGTTTCCTCTCCATTTCCAGGGTGTTTACATCATTTTCTGACGTTTTCAGGTTTTCACGCAGCCTTCCCTGTGCAGAGCTTTGGTCCCCTGCAAAAAATGCTTGAGTCTCCCATTGACTTCAATGGGGTTCGTTATTCGAAACAAGCACCCGAGCATCGGGAAAAATTCGACTCTAATAACGAGCACCCGAGCATTTTAGTGCTCGCTCATCTCTAGTTGAGATCTATTGCGCTGAGTTTCGGAGGTTGGCTACGGATACTGAATGGAACGATCCGGCTCTCCGTAGTCAATTCTGTCAAGGATTATCAGAAAGGCTGAAGGACACTTTGGCCTTTTATGAAACTCCTGTGTCTTTGGAAGCCACTATGTCTCTTGCTGTATGCATGGATAGACGCCTGAGAGAGAGATCTAGGGGCCCCCGCTCTCAGGACGCACATAGTGTATTGTCTTCCTATGACACTTTGGGTAAAGATACCCCTAGGTTGATGTCTGGGGACCAACCTATGCAGTTAGGGGGAGCTACTCCTGTTTCCACTCTTAAGCATTCTGGTAATAAATACGGTGTGTGTTTGTTTTTTTTTCTGCGGACAGAAAGGATATTTTATCAACACATGTCCATGCATTCAGTCTCTAAAAGAGAGGAAAGGAAAGGGGGCTTTGAATTCCCATCTCACTCTTGGAGGGGTGGGTAGAGAGACAGAAAATGTGCATTTGTCTTCATCCCGTAGTACCCTTTTTCTCCTGACTGCTGAGGTGGCGCTAGAGTCAAAGGTTGTGAGAATTGAGGTGTTTATCGACAGCGGGGCAGGGGTGAACCTAATCGATGCTCAGTTTGTCCGTATGCATGGATTGTCTCTGAGTACATTAGAGAAGAAAATTTCTGTGTTTGCTATTGATTGTGCACCTCTATCTCAGAAGTGTTTGTCTCAGATGGTGCATGATATCAGATTAAGAGTGGGTGAATTTCATAAGGAACTTATTTAATGTTTTGTGTTGGAAGGTCTTCCTGCTCCAGTGGTTCTGGGTTTACCGTGGTTAAGCAAACATAATGCAACCATTGACTGGCATACTAGACAGATTCTGGATTGGGGTGATTATTGCATTGACAATTGTCTTAATACATCTTTTTCCGCTCCAAATCTCCAGTGGCAGCTGGGTTTTTCTTTGTATAGAAAAAGGACGGAACCCTTAGGCCATGTCTAGATTTCCGTGAACTCAATCGGATTACTGTCCCTGATCCTTACCCCCTTCCTTTGATTCCTGATTTGTTTAACCAGATTGTTTATGCCAAGGTGTTCTCCAAGTTGAACTTAAAGGGGCATATAATCTGGTCAGGATCAAGGAAGGGGATGAATGGAAGACGGCTTTTAATACTCCTGAGAGTCACTTTGAGAACCTGGTCATGCCTTTTGGGTTGACCAATGCTCCTGCCTTCTAGTATTTTTTTAATGACCTTTTTCATCACCTTGTGGGGAGGTTTGTAGTCGTGTATTTGGATGACATACTAATCTATTCTCCAGATATGATGACACATCAGGATCACGTTAGACAGGTGTTGCAGATCTTACGAGACCACATATTGTACGCAAAATTAGAGAAATGTGTTTTTGATGTATACGAAGTGCAATTCTTAGGATACCTGCTGTTATCCTCAGGTTTTTGTATGGATCCAGAGAAAGTCCGTGCTGTTCTGGACTGGGATCGACCTGAAAATTTTGAAGGCTCTTATGCGGTTTTTGGGGTTCACCAACTATTACTGGAAATTTTTTAAGAACTATTCGACAATAGTTAAACCCTTAACTGACATGACTAAGAAACGGACGGATGTCTCAGTATGGTCTGATGCAGTGTTGCGAGCCTTCTCCCCTATGAAAGAATGTTTTTCTTCTGCCCCTATATTGTTGCAGCCAGATATGTCACAACCTTTCATCGTGGAGGTTGACGCATCTGAGGTGGGGGTAGGAGCAGTTTTATCACAGGGCCCGACACCTGGTAAATGGCGCCCATGTGCCTTTTTCTCCAAAAAACTCTCTGCTGCGGAGAGAAATTATGATGTGGGTAACAAAGAGTTACTGGCCATTAAGTTGGCTTTTGAGGAATGGCGTCATTGGTTGGAAGGGGCGATTTACCCAATCACTGTATTCACTGATCACAAAAATCTGCCTTACCTGGAGTCGGCTAAACAACTTAATCCGAGGCAGGCCAGATGGTCTTTGTTCTTCACCAGATTCAATTTCATTGTCACATATCGTCCTAGGGTTAAGAATGTGAAGGCGGGTGCCTTGTCACGTAGTTTTCCCGGAGGTGGTGATTTTGAAGATCCAAGTCCTATACTGACCAAAGGAGTGGTGATATCCGCTCTTTACCCTGATCTTGAGGCTAAGGTGTTTAAGGCCCAGGGAGACGCACCAAAGTCTTGCACCCCTGGGAAATTGTTTGTTCCTTCTGAATTGCATCATAAGGTGTTTGAGGAACATCATTGTTCGGTGCTTGCGGGAGTAAATCCACTGTCGACCTCATCTCTCATAGATTCTGGTGGACAGGGCTGCGTAAGTCTGTTGAGGACTATGTGTCGGCCTGTAGTGTCTCACACAGCATGGCGGTGTACCCAGAGTGACCAAGTTAGACTGAGGTAGCAGGTGAACCACATAAAATTTTACCCTGACACAGCATGGCAATGATGACGAAAAACGTTCTTCCTCAGAAAGCCCAGAAGTATCAGAACCAGAAAATGTGCCAAACTGAAGGTGAAAGCCATATGCCCCAAAAAACGGTGACTTACCAGTGGAGACCTGTCTACGATTATTTATGGCAAACTCTGCCAAAGACAAAAACGAGGACCACTCCTCCTGGTTCTCAGAAACAAAAAATCTCAAGTAAGTCTCCAGACTCTGATTAGTACGCTCAGTCTGTCCATTCGTCTGGGGGGTGAAAAGCAGAGGAAAAAGACAGCTGTACCCCAAGCCAAGTACAGAACACCTTCCAGAATCTGGACACAAACTGAGTCCCACTATAAGAGACCACTAGAGATGAGCAAGCACTAAAATGCTCGGGTGCTCGTTATTCGAGACAAACTTTTCCCAATGCTTGGGTGCTCGTTTCGAGTAACGAACCCCATTGAAGTCAATGGGAGACTCAAGCATTTTTTGCAAGGGGACCAAGGCGCTGCCTAGGGAAGGCTGGTTGAAAACCTGGAAACATCAGAAAATGATGGAAACACCACGGAAATGGACAGGAAACAGCAGGGGCAGCATGCATGGATGCCTCTGAGGCTGCCTAATCCCACCATTAAAGGGGTTGTCTGAGATATGAAAAAAAATATATAGCACTGTAAATCTGATGGGCAGCAATATATAACTAAGTTAAGCAAGTTTTAGGCAAAAAAAATCCATATTTCCTCATTTCCCTGTTCTCTTCTGGTCTTTGTTTACATGCAATAACAACAATCTCAGCCCCTCCCCCTTCTCCCCCCCTCTCTGCAAAGGGAATGAATACAAGTGCTGAGTGACATGTCTGCCTGCTGGAATACTCAGCAGCATGTTGTATGTGTAGGACTACAAGTCCCAGCTGTACAATGACAATGCTGATACACACAGGAAATTCTCCCTACCTGTTCTTGTACAATACAATTCCTCTATAGCTCCTTGCCCAGCATTTGTCTCCTCTCACTGCTGCAGCTACTGTTTGTTCTAAAGCCTTGAGCCCTCAGTGTGTTCTGGCTGAAGGGGTTAATGTTTTATCTGAAGGAAACCAGGGAGAGCAGATAGCAGAAGCCAGGCAAAGGAAGGGGGTGTGGCCAGTGACTTCTCGTGTACAGACTCTTATCTGATCTCTGAGGCTTGTGAACGAAACATCACAGACCAGGGAGATAAGGTGACATCACAGGTCATGTGACCCTGAGTCAACTCTGAGAAACCAGCAGCTTTGGAAACACAAAGTATATGGGAAAGTTGTTATACCTGACAAGTTAGAAACATATAAAGAACAAAAAAATAACTCGGACAACCCCTTTAACCCAAAATCTCAGGCAACAGCCTGGTGATTACCCTCATGGCAATTGTGCTCACCCAGACCAAGAAAGGCGAGGCACATACCCATCACATGTTAGGGAAGCACACAACTAGGTGCAAAGAAAAATTGTTTAGAGAGAGGGCCTGTAGGTGGACCTCCGGAAAAATTGTTTACAGAGAGAACCTGTAGGTGGACCTCTGGAAAAATTGTGGTAAGAGTGCCAGTTGGACCTCTAAAAAATGGCGTTTTTTGGGTCAGCGTTAGGCAAAGACAACAAGGAGGAGGAGGAGTAGGAGGAGTAGAGAAGAGGAATCGGATACATAAGTAATGTTAATCTTTAGCTGCTTTCCCCCGGAGGAGATTTGAATTCCGGTGAAATCCATTTTGGTCATTTTAATAATCGTCAGCCTGTCAGCGCTGTCAGTTGACAGGTGTCTATGCTTATCGGTGATGACGCCACCAGCTGAACTGAATACCCGCTCTGACAGCACGCTAGCGGCAGGGCAGGCCAGCACCTCCAAGGCGTACAGCGCCAGTTCAGGCCACGTGTCCAGCTTTGAAACCCAGTAGTTGTATGGAGCAGAGTGATCGGTCCGGATGTTGGTATGATCAGCTAGGTACTCCCTCACCATCTTTCTGTACAGCTCCCCCCTACTCTGCCTAGACTGGGGACAGTTGACAGTGTCTTGCTGGGGTGACATAAAACAGGCAAAGGCCTTGGAGAGCGTTCCCCTGCCAGTGCTGGACAAGCTGCCTGCTCGCCTCCTCTCCCCCGCTACTTGGCCCACAGAACCATGCCCTCTGCCGCTAGCGGCGTCAGATGGGAAGGATTGTTTCAGCTTGTGCACCAGGGCCTGTTGATATTGATTCGCTCTCATACTCCTTTCCTCTACAGGGATGAGAGTGGAAAGGTTCTGCTTGTACCGTGGGTCCAGGAGAGTGAACACCCAGTAATCGGTGTTTGAAAAAATGCTTCTAACGCGAGGGTCACGGGATAGGCAGCCTAACATGAAGTCTGCCATGTGCGCCAGAGTCCCAACACACAAGAATTCCCTCTCCTCACTGGCCTGACTCTCCATTTCCTCCTCCTTCTCCTCCTCCAAGTCCTCCTCTTCAGCCCATACACGCTCAAGAGTTAAGGACTGAGCACTGGTACCCTCTTCTGTCTCGCCGACATTCTCCTCCTCTTCCTCCTCATCCTCATCCCCCTCCTCTGATACGCGCTGAGAAACAGACCGGAGGGTGCTCTGGCTATCAAGCGACGTATCTTCCTCCATCGTCTCTTGTGACAAGCGCAAAGCATCTGACTTCATGCTGAGCAGTGAGTTTTTCAACAGGCAAAGCAGCGGGATGGTGAGGCTGATAATGGCGGCATCGCTGCTGACCATCTGTGTTGACTCCTCAAAGTTGCTCAACACCTGGCAGATATCAGACATCCACGTCCACTCCTCATTGTAGACTTGAGGAATCTGACTGACCTGACTACCAGTTCTGGTGGAAGTTGACATCTGGCACTCTACAATCGCACTGCGCTGCTGGTAAACTCTGGATAACATGTTTAATGTCGAATTCCATCTTGTGGGCACGTCGCACAACAGTCGGTGAGCGGGCAGTTGTAGGCAGCGCTGCGCTGCCCTGAGAGTGGCAGCATCTGTGGTCGACTTGCGGAAATGCGCACAGATGTGGTGCACCTTGGTGAGCAAATCAGACAGATTGGGGTATGTCTTGAGGAACCGCTGAACTATTAGATTGAACACGTGGGCCAGGATGGCACATGTGTCAGTCTGCCGAGTTGCAGAGCCGCCACCAGGTTACGCCCGTTGTCACACACAACCATGCCTGGCTTGAGGTTCAGCAGTGCCAGCCACAGATCGGTCTGCGCCGTGATGCCCTGTAACAGCTCTTGGGCGGTGTGCCTTTTTGTCACCTAAGCTCAGCAGTTTGAGCACCGCCTGCTGATGCTTACCCACGGCACTGCTGCTGCGCCTAGAGCTACCGACTGAAGGCGCCGTGCCCACGGATGGTAATTCGGAGGAGGAGGAGGGGTCGGAGGAGGAGCATAGTACGTCTGAGAGACCGTGACCGAGGTAGGCCCCGCAATCCTCGGTGTGGGCAGTACATGAGCGGCCCCAGGGTCAGTCTCGGTCCCAGCCTCCACCAAGTTAACCCAATGTGCCGTCAGTGAGATATAGTGTCCCTGCCCGGCAGCACTTGTCCACGTGTCCGTGGTTAGGTGGACCTTCTCAGAAACAGCGTTGGTCAGGGCACGGATGATGTTCTGTGACACGTGCTGGTGTAGGGCTGGGACGGCACATCGGGAAAAATAGTGGCGGCTGGGGACCGAATACCGAGGGGCAGCCACCGCCATGAGATTGCGAAAGGCCTCGGTCTCTACCAGCCTATAGGGCAGCATCTCCAGGCTCAGCAATTTGGAGAT
>ONZH01015937.1:0-16774 GCA_900303285.1 Rhinella marina
TGAGAAGGTCCACCTAACCACAGACACGTGGACAAGTGCTGCCAGGAAGGGATACTATATATCACTGACGGCACATTGGGTTAACTTGGTGGAGGCTGGGACCGAGTCTGACCCCTGGGCCGCTCATGTACTGCCCACACTGAGCATTGCGAGGCCTACCTCGGTCACGGTCTCTCAAACGTACTATGCCTCCTCCTCAGACCCCTCCTCCTCCTCCGCCTCCTACTCCGAATTACCATCCGTGGGCACGGTGCTTTCAGTCGGTAGCTCTAGGCGCAGCAGCAGTGCCGTGGCTAAGCGCCAGCTGAGCTTAGGTGAAAAAAGGCACACCGCCCAAGAACTATTACAGGGCATCACGGCGCAGACCGATCTGTGGCTGGCACCGCTGAACCTCAAGCCAGGCATGGTTGTGTGTGACAATGGGCGTAACCTGGTGGTGGCTCTGCAACTCGGCAGACTCACACATGTGCCATGCCTGGCCCACGTGTTCAATCTCATAGTTCAGTGGTTCCTCAAGACATACCCCAATCTGTCTGATTTGCTCACCAAGGTGCGCCGCATCTGTGCGCATTTCCGCAAGTCGACCACAGATGCTGCCACTCTCAGGGCAGCGCAGCGCCGCCTACAAATGCCCGCTCACCGACTGTTGTGCGATGTGCCCACAAGATGGAATTCGACATTAAACATGTTATTCAGAGTTTGCCAGCAGCGCAGAGCGATTGTAGACTGCCAGATGTCAACTTCCACCAGAACTGGTAGTCAGGTCAGTCAGATTCCTCATGTCTACAATCAGGAGTGGACGTGGATGTCTGATATCTGCTAGGTGTTGAGCAACTTTGAGGAGTCAACACAGATGGTCAGCGGCGATGCCGCCATTATCAGCCTCACCATCCCGCTGCTTTGCCTGTTGAAAAACTCACTGCTCAGCATGAAGTCGGAAGCTTTGCTCTTGTCACAAGAGACGGTGGAGGAAGATACGTCGCTTGATAGCCAGAGCACCCTCTGGTCTGTTTCTCAGCGCGTATCGGAGGAGGGGGATGAGGATGAGGAGGAAGAGGAGGATAATGTCGGCGAGACAGAAGAGGGTACCAATGCTCAGTCCTTCTTAACTCTTCAGCGTGTATGGGCTGAAGAGGAGGAAGAGGAGGAGGAGAAGAAGGAGGAGCAACCCCCAGAGGCTGAAGAGGAGGAAGAGGAGGAGGAGAAGAAGGAGGAGGAGGAAATGGAGAGTCAGACCAGTGAGGACAGGGAATTCTTGCGTGTTGGGACTCTGGCGCACATGGCAGACTTCATGTTAGGCTTCCTATCCCGTGACCCTCGCGTTAGAAGCATTTTTTCAAACACCGATTACTGGGTGTTCACTCTCCTGGACCCACGGTACAAGCAGAACCTTTCCACTCTCATCCCTGTAGAGGAAAGGAGTATGAGAGTGAATCAATATCAACAGGCCCTGGTGCACAAGCTGAAACAATCCTTCCCATCTGATGCCGCTAGCGGCAGAGGGCGTGGTTCTGTGGGCCAAGTAGCGGGGGAGAGGAGGCGAGCAAGCAGCTTGTCCAGCACTGGCAGGGGAACGCTCTCCAAGGCCTTTGCCAGTTTTATGTCACCCCAGCAAGACACTGTCACCTGTCCCCAGTCTAGGCAGAGTAGGGGTGAGCTTTACAGAGAGATGGTGAGGGAGTACCTAGCTGACCATACCAACGTCCGGACCGATCACTCTGCTCCATACAACTACTGGGTTTCAAAGCTGGACACGTGGCCTGAACTGGCGCTGTACGCCTTGGAGGTGCTGGCCTGCCCTGCCGCTAGCGTGTTGTCAGAGCGGGTATTCAGTGCAGCTGGTGGCGTCATCACCGATAAGCGTACACGCCTGTCAACTGACAGCGCTGACAGGCTGACGCTTATTAAAATGAACAAAGCCTGGATTTCACCGGAATTCAAATCTCCTCCGGGGGAAAGCAGCTAAAGATTAACATTACTTATGTATCCGATTCCTCTTCTCTACTCCTCCTCCTCCTCCTCCTCCTTGTCGTCTTTGCCTAACGCTGACCCAAAACGCAATTTTTTAGAGGGCCATCTGGCACTCTTTTACGACAATTTTTCCTGGAGGGCCCCCTACAGGCCCTCTCTCCAAACAATTTTTCTGGAGGGCCACCTACAGGCCCTCTCTCTAAACAATTTTTACGGAGGGCCACCTACAGGCCCTCTCTCCAAACAATTTTTTCAGAGGTCCACCTATAGGCCCTCTCTCTAAACAATTTTTCCGGAGGGCCACCTACAGGCCCTCTCTCCAAACAATTTTTCCACAGTGTCAACTACAGACACTGTAAAACAATGTTTCAGGAGCGTCAAACAGACAGTCCAAAACAATTTTTGGAGGCTCAACAAAAGCCATTTCACTGCATTCTCACTGCATACAAAGTCATTGGTGGTGTAACTGCCATGCTGTGTCAGGCTAAATTTTTGCATGCTTCACCAGCTACCGCATACTAACTCAGTCACTCTGTTGTCACCGCCGCCATACAGGGCCACGAAAAATGTTTATGTGGTTCGCCTGCTCCCGCAGTGTCACTCGCTCACTCTGTTGTCACCACCATAGTGGTCTGCACTATAGCAGCCCAAGTTTGCACATTCCCCTTTTTATCTCCAAGTGATCTATACTGCACGTCACGTAAAAAAATACATTCTTTTGCTCTCAGTGATTCAAATCCATTTCATAAAATCCTTTCTTTCTCTTTAACTGATACTGAACGTCAGTTAAAGAGAACTGAACGTCACTTTTAAAAATACATCTTTTTCCTCTCTTTCCAAACTATTTTTCCGGATAGGTGCCATATACGGTATTAAATTGAGAAGAATGCATACAACACATGCCCCACTTGACAAATTTCAGAGTTGACAACTGTACTGGTTGATGCTAAATTTTTAAGTTGGGGTCCTGCGTCGTCATTCGAACTCCATCCGGCTGTTGTAACCACCACACACGCTAGCCAAGGGGGCACTCTTCTGGCTATAACAGCTCAGCCTCCTTCCCCCCAGCCTGCCCCCCACCTACAGGCCCTCTCTCCAAACAATTTACCCGGATAGGGGACGTATTAGATTTTGAACTGATAAGAAGAACAGATATTTTTTGGTTCTTCTTTTAATTGGCTCCTGACCTGTGATAGGCAGAGCATGGACACATCCCCTTAGCTGCAGTAGAAAAGACACTCCCCTGGCCAAAGCAAGCTCTTGTTCCTTTTCCGTGTTCGAAAAATCCATGAAATATATGGTCCCAAGATAGGGGACGTATACGATTTTAAACTGAGAAGAATCGATACCACACATGCCCCACTAGTTCAAGCTCAATGTTGACAGCCGTACCAGTTGATGCCAAATTTTTAAGTGGGGGTTCCACCACTACCAGCCTAACCACCACCAGCATGCGCAGGTATACGAGTGCTAAACACTATGGAACCAAGGCCGTCCGTTCCCCTCATGCGGGTCCCACCACTGCTCCTTCCCCTGTGTCACTCGCTGCCTCTGCGAGTCAACCCCTAGCCCAGGACCCCGGCACGAGCGCCTCCCGCCGGAAAACCACCCCTTCGCCTCCATGATCCTCCACACTGTCCACCAATGTGTCCCTGCGCAACGTTCAGTTGTCATTACAGCAGACGTTGGAGCGCAAGCAGAAAAAAAGTTCAGTCCACCTACATGCACAAGCCCTCAACATCCACATACAGGGCCATGCTAAATTTTTTATGTGCTCTACCTGCTACCATTGTGTAGCTCGGTCACTCTGACCGAGTCTGACCCTGGGGCCGCTCATGTACTGCCCACTTGGAGGATTGCGGGGCCTACCTCGGTCACGGTTTCTCAGACTTACTATGCCTCTTCCTCCAACCCCTCCTCCTCCTCCTTCAAATTACCATCCGTGCTTCACCTCCTGCTACCTCAGTCTAACTCGGTCACTCTGTTGGCTCACCTGCTACCTCATCTAACTTGGTCACTTGTTGGTGTCACCGCCATGCTGTGTCAGGCTTATGCCTGCATCGTGTGGCTGGGGATAGGAGAGAAGTGCCAGCATGGGCATGGGTGATGGACCTTCGTTGCACCTAGTTGGGTGCTTCCCTAACATGTGATGGGCATGTGCCTTGCCTTTCTTGGTCTGGGTGAGCACAATTGCCATGAGGGTAACCACCAGGCTGTTGCAGGAGAATTTGTGGTAATGGTGGGATTAGGCAGCCTCAAAGGCATCCATGCATGCTGCCCCTGCTGTTTCCTGTCCATTTCCGTGGTGTTTCCATCATTTTCTGAGGTTTCCAGGTTTTCACCCAGCCTTCCCTAGGCAAAGCCTTGGTCCCCTGCAAAAATGCTCGAGTCTCCCATTGACTTCAATGGGGTTCGCTACTCGAAATGAGCACCCGAGCATCGGGAAAAGTTAGTCTCGAATAACGAGCACCCGAGCATTTTAGTGCTCGCTCATCTCTAGCTGTGACATTACTTAATTCTCTTAGGATACGGGGATGTATGCCATCTGGTCCTGGCGATTTGTCTTTTTTAATCTGCATTTCATCTGATTTATTTTCCTCAGTGAATACAGTGGAGAAAAAAATATTTAGTAGCTTTGCTTTCTCCTCGTCGCTCTCTGCAACTCCCCCCTCATTACTCTGTAAGGGGCTGACACCTTCAGGTTTATACTTTTTACCATTTATATAATTGAAGAACATTTATAACAAGTAACATAGTTTTACTCTCTTTGGCGATTAATCTCTCGGTCTCTAGTTTGGTTGTTTTTATTTGTCTTTTACATATTCTATTTTTTTCCTTATGAGCCACCTGCTGAAGAAACCACTCCGCAGCAGGACATGCAGCAGAACTTCAACCAGATACTTGGATTGCACCCTGTCACCCATGATTCAAGATCCCTTGGACCACTGGGCATGCCACTTTGATGTGTGGTAGCCGCTGGCTGAGTTTGCTATGGGCACACTTTCCTGCCCCGCAAGTAGTGTGGCATTAGACAGGGTGTTCAGTGCAGCTGGGGGGCATAGTTAGCCTTAAGAGAACTCGCCTTTCCTCCCAAAATGTTCAGAGACTAACCTTTATAAAGATCAGTTGTGGATCAACCCGGATTTCTAGATAGAGGTGTCTGATACAACAGAATAGATCATTCTGCCACTAATGATCATATTGTAGTGTGCTGCCACACTGGAATATTCAGCAAAATGAGCCGTTACTTCTGGCCATGTCCTGCTGCCACCATTCTGATGTTGCCATCTGCCTGATGCCACCTGCCTGCTGCCTCTCCTTCCTACAATGGGGCTTCTTGGCCTACTGATATGTACATGTTAAATTTTTAAAAGGGCATGCATGCTACTGGGCCTTGCTGTCACACTGTTGTTGGGTTTTGCTACTACTGTGATCTGCCACCATCATGTGTTGTATGCCACTGCTGAGTTCCCCTCTCCTCACTCAGTCATGAGGATACTATTGTCATTGTCACTGCTGCCCCCCTCCCCGACCTCTGTCATGGGGCCATTATTGTCCCTGTTACTGCCTGCAGTTGGCCCCCATCCCAACTGTGTTATGGAGCCACTATTGTCACTGTCAGTGCCACTGCTGCTGCTTCCATCCTGCCCATGGCAATGAATTAGACCTAACACTAACATTGACCTTCAATACTGATGCACAGTAAATGTACAGCAGACAGAAGGGATTAAAAAGCATATGTTTGGACTACCACATAATGCATTAAAAGAACATTTTTTTCTCCACTACTTTATTGGTGCTGCCTCCATTTCTTTATTTTGTTCCACTAAGGAGCCATTTGGACACAGCTCCTGCAGGAGTGCCCACAGGTTTTTTGCCATACTGAAGGGTGCTGTATGCTTTTCTTTTTGTTTTACAGAAGAGATTAGCTGTGACTCATGGCGCACAGTACAGTGAGTTAGACAGTGATAAATTACACCTGCCTTCAGTACTGATGGCACAGTACCTATAGGACAGATTAACTATGAATGTGGGTGCACTAGATCATAATGCACATGGTGATACATTCTCCTTGCACTCTCCATGTTGGTTAACTTCCAAGCCTTCACACTGAGATTGGGCCACCAAATGGGATAAATAGGCAGAGTGGCCTGGGTATACCTGAGGTAAGTTCTAGACTGGACCAGGGTGAGTCGATGTCATATATGTTGACTTCTTCAAAGCATTTGATACTGTGCCACAAAAAGGTTAGTACATAAAGTCAGAATGTTTGGACTGTTTGGAAAATGTATGTATGTTGGTAAGTAACTATCTCAGTGATAGAAAACAGAGGGTGCTTATGATGGTGCATACTCAGATTTGGTCACCGTCACCAGTAGGATACCACAGGGGTCAGTATTGGGCCCTAGTATCTTCAATATATTTATTAATGATCTTGTAGAGAAGCTGCACAGTAAAGTACATACTAAACTGTGTATAATTATTAACACAAAAGAGGAGAACACAAAAGAACATAATTCTACAGATGGTTTTGGATAGATTGGAGGCTTGGGCAGAGAAGTAGCAAATGAGGTTTACTACTGATAAATATAAGGTTATGCATATGGGAAGGGAAACATGAAAACACTGGGTAACACTAGCATGGAAAATGACTTAGGAATTTTATTTGAAAGTAAACTTAACTGTAGCAACCAGTGTCAGGCAGCTGCTGTCAATGCCAGTAAGATTATTGGTTGTGTCAAAAGGCGTATATATCCATGAGACCCGAACATAGTTCTACCACTGTACAAATCATTAGTCAGACTGCACATGGAATATTGAATCAGGCAGCCAAATAGATTTTCTTTACTCAGCTCTGCTTAAAGGGTAGATACCCAGAAAGAGCTTGGTTCTTTGTATTAGAAAATATGTTTTCCTTTTCTTTTAGGAAAGTTTAATTCCATAGCTTTGTTTTGTTTTTGTTTTTTTTGTTTTTTTTTTTTGGGGGGGGGGGGATATTGAAATTAGCTTTTCTTACTAAAAGTATAAGAAAGGTAAGTCTTTCTAATGCCAGCTGGTGTTTAGAATTCTGGGTAAAGAGATAACAACATGCCCATGCACTTTCTTAGTCATGAGATCACACATACATATATATAAGGTATTGGGATTTTTTATACTATTGATTCCTATAATACTTACTACTTGTGTATTTCTTAGTTTTTAATTAAATATATTAAAAAAAACAATGTTTAGTTATGTGAATAGTTATTAACGGATTCCAAGTGTTAGTGATTAGATTGGTTTCTTTACAATTATGAAGATGTATGAGTACATATGACTTAAGGTGCTCTATTAAAAAAATGTCTTAAAAGAAGAAAGGACTCCAGACTTTTGTGGGATACCTAAGCATAGCCAAATACACTTTCTTCTGTCCTTCATGCATTTTATTGAATGTGTATGTAGAATGAAATGCTCAACCTACATAAATTTAACAATTGCAGATCTTTTGCAATTATTTTGAGCATGTATGGGCAGCAGTTAAATTGAGTTTCATTTTATTGTGTTTGTTTTAACAATTTGCAATTAATTGTAAAGAAGTGCTTTTCAATGGTATTCATGATTAGTACATTAAATGTTTATCGATGTGCATAAATCCAACTTAAAAAATGGCAAGTTTGAAAAATCCATCTAGTTTAGAACATAAAATTTGTGTTATGCTTCAGAGTACATGTTAATATTTAGGGGTATTCTGTGTCCTACTAATTTCAACAAATAAAACTGATGTTTGGATTAAACAAATGTTCATTATAACAATACTAACACACACTGAATTAATCTTTTGGGAAGTCTAGCCAGTTCAATCAATTTGAGGTTTCACAATAACAGCATCCTGAAGGCAATATGAACTCTTTAGACAAAAATCATCCAACTGCATACCTATAACTAGTACCTATAACTTGATATTGACCATAAGGGCAAAGTCCAGAAAAGTGAAAGGGCATTCATAGAGACCAATGTTTTATCATGTTTGGGCACTAAAATGACGCTGAAAATCCTACTTTATGCCTAAATATGGATTTGTAGATAATCAGCCATTCGTAGATGCCTTAGCACTCAATGAGTGCTTAGGCCTCTTCCTAGGCCAGTGCGGCTCAGTATAACTAAGTATAATCTTAAACTAAACAGTATAATCTTTAGCAACTGGTTTTAGGTGTTCTAATTAAAGGAAATATGTCATCAGAAAATTAACTATTGTTTAAAACAAGTTTTTATGTAAAATATTTTGGATGACAAATTTCCTTTAAGTACAAGTCAGTAGGGTTGTATGAGATTAGAAAAAGGATATATTTTTTCCTGCAACAGTGCCACTTTTGTCCATGAGCTGTGTTCCAGTATTGTAGTTCATTTTCATTCAATTTCATTCAGTTGAATAATTGGAAAATTCCAGTGATAAAATGGTGCTGTTTGTGGGGGGGAAAATGTAGAGCTCAGAAATCATTTTATTGTGCTTTAGTCAAGTATAATTTTTTCTTAGCCATGAAACTCGTAAATTCCAATACTAAAGCATATTATTGATGTTATATTAAAGGAATAATGTCATCTGCCAGCTAAAATCAGATAGCAACACATCTCCTTTTTTCTAATCTGTTTTTACTTTCTGCAGATTTATTTACAGAACATTATTATGGGGACTGCCATCTTGCCTGACCTGTTCTTAACAGCAATAGAAACGATTAAATAAATTGCTTTACGGCAACCACATGGTCCATAGACATAATGCTCAGGAGAAGACCCTATTGACTTACATGGGAGAGTTATCTGGTCCTGCTCTGTGACCTGTGCAAAGGTCATTGTAGAAGGAAAGAATAGATAAGCTTTGACAGTCACCTATTGTGAATGGTGGATCTTATAAACAGGATTAGAATGAGTTAACTGCAGTAAAATGATCTGTACAAACCAAGAAGTGGCACCAATTATTAAACATAGTGGACAGTGCAAAAACCTACAGGATTTTTTCTTTTTTGTTTAAATATATGAAATACATAGAAAATTAAAACATCATCAAAATTCTTTAAAAATATATTAAACATACAAAAATTGATTTAACCCTTTCAGTACCAAGACACTTTTCACCTTAAATCCCAGGCTGATTTTTGCAAATCTGACATGTGTTACTTTATGTGGTAATAACTTTAAAACGCTTTTACTTATCCAGGCCATTATGAGATTGTTTTCTGGTCACATATTGTGCTTCACGACACTAGTAAATTTGTGGCAAAATATTTCATTTTTATTTATAATTACCCATTTCCCCATGAACACGGCAACACCCCACATGTGCTTAAAAACGGATGCATGAGCGCATGGCAGGGTTCAAAACAGGAGGAGCGCCATCGGGCTTTTGGAGGACAAATTTTGCAGGATTGGCTTTTGGGAGCTATGGCGCATATGAAGACACCCTGAGATACCCCAACAGTGGAAACCCCCAAAAAGTGACCCCATTCTGGAAACTACACCCCTCAAGGAGTATTTCAAGGTGTGTAGTGAGCACTTTGACCCATCAGGCGTTTCACAGAATTCAGAAACACTTGGCTGTAAAAATGAAAAAATACCATTTCTTCCAAAAAAGGTTGCTTTATGCACACATTTTTCACTTTCACAAGGGGTAACAGGACAAAATGCACCACACATTTTGTTACCCATTTCCCCATGATCACGGCAACACACCACATGTGCTCAAAAACTGATGCATGAGCGCATGGCAGGGTTCAAAACAGGAGGAGTGCCATCAGGCTTTTGGAGGACAGATTTTGCAGGATTGGCTTTTGGGAGCTATGGCGCATAGGAAGAAACCCTGAGATACCCCTACAGTGGAAACCCCCAAAAAGTGACCCCATTCCGGAAACTACAACCCTCAAGGAGAATTCGGAAACACTTTTTCAATTTTTTCAAGAAAAAGTTGCTTTACGAACACATTTTTCACTTTCACAAGGGGTAACAGGACAAAATGCACATTTTGTTACGCATTTTCTCCCCATTCAGGAAACATCCCATATGTGCTCGTAACCCGCTGTATGGGCGCACAGCAGGCCTCTAGAAGCAAACAGCAAAATATGGATTTTGCAGGCCAGAATTAACAGACATGGTTTTTTAATTGCCATGTCACATTTAAAAAATTCCTGAGGTCCCCAGAAATTAAAAACCCCAAGAAGTGACCCCCTATTTTGGAAAGAGTACCCCCGTACTAACATTTTAAGTAGTGGAAAGGGTACTTTTTTGCAAACTGCTGTCTCACAGAAGACAGAAACACTTGTAAAAGCATTTCAAAGCACACATTTGTAAAAATGAAAAATTACTAGCAGACCCCAATTTTTTATATTCAGAAGGGGTTAAAGGAGAAAATGCACCGCATTATGAGTTCCGCATTTTCTCCCCATCCAGGAAACACCCCATATGTGCTCGTAGGCTGCTGTATGGGCGCACAGCAGGCCTCTAGAGGCAAACAGCAAAATATGGATTTTGCAGGCCAGAATTAACAGACATGGTTTTTTAATTGCCATGTCACATTTAAAAATTTCCTGAGGTCCCCAGAAATTAAAAACCCAAAGATGTGACCGCATTCTGGAAAGAGCACCACCGTACGAACATTTTAAGTGGTAGAAAGGGTACTTTTCAGCAAACTGGTGTCTCACAGAAGGCAGAAACACTTGTAAAAGCATTTCAAAGCACACATTTGTGAAAATGAAAAATTAATAGCAGACCCCAATTTTTCATATTCACAAGGGGTTAAAGGAGAAAATGCACCACAGTATGTATTCCCCATTTTCTCCCCATTCAGGAAACATTCCATATGTGCTCGTAGCATGCTGTATGGGCGCACAGCAGGCCTCTAGAGGCAAACAGCAAAATATGGATTTTGCTGGCCAGAATTAACAGACATGGTTTTTTTTTATTGCCATGTCGCATTTAAATAATTCCTGAGGTCCTCAGAAATTAAAAACCCCAAGAAGTGACCCCATTTTGGAAAGAGCACCCCCGTACAAACATTTTAAGTGGTAGAAAGGGTTCTTTTTTGTAAACTGGTGTCTCACAGAAGGCAGAAACACTTGTAAAGCATTTCAAAGCACACATTTGTGTAAATGAAAAGTTACTAGCAGACCCCAATTCTTCATATTCACAAGGGGTTAAAGGAGAAAATGCACCCCACTATGTGTTCCCCATTTTCTCCCCATTCAGGAAGCACCCCATATGTGATCGTAGCCTGCTGTATGGGCGCACAGCAGGCCTCTAGAGGCAAACAGCAAAATATGGATTTTGCAGGCCGGAATTAACAGACATGGTTTTTTAATTGCCATGTCACATTTAAAAATTTCCTGAGGTCCCCAGAAATTAAAAACCCCAAGAAGTGACCCCATTTTGGAAAGAGTGCAGTGACCGGGGAACAGTGGTTGCTATGGGGGCAACCCCTTTCCCCCTCCAGGGCCCTCTAAGGAGATCTTCCTTCTGTCCCAGTGGTAGGAGTGCCAAGGGAATCTGGGCCACTCAAGTCTTTGTTGGGATTGTCACGGTGTTCCTACCTGTGAGACGAACAGGCCCCAGGCAGTGGCTCCGGCTGCAATAAATTTCTAGTAGTAGTAATAGAGGGTCGTCGGATGGGAATGATTCACAAACTTTTGTGGAAGATCCAACTTGGTTTTATTTGCTTAACTTTGAATGCAGATAACTCAATTCAGTCGTCAGCTTGGTGTCCAGCAAGTGCAGTTTTTTACATATACTTGGCAGATGCTTGGAAATACAGGTTTCAGGCTTCCTGCTCTAAGCTGAGGTTACTTCTTAAGTCTGGCTTCCCTTTAGAGTATTTGTTGTGCCTTATTGCAGGCTATATTACTCAGTCTTTAGGGTACAGCAGAGCTGAAGGTGCTCTGCTGTCCTGCACATGTCCTCCCCGGACGGGGGATAGGGGACAACTCCCTGACTAAACTGTCTTTTCCTCCTCACTGCAGGAAGTTGGAAGAATTTAACTTCTCTCCAGCAGAGGGGGTCAGAATGGACTAAGGACGTACCATTCTAGTAAAACTACATCTGAATCCTCCATAGTATTTACTGACACCTGCTGGTACACCAGGTACATTACATGGGAAACAGTCGCATAACATTGAATATAATACATATTAACGCTGGTGATGACATCAATGAACAGAATTACATTTCTAGAGTAGCACACAGATAGAAGCTGGTTACGCAGAGTTGTAACACTACTCTGGGGTGTTACAAGAGCACCCCCGAACGAACATATTAAGTGGTAGAAAGGGTACTTTTTTGCAAACTGGTGTCTCATAGAAGGTAGAAACACTTGCAAAAGCATTTCAAAGCACACATTTGTGAAAATGAAAAATTACTAGCAGACCCCAATTTTTCATACTCACAAGGGGTTAAAGGAGAAAATGCACCCCAGTTTGTGTTCCCCATTTTCTCCCCATTCAGGAAACACCCCATATGTGCTCGTAGTCTGCTGTATGGGCGCACAACAGGCCTTTAGAGGCAAACTGCAAAATATGGATTTTGCAGGCCAGAATTAACAGACATTGTTTTTTAATTGCCATGTCATATTTAAAAATTTCCTGAGGTCCCCAGAAACTAAAAACCCCAAGAAGTGACCCCATTTTGGAAAGAGCACTCCCGTACGAATATTTTAAGTGGTGAAAAGGGTACTTTTGACCTAAAAGGTGTCTTATAGAAATGAATATGTAGTGGTTGGTGACAAGTGGATATGTAAGCTGTTCGGACTAAATCTGATCAGGAATATCCTCACATGGGATCTATGATCTTAGTAATACAGCTCTATGCACTTGTGCAAATAGTAAATTATGCATTAAATGGTAGTTGCGTGCTTGAGACGTTTCGGTCTGAACAACCTTTTTCAATCTGACGCTGTGAAAACAAGAATGACCAAGATTTAGGATCATAAAGTGCTGTGATAAATAGGAATGTGGTAATGTCATCATAAGATAAACAAACTAGTGTAGTTATATATAACATAAAGCCCAGAAAAAATGAAACTCTTATTACTAGCTATCATGCCGAGTTATATTAAGAACAAAAAAGTTCAATGCATGTGGCGACTGGAAACAGAAACTGAGGAGGGTGTGATGTGAATAATAGAAATAGCAGGAAAAAATGGACTTACCAAAATGAGATATGTCTGTCAGTATGTGCAGAGCTGTGTCTGGGGAAGCGGAAGCGTCCTTTTATGGCGTGGAGCGCGCGATTGGGGGGCGGGGAGTAGCGTAGCGCTGTAGCACATGCGTGACCTGTAACCTTCACGCGGCGGCCATCTTGGGTAAGGGTACGCATGCGCATTAGACAGGAGAGACGCGGCGGCCATTTTAGGTGTGGGCACGCGTGCGCACTGAAGAGTGAGGAGCGGAGGAAATAGTAAAAGTGGACGCAAGTATGTTGTGCGTATGCAGGACACCTTTTTACTTGACACCGGACACTTTCTCAGTCTTCTCCGCAAACTACTCACATTACCCTCATCCAGTTTATTAGTCACCCTCGATGTCAACAGCTTGTACACCTCCATAACACACGAACTCGGTATCGAAGCAACCTGTCAGAGTCTTCTCGCAGATGACACATTATCCAGAGATTCCATTGATCTCTGTATAGAACTCCTAACCTAAGGTCCTTCCCTTCCTCGCTGTTTGGGGGATTTCATCAGGGAAATGTTGCCCTGGTACAACCCGGGCACTGTAACTTGCAGAAGTACTGGGGGCCTCTTCTGCTTGGTTTTGAAGAATTAGGGCCTTTATCACCACCTCTTGAAATTGTAGGAATGTTCTTGTCTGGCCTGTAGATCTAAATGGCACGAATGCATTGTACAGCGCCATCTGTACGATGTGCACAGCCAGCTTTTTGTACCACACTTTTGTTTTTCGTGTAGGGCTTCAGAACTTGATCTGAAAGATCAACCCCTCCCATGTGCTTGTTGTAATCCAGAATGCAGTCTGGTTTTGGGACAGTGGTAGTGGTACCACGTACACGGGCAGAGGAACTACTGTTGGGGTGAATACTGGTCAGTACAAGTACATCCCTCTTGTCCTTGTACTTAACCACCAACGTGTTCTCATTGAGGAGAGCCCTACTTTCACCCTTTCTCAGTGGTTGCCCTACAAGGGATCTAGGGAGGCCTCTCTGATCTTTGCGTACTGTGCTGCACGCCACAGTACGCCTGGAAGTTAGGGACTGGAACAGTGGTAGACTTGTGTAGTAATTTTCTATGTAGAGATGGTAACCCTTATCTAGCAGTGGGTGCAGCAAGTCCCACACAGTCTTCCCACTAACTCCTAGTCCGGGGGGGCATTCTGGGGGTTCAATTCGGGTGTCCCGCCCTTCATAAACCCAGAACTTGTGAGTGCACCCGGAGGTACTCTCACAGAGTTTATACATTTTTATGCCATACCTTGCCCGCTTGCTGGGCAGGTACTGGCGGAATCTTACCCTCCCTTTGAAAAGTAATAGGGTTTTGTCTATGCAGACATTTTGTTCGGGGGTGTACACTTCTGAAAACTTTGTATTGAAGTGGTCTAGGACGGGTCTAATTTTGAATAGACGGTCATATGCGGGGTCATTCTGGGGTGGGCATTGTGCATTATCGTTGTAATGCAAAAATTTAAGTATGCTTTGGAATCGATTCCATGCCATGGTATTACTGTAAAATGGGGTGTGGTACAAGACATCCACACTCCAATACTGATTAATCTTTGTTTTTTTAACAACGCCCATATGCAGCACGAGTCTCCAAAAGGTCATCATCTCTGCTGCATTTACTGGGGTCCAACCTTGGGGTCTAGCATATGGTGTTGTGGGGTTCTGGGAAATAAATTTCTGGGCGTATAAATTTGTTTGGGTTACCATTAAATTTATAAAATCTTCATAGAAAAAGATTAAAAAAAAACAATTTCTGTGAACCCTGTACAGTCTATGTGAATTCTGGAGCTGGCCTCAAAATCCGGAATTTGGGGCTGATAATTCTCAGGGGGTGGGGTCCATAAGGGTTCACTCTGGGGGGCTGCCTCAGCTGTCGTTCTGGGGCGCCTTCTAGAGGGTTCCTTTTATCAGCGGATGATGATGATGAGGAAGGGGTAGAGGAGTAGAGGAAAGTGGTATCCTCTTCTCCTTCACTGTCCGTCTCAGTATCAGAGGCAAGGATGGCGTATGCCTCTTCTGCCGAGTACACTTGTTGGGATTATTGGGACATTTTTATTTTATTGGGGTGACGTGTGAAACGTGTAAAACTTTATTTAGTGTGAGGGGTGTGTGTAGTGTTTTCACATGTAAAGGGGTTTTTAAAAGTTTTGAAATAGAATTACAAAAAAAAAGGGGAAAAATAAAAAGGTATTTTATGTAAAAAAAAAAAAGTATTTACTGCAGAAAAAAGTATTTACTGCACAAAAAAAAATGTGCAGTGCAAAATGAGCAGACGTGATCAGTAATGGACACTACTGATCGGTGCTCAGTGGTTGCAAAATTCCTAAACTGACACTAACACTAACACTAACTACACTGTATTCACTGAGGAAAATAAACTGTATCTTGGTTTTCTGTGAAAAAAAAATGTGTGACGTCACCCCACTGCCCCTGAAGTGCCTGAGCGCGCCGACATCTTGTCAGTGCGTCTCAAGACTTCAAAGGGAGAGGAGCTGCAGATTAGATAGACAGAGAAAGGATATATATAGATAGCCAAAAAAGTAGATAGATACAGGGAGAGATAGAGAAGGAATAGAAAGGGTTAGTGAGAGAAGCAGGAAAGAGGAAGAGAAAGCTAGATATAGAAGATAAGGTGATAGATAGGGAAAGAGGCTGAGAAAGCAAGAGATAGGTAGAGGTAGGGAGAGAAAGTAATAAAAATAAAAAAATTGTGAGATCTAGGGAGAGATAGGGTGATAAACAAAGAAATACTGAGAGAAAAGAGTCAGGACAGGTAGCATTCCTGTTTCATTACCGTACACGCTACACGTTGCTGCTCAGCTGGGTGCCGTCAACCCCGTTTAGCCGCAACAAAAAAAGTTACAAAAAACTCAAAAAAAAGTTATAAACAAAGTTTTAAAAAAAAAGTTTAAAAAAGTTTTTTTTAAAAAAAAAAGTTAAAAAAAAGTTATAAAAAAATAAATAAAGTTTAAAAAAAGTATAAAAAAAATACATTGTTTAATTTTCCCCCACCCAAATAAAAATATGTCCAAGCGTCCTACTTCCAGCACTTCCCAGGCAAGGAGTGCAACAGCAGGCGGTGAGGTTAGGAGAAGTGGCAGCACCAGGCCCGGTGGCAGCCGGGGTAACAGGCGTGGCAGCAGGGTGCAGCTACCCCTGACGCCCACTGGTCATGTAAGAACCACACAGCCAGCGGTTCTAGATTGGCTTACCCAATCCTCCAGTTCCACCTCCCAAAGCTCCCAAACGAGGAGTCAAGCATCCGCTGGATCATCCGACACCACCCTTACATGGGACGGTCAGCGAGAGTCCTCTGCCCCGTCCCCTGTTATTAGAATGCCACTCACCTTTGGGGCACCTTCTGCAAGGGAACTGTTGGCAAACTTTGATCTGCCCTTGGAGTCTCTACCACTTTTTAGTGATGAGGAGGAGGAGGAAGAGGAAGTCCACCAAAGTCAGCGGGTGGAACGTAGTGAGACTCCAGAGGAGGTGTTGGCTGTAAGCAGTCAACAGAGCCAGGGAGGGGCATCCAGTGCCACACCTGATATTCTGTCCCAGCCACCGGAGGAAAGTAGCAGTGGTGAAGAGTTTTGATGACGATGTCGCTGATCAA